>JAVGVS010000104.1:760000-942500 GCA_032718565.1 Distichodus sexfasciatus | reverse complement strand
TCCACTGAAAGTAGCATTTAAATACTCTAAACGACATGGTGATGATATCGATTTAGTTTGCAATTTAGTTCATATCAACATAAGAGCAAATTTGTCCAGACATCCTAGCACAAACGGTTTCTGACCATCTCTGAGACAAGTGGAATTATCCCTTAACTGATATAGTGTAACGGTAACAGAATTGAGCTCATGAGCAAGTTACCGTCCCCAAACACTGCTCACGGGGCGCTGCCCACTGCTCCTTCATGGATGGGTCAAATGCAGAGGTCACCTTTTTGTGTTCTGTGGTTTGCTCACGTCAAATAATCACTCACTAAAGTCATTCAAAGAGGATCACCAGAAGGTTATGCTTAAATTATGCTTAAATATTTATATTATGTTATTAGATTTTATATATACTGTATATAATCAGAAATGGTCAACGATGTGCTGTAAGAATGAGAATGAAATCACAGAATGAAATGACACCGCAGTTGTCGGCTTACACACACATCACCTGCACATGTACTTCACACGCTCTCACTCTCACACACAAACACCTTTCCCACTTGTGACCTTCAGTTTCCCGCAGTGTCCTGTGTTATACCCAGTTGTAGCTCTGCCTCCTCTCAGGTGTGTCTCTCTGTAATCCAGCCTGGTTGTGATTGGTTCTTCACAGATGACAAAAATGCAGGTTGACAATTATTTCGCCCTGTGTCCTATTTTCTCCTTTCAGTAGAAACATGATTTTCTTTATTTCTTTTTCCTTTCTTGCATACTGTCACTGTAAGTTGTACTATTGTGCAAATGTTTCGCTTTTCCTGTATGTGTTTTTGGAGGGTTGTGTGTCACACGTGAGGGTATGGAGTATATGTGTGTGTGTACATTCAGTGCAGTGCAGTCAAGGAGGTGTACGTTCTGGACCTCTCTGTCATGTCCTGTTAATTTATCTCGCCGAGCATTTTTAGTCCTTCAGTTTCATGTGCTGTTTCCTGACAGAGAGACAAAGAGGGGAGAGATAGAGAAAGAGAGAGATGGAGCATAAATAAGGGTTTAAAGTGGAGATTGCGGATGATAGCGACCCAGAAAATAGATCTGAAGGTGTTGTTAAACGGTTGTGTATTATGTGATTTTTTTTTTTATATGGGCACGTTTTTGTGCGTGCATTAGTGTGCATGAGTGTGTGTGTGTGTGTTTTAATGGGACGGCGGCGATGCTGTGTGTTTACTGCGGCACAGCTTCGCCGCCGTTTCCATGGCGACGGCTGCGCTAGCTTCCCCTTCCTGCGCCAAGGGCAGACAGAGATGCTAAATTGTGCTCAATCACAAAAAGACTGGATCCTCAAACGGCGCAGAGCGACCCAGTGATCCAGCCATTAGGATGAGTGACATGAAGCTTTATCTCTTCAACTAGCTCTGACGTTCAAGCAAAGCTTTGCACATGAACCTTATTCAGATCATATGCACAAACACGCATGCGCAAAAACACACACAGTCAGACTAATCGGTAAATAAATGGAGACATGGGATGCAAGCTAGTCAGTCTACCATAATGTGTCTCAGTGCAGTCTGGGACTGTGTGTGTGTGTGTGTGTGTGAGAAAGAGAGAGAGAGAGAGAGAGAGAGAGAGAGAGATGGGGTTGTGTTTCACATTCATTGGCTTCTGATCGTCTGTAGCATTTACAGTGCGGTACATGTGGCATGAGACAACATTATAGAGTCTCCTGTGCTTGGGGATAAACCCAGTACAGTTTCTTGTTTTGAGCAAACACATTTTCCTGTGTAAAGTGCACAAACTGCAGTGGAGGTGTGTTTCATGACTCAGCTGAATGTGGCTCAGCGGTGCTTCAGGGCTCATGTCACCCTGCATATGTGGCATCATGAATGTTCTGATACCTTCTTCACTGCCCCATGTTTGCTGGCAACCAAAACTACAGGTAAAACACTACATCATTACTAAAGAAAAAAAAACTTTATAAAAATGGGAATTTTCAAATAGCAAGTGTTTTTGATTGGTGTCGAATTGGCAAAAATGGCATCTGATAGGCTAGCATGGCTGTGTGGTGCACATTTATTGCATCACGGCACACATATTTAATGAGAATCTGCTGCCATCCAATATTACGGCACAGTTTTCATTTTGAACTTTTTCAGGCACTTTCATCTACCAGCTATTGACAATGAACAGCAGACAAACATGAAAGTGAAAGTGAGTGATTATTTGTCATTGTGGGCACAGCACGGCACACAGTGCACCACAACAAAATGTGACCTCTGCATTTGACTAATCCGTAAAGGGCAGCTGGCATGGGCAGCACCCAGGGACCAGTGCTTGGAGATGGTACCTTGCTCAGGAGTACATCAGTGATACCGTTACCTGTCCGGGATTTGAACTGGCGACCTTCCAATCACGGGAAAAATGCCCTAACCGTTACGCTACCAACTGCCCCAGAACTGATACGTGTTTGAATTGTATGAGAATTCCCTTATATGAAGCTCCAAAGTTGGAGCGCTTCCTTTATTTCTCTACCCCTGTCCGTCATCCTCATACCTGCTGCACTACAAATCTAGTTGTATCAGCTTTGAGAACTCAAACTGGGAGGTTTGTGCCTCTTTAAATGCGTGGAGTGGCAGTGTACAGCCTCAGTGTATACACCTTTCCCAACCTTGAACCAATTGCTGATTGTTTTAGATGCTGATCCTGTGGAGAGACACAGGTTGAAGCACATTAGGCCAAATAAGTCAAAGCCAAAGTCAAAGACAGAGCAGCGCAAGAAAAGGTGTCCACCACTGGCCTGGTGGATGACCATAGACCAAATCATGATACTCACAAACCCCTTTTTCAGGGCACTGGAGCGCAGAGGGAACCAGGTGACAACACTGCAGTGACACACCAAACCTACCGACAAAGCAGCAACGGCAGAATGCCTTGTATTTTATGATGCTGCTTCAAACCTTGAGGATATATTTAAATATAATTCTCATTCTACCTCTTAAACCTCCTTCTGCCTCGTTTCACAGTTGAAAGAGATCAAAATCTACAACAACTGAATATCTTAATAGATCTTTGTTAACATGTTTTACAGAACCCAGACTGGAGTTTGTACTGGATGTGAATGGTAGCACTGGCGTTAGCTCAAATGTTAACCAATAACGATATATTTTGCTCACTCCGTCCACCCCTCCTGATATCATGGGTTCTTGTTTCTGGTTTTAATGCCGGTTCTCAGCCGATTTTGTAGCACCGGCACAATCTTTCGTCAATGGAAAACTGTTGCAGCAAATCCAAATAGGTAATGGCTCCAGCACCAGTACAGTGGAAAGGGGGTAACAGTGGCTTCTTGTGTACTGGTTCCTCCTAAGGCAAATAAGATGATCAGAAATACCAATTTATACAGTGGTGTGATAGTTAACACTGGTCCTTACAGCAAGAAGGTCCTGGTTTTTGTTCCCTGGGTCGGCCAAGGGATCTTTCTGTGTGGAGATTGTTGATCTGTCTGTGTTCTCTGGACTCCCACAGTCCAAAAGCATATGCTGTAGGTTGAGTGGTTGCTCTAAATTGGCCCCATATGTGTAAGTGTGTGTGTGTTTGGGTGTGCCCTGTCTCACGTCCAAAGACCCAGGATAGGCTGTTTGCTATGTTCAGTTGGCATCTTCTATGTCTTTGCATTTTCCCTTGTATTGTCTTACTATTTTTTGGGACCCTGTATTCAGTTGCAGGGGTTTCATAGATACTTCCAAGACCTTTGAGGACAGCCATTTAACTTTATTCATCTTTTTTTATGTCCCCACTTACTTTCACTCATTACACCTGCTCTTTACCTCAGTTGTACACAGAAAGGAACATTTGGGGCAGTTGGTAGCATAACGGTTAAGGTGTTCACCCTGTGATCGGTGGGTCACTGGTTCCAATCCCATGAAAGTACCACTGAGGTAATCAAGATCATAGTACCATCATCCAAGCAGTGCTCCCAAGACGCTGCCAATGTCAGCTGCCCACTGCTCCTTCATGGATAGGTCAAATGCAGAGGTCACATTTTGTTGTGGTGCACTATGTGCTATGCTGTGGTGTGTTCACAAATACAAATAATCACTCACTTTTATTGTCAACATAAAATCTTGAAAACTTAAAATTGTGAATTTTTTAAATAAATTCCATTGACAGTGTGGATTCTTAGTTATCTACAGTGAGCAGTGCAATTTAGACACATAATGACAATCAAGCTCACACGTTTCCATCTTCTAGTCATCTCTCCTCAAACTTCACCACTTTTCACCCACAGTCAATTTAATGCTGGTTCAGAACTATGCTCTGGGTAGAGCCTTAATGGAGCCTCATGACCTTTTAACCCATGACACTTTAAGCTATGCACCAAACATTAGCACCACTCCATCTGATCATAAGAGCTGTGCTAAGAGAAATCATGTGATAAGAAGATATGAGTGCCGGAAATGAGACGGTAGAGTAAAGAAAGAGAGAAGACTTTGGAAAGAGAGAAAGCACTTGGTGGTGTCATGATAGATCCTCAAACTTCATTTATATTTACAGCATATAGCAGATGCTCTTATCCAGAAGTGATTTCAATTTCCTAATTTTAGGGTCAGTTTCCCTGAGATCAACTTGGGGTTAGGGTCTTGTTTGGGGACCCAGTGATGGTACTGCTGGAGGTAGGATTTGAACCCACAAACGTATCCTAATCACTAGACCACCGCCACCTTCATAACTTGCCAAATGTCCCAAATGTTTTGTGATACGATAACTGAACTACACAATGTAAAATATGGCCTTCCAATGTCTGGTATTTACTTCATAACAGGAATTGGTTCCATATCCAGGCTTTTGGGTAATCAGGTCTCAGCAATAATGGTTATATGAAATATGAATCATTGTTTTGGAAGCCAAGTCATTGAATTACATTTTCTTTCTCTTTTCTACAAATCTTATGATTGTTGGAATATCTGTGATATGGATATAGATTTCTGTTGAGTCACTTGCTTATCAAATCAGTATTCTTTTCATCTGCAGGCAGAAAGCAGAACACCTCTCTCTTAAAACCCTTTAGATACAATCATTTAAGAGTGACTACATAAATCAAATTAAGGCAATTAATCAATATTCCATCTGCTTCCAAGAATTCTTCCTCCTTCTCTCACACACATACACACACCATTCAAGTGAATTAGAAGCTAGATATCTTCACAGCTTTTGGGCATCCGTCCAAGAGCAGAATATCAGCACAGCGTTGCAGCATCAGTGCGCACGCGCGTGTGTGTGTGTGTGTTTGTCTGAGAAAGAGTGTGAGACACACACCTGCAGACACACAGACTACATGTTACCCTACCTTCCCCAGACAATATGGAGCCATGCGCATGACTATTCTGAGAAAAGGAAAGAGACTGAGAAAGGGAGACAACAAGAGAGTGAAAGAGAGAGAGAGAGAGAGATGTGGGATTAAAGAGAGTGAAACCGGGGATGAGAAGGAGAGAAGGGCTGAGAGAGCTGGCTACTGCAGCAGTTTGTAAGTAGGTCAGGCTGAGGAGAAAAAGAGAGAGAGGGAGGGAGGGAGAGAAGGAGGGAAGGAAATAGGAAAAGTGGGGGCAGGTAATTATGGTGAAATAAAGATTTACCTCCCAACAGTTAAGAATTTTACATCTTCAACCCTTTATATTACCCCTCTTCCTCCCCAGACAGAGGATGGAGAGGGAAAGAAAGAGAGAGAGAGAGAAAAAGAGAGAGAGAAGTGGCCAGGTCAGGGCTGTCCGGTTACAAAATAAGAGGGGATAGAATAGAGAATGGTAGAGAGAGAGAGAGAGAGAGAGAGAGAGAGAGAGAGAGAGAGAGAGAGAAAA
Organism: Distichodus sexfasciatus; assembly: GCA_032718565.1. Classification (NCBI taxonomy): domain Eukaryota; kingdom Metazoa; phylum Chordata; class Actinopteri; order Characiformes; family Distichodontidae; genus Distichodus; species Distichodus sexfasciatus. The sequence goes on along the minus strand of JAVGVS010000104.1, from coordinate 936,672 downwards.
GCTATCAGCCACGTTTCCTTCCTATGTGTACATTTTATCCACGAGTGACTCGGTGTGTGTGTTGCATGTGTGTGCGTTAGCAAGTGTGCCTAAATGTGGGATTCTATAAGTGCATGTCTCTGCAGTGAAAAAGCATGCGTCCATGCACTCTGGACTCTGTGTGTGTATGTGTGTGTGTGTTTCAGTATGTGGATGCTCTCAGAGTTTTCTCTCTGCAGTGTTTCCATCCTTCAGCCTTTTACTGTTTTTTCTGCCTATCTCTCCTCCTTCTCTCTAGCTGTGTTGTATTATTTATTGGGGCATGATAGATACAGCACCCACTTTTAAAGGGTAAAAGCCTTGTAAGAAGTGTGTGTGTGTGTGTGCGTGTGTGCGTGTGTATGAGTAAATTCTGCACCATTTATACTTATCAGTATTTCAGGAAATGATCATCTCTTAAAGCCAGCGCTCAGTTCGCTACATATTTAGGATGAGCTTCCGCTAATTCCAGGGACATCAGCTGAGGAGGTGAAATTACTGACAGTCCCTGGAGAGAGACTGACTCACACATCACTGGAAACGCAAAAGGAAATTGTTTGTGGCCCTGAAACTTACTGAGACGTGTGAACACGCTGTCCTTAACCTGTTAGTAACTGTACCTTACTACAGTTTATTCGATTCTCACACATGATACAGAAAGGGCTGTGTATGTTATTGGCAATGCAATCTATTAAAGAAGTGTGTACTTGTGTGTATATTTGGATGTAAAGTGTGCTTTTCAAGTACGTGTGAAATATATTGTATAAGTGTGTGTAGGTGTTAAGTTGTCTCTTAAATGAGTTTATGTGTGTTGACAAAATAATCTTTTAGGTCAGTTTGTCTGTGTGTGTGTTTAACTGACATAGTAAGTGAGTGATTATTTGTCATTGTAAACACACCACAGCACAGCACAGCACAGCACAGGACACAATGCAGCACAATGAAATGTGACCTCTGCATTTGACCCATCTGTGAAGAATCCATGGCAGCCTTTACTGGTCCAAGACTGGTGACATTTGGATCACGGGGCCAACTCCCTGACCGTTACTCTACCAACTGGTCCTTCTACTAACTACCACTAGAAATCTTGTGTGTGTGTTATTCATGTGAGAGTGTGCATTAGTACCTGAGAGTCACCAATATAGGTGATTGTGTAATGTGTTGTATTTAAGTCAAACAGGAACCTGAATGTGAGAATGTCGGACAGGCTTTGCTCTGATGCTCCACTGACAGTAAAGACCCACTTTACTCTCCAGCACATTTAGAGCAGACAGACTTCAAATACTGGGATATCATTCGGGACAGAGGTAGAGTGTACATTAGCATCTGTGGGGAGCTGCAGCATGCCTTAAAATTACAATGAGAAAACAAGAGCAGAACGTGTAGTTCACTGTGCAAACAAAACCATCTCCATGTGAATTTTAGGAGTTAGCTGCTGTTGCATAAGCACTACTGCAGTGAAATGTATAGTGTAGATATCATCCAAAACACATACTGGTAAATGAGTTTCTTATAGTCTCATCACTGATTATGTAATGAAATGTATTCAGTTTAGATTTTTATTCATTTTAATTAATGATTCTAAATTATGTGAAAAGTTGTGCGTTAACATCTCTATGCATTTGGGTTCATAACATGTTCTAGCCTGTTAATTCTGGGCATTCATTTCAGTTGGAAGCGTAACAATGAGGGAGTAGGCCCCATGATCAGATGGTCACTGGTTCAAGTTACCAAAGATACCACTGAGGTACTCATGAGCATGGTACGGTCCCCAAGCAGTGCCCCTGGCAAAAAGCTGCCCACTGCTCCTTCATGGATGGGTGAAATGCAGAGGCCTCATTTTGTTGGGCTGCACTGTGAGTTGTGCTGTGGTGTGTTCACACTGATAAATAATCACTCACTTTAATTCATACTTCATTCCACCAACGCTCAACAAGAAGAAATTTAGTAAAGATATTTGTGCCATTTCTTTTGCAATCCTTTACCTAAGGACTACTAAGTACATATTTAGCTCTCAAAAGTGGCTGACTTCTGAAAAAAGGGAATACAAGTATTTACATGATGTGATATGGGAATATATTTTTTGTTCTGTTATATGACAGCTAAATCTCATGGTTAAATGGTGGAGCAACTAGTTCATCCATGCCACTGGCTGACAATGTAGAGTCAATATACACTCATACAATCATATTTTTGAAGACCATACATTTGTTTATGTTTTGTGGGGACAGATACAAAAGAGTTCCAGTTTTTTTGAAGATGGACAATTCTTTCCCCTTGGGAGTATGCTGATTTTTTGCAGGAGTGTTAAAAAAGTGGGAATAGGAAATCAAGCATTAGCACTATAAAATAACTTTTTCTCTCTTTCTCTTTTGCTCTCCTCCTTCTTTCTCTGCAGTATGTAGCATTTGGTTCACTCTTCTTCATCCTCATTTCCATTTCCACATTCTGCATGGAGACCCACGAGGCCTTCAACACCATCTACAACAAGACAGAGCACGTGACAGTGGGCAACGTGACGCGGGAGGAGATCGTATATGAGGTGGTGACGGACAGCTGGCTGACCTACGTGGAGGGTGTGTGTGTGATCTGGTTCACCATCGAGGTCTTCACCCGTGTCATCTTCTGCCCCGACAAGGCCGAGTTCTTCAAAAGTGCACTCAACATCATCGACTTCGTGGCCATCCTGCCCTTCTACCTGGAGGTGGCACTGAGCGGTCTCTCCTCCAAGGCTGCCAAGGATGTGTTGGGCTTCCTGCGTGTGGTGCGTTTTGTCCGGATCCTGCGAATCTTCAAACTGACGCGGCATTTCGTCGGCCTTCGGGTGCTGGGTCACACACTCCGGGCCAGCACCAACGAATTCCTCCTCCTTATCATCTTCCTCGCCCTGGGGGTGCTCATCTTTGCCACCATGATCTACTATGCTGAGAGGATTGGTGCCAACCCAGACGACCCGACTGCCAGCAACCACACCAATTTCAAGAACATCCCCATCGGTTTCTGGTGGGCTGTGGTGACCATGACGACCCTCGGCTATGGCGACATGTACCCGGAGACGTGGTCCGGCATGTTGGTGGGGGCGCTGTGTGCCCTGGCTGGAGTGCTGACGATAGCCATGCCTGTGCCTGTCATCGTCAACAACTTTGGCATGTATTACTCTCTGGCCATGGCCAAGCAGAAGCTGCCCAAGAAGAAGAACAAACACATTCCCCGAGCCCCGCAGCCTGGCTCGCCCAACTACTGCAAGCCTGATGCCCTGGCAATGGCCACTGCTTCGCCCCAGAGGATCCTGGGTAACGTGCTGGGTGGAGTGATGAGCTCGGGGGGTCTGACAGGAGACTGCCCACTCGCTCAGGAGGAGATCATAGAGATAAACAGAGGTGAGGGGAGAAAAAGATCACATATTTTAATGTGTCAGCTAATCAATCTCAATGAAAATCTATTGGAAAGTCATTATCTAAGTCCATGAGTATTTAATCCAATTTATTTTGCAATCTAAATATGTCATTAATCCTTGTCCAAAAATGTCACTCACAGGGTGAGATGAGAAAGTATCACGTATAAATATTCAACTAAGAAGCATTTTTGCAGGTGCCACAATCACTCCCCAATCCAAATTAGTACCAATCGTGGGTCACATCTGAAATCCTAACTAAATATGCATAATCTGAATACATAACTACATCAAATTAATAAATCAGTTAAATGTGAAGTTGTGAAGAACCAAACTATGTCACTTTCTCTCATATTTGTTCTTCAATTTTACACACATCTTAGGCTTGTAATTGATGCAATACTAATGTCGAATTTCAGGAAACAATCATAGACCACAGTCCCTAATCATCCACGGGGCAGAGGGTGGCGTAATGGTTAGCTTGTTTACCCCGTGATCAGATGGTGGCGGTTTGAATCCCAGACCGGTAAAGTTACCACTGAGGTGAGCAAGGTACCATCCCCAAGCACTGCTCCGCAGGTGCTGCCCATGTCAGCTGCCCACGACTCCTTCATGGATGGATCAAATGCAGAGGTCACATTTGGTTGTGGTGCACTGTGTGCTGTGCTGTGGTGTATTCACAATGACAAATAATAACTCACTTTCAATATACTCATCGTAATCATGATTTCATTGTATACATTCAAACAGACTTACACTGAAAAACACTGAAAGCTTTGAATGCTTTCCCTTTAAGCAAGTAATCACAGGGTGTTTAGATGCACTTAAAGCTTTTAAGTGTGTGTGTCTGTGTTTCTCAGGAGGTATGGCGCCTTCGTAATAGCTGATTTCATATTTATGATCAACTGGTGAGTCCATATGAGCCTAAAGCATTCCATCTGCTGGGCCTAAACACTTTATACACACACACACACACACACACACAAAGAAAGTGCTTCGGTGCCACCAGTTGAAACCCCTGGGGGCTTTTAGTTAGCAGAAGTTCCACTTATGGCCATTTTATCATTGTAATAAATGTTATAATACACTCTGGTCCCAAAACAAAGGTCATAATTTTTCCTAAACATGGAAACTTTGTCCACAGGTCTGAACTGAATGACCTCTGTACTGGACAGTTACTGTCATAAGAGTGCTGACACTGCATACAGTATCTTAGATTTGATCCTTGTTTTGTGGCCAGACACAGCAGGCTTTGCTCTTCCTGGACATATGATAACCTTGGACTATATCTGGATGTTACTGGATCTTTAGAAAATACTCAACTAATAAATGAAGTCAGTATCTATATCTCTAAGCATGTACAGTGTCTAAAATATTAATATAGCCTGAAACGGGCAGCAGTAGCACAACTAAGTATAATAGACGCACACACACACACACACACACACACACACACGCACACCATTCAATATCATTATCTTTTTTTTAAACATGTTTATTTAACAAAGTATGAAGAACCACAAGACATTGCCCTGAACCAAAACCATGAAGGATAGCCATGCTAAATACAGACAAGACACGTAACACTCAAGACAAAGACAAAGGAGGAAAGTGACGCTTAAATATGACAAACAATAAATCTGTACCTATCTATGCAACCAATGAAAAAACTAAACAGACAATTACTTTACCATAATATGTACAGGTACAGTTACTGTTTTCAGTATAAATCTCTACTGAGGAAACTTTGCTTTCCTAACGTTCTTATGAGGCTTTTTTGACTAATTTCTATTTTAATTCACACAGTCCTAGGACTGATTAATGTACATTTCACTACTTGCACTTGTATAACTATGTATGTGACATATAAATAATCTTGAATCAAACTGAAAGAGGTAAACAATGACAGGTGAAACAAATTAGGATAATTAACCAAACAAGGACATGGAGATGAGGCATGTCAGCATCTAGTGGCAGACAGCAGAAGTACAGGAAAAGTTGTGACTGTGTGTGTGGAAAGGAGGTTGAAAGAATGACCTTATGCTTTTATGATCCTCCAATCTACTGCTGATTAGTTTTAGTGTTGATATCAAATCAATTTCACAATTAACCTCTGTCTCTCTTTCTGTCAGATTCCAAGCAGAACGGTGATGCGGCCAGTGCAGCTCTGGCCAATGAGGACTGTCCCACAATAGACCAGGTGCTGAGTCCGGATGAGCGGAGCCCGATGGGCCGGACGCGGGAACGCTACCAGCAGGACCGCGCCTGCTTTCTGCTCAACACACGCGAGTTCCGGCCCACAGACGGAAATGTCCGCAAAGGTATGTATTTATATACTGTATGCATGCACACTGTTTATATACACAGACACATACACACATAGCTTTTCTGAAAAGTCTCCTTGTTTCTCTCTTAAGTGCTCAGCACAAGGGTCAGGCTGAAATGGCCAACTGGAAGGATAAACACTGTTAGTTTTATGAGGATAGTTTTTACACAAAGAAATAATACACATAAGAACTTTAATGGCTCAGTTTGACTCTCAAGTATTACATCTCAGTATTAACATGGACACAGTACAATCACCTGCCATGTAAACACATTCAGCACACATCTGATCAAAGTCAATCAAACGTTAAATATGGAGGTGTGGACACTATTAGATCACTGTTAGAAACAAACACACACACACACACACACAATATAGATTATCTTTACATGCGTTCTTGAGCAGGTCTATTGAATCTCCATCTCTCTCATGTCTGCTCTTCTGTTTCCGATTTTCATTCTTCTGATTATTCTCTTCTTTTTCTCTTGTTTCTCGTTTCCGTCTCTTTCTGTTTCCATTTGTCACTGATCTGTCATTTTCTCTCTCTCTCTCTCTCTCTCTATATATATATATATCTTTCTCTGCCATTTGTATTATGTTATATACATGTTATTTCCTTTCATCATTGCTTTTTTTGTTTGACGCTGTCCCTTTTTCACATTCTTTTCACTCTCTTTTTTCCTGATTCAATCTCCACTGTCTTACACTCTCAATATCACAATAACTTCCATCTGCCCGCACACTGTCCAACCCTGACCACTCTCTTCCACTCAATCTCAATCTCCACCTCACAATTCACATTTTGCCCCAAATCTCAACTCAAAAATTTTGCCCCAAATTTGCACGGGAAACTCTTAAATTTCCTATTGCCCACCAAACCTTGCCCCTTCCGCCTCCTCACCCTTCCTTAACCCTGGTAGAACTGGGAGCCCGGGCAGCAGCCCCAGACACCCCTGGCCCCCCAGAGCAGTGGTTTAAGCTGGAGGGCTCCAGGTTACAGCAGGATCTCAATGCAAACGCCGCCTCCTCCTGGATCAAACCATAGAACTGAGAGGTAACCATGCTAACTCAGAGAAACAAGGGGATAATAACACACACACAGCTAGCACATTGCACTATACCGGGGACAGTCATTTCTGTACATTTTTGTACACACACATACACACACAAACTGTATATAAGGACAATCAGGATAATATAGGCAAATGGGAAGAGACAGCACTGTGTTCTTTTTTCTGAATATATTGGTTTTGGTTTTATGTATGATTTTGTGTACATTTTTTCTATGTGTGTTCATTCCATTTATGAAGTGAGTAAGAGTTAGTGATGGGTTTAACATGCATTCTGCTACAGTTCATGTTCAAACATGTTAAAGCTTGTTCTAAAACAATTACAACAGAAAAACACCAACAACTCCTAAGAACCGGACCACATTGTGGTTAAATTTCAAAGTACTTAGACTGGTGATTGATTTTTAAAGCAGCATGAAACACCCATTAGTTAAGTAAACTTCAACAATCACCACAACCCTGCTTTAAACCGAGGGGAGTGCGACGCAGATAGAGAGATGAAGGAAGTACTAAAACATTGGACCTTCATTCATCTGACGTCTCAAACTTCCGCACATACCAAATGCTCACATCTGTCTCATATTCTGTGATGTTTGTCTGCTATTAATTTTCCCTTCAGAAGAAAATGAAGGCACCATTTTTGCCTTGAAAGTTCAGTAACATGCATTGTTATTGTTTTCAATGACAAGCAAGACGTGTGGAAAGAACCTCAGGGTTTCATGCTCCTTTGAGCTTCAGATATGCCTTTAGTCTGATAGTTTGGATGTGCACATGATAATTTTTGAGAAGTTGAAAGCAGAAAGTGTGTTAAGCCCACCCTACTCGGTATGTGCAAGAGCCGGTGCGGCGGCCGCTGGCCTGCTGGTCAAGTTTAAAGGAAAATGTGGAGCAAAGCTTTGAGCCACCATGGAACACAATAATGATGAATACAGTACTGTCTCCACTGAAACATGACAGGAACTGCGACTAAAAGTGGAGCTGCAGGTCACTGCAGTGCGTGTGTGAATGCGTGAGAATCAAAGTGTGTGTGTGTGTGTAGGGGTGTGTGTGTGTGTGTGAATGGACGGTACTATCTCACACACTCTGTATTGTCTCTCTCTTCAGGTTCTGTCATATCACGCGTTTGTATGTGGGCTTCTTCATTCTACTTCCTGTTTTGGTGTTAAACCCCGCTCTGTATGTGTGCGTGCGTGCCGTGTTTGTGGTGTTGTGACGTGGCTTACTGTGTTCTTAGCGTGTTCTCCGGCGACTTTCAACCCTGAGGCAGTACGTCCTCTGGGGTTAAAGGTCAGAGGTCAGTCGAGCTCACTGAAAGGTCGTGTGAGTGTGCGTCCTTGGGTCCGTGCCAGGCTTTGGGGCTTTCAGTCCTCGGGCCCAGCCGTCTGATTGGAGCGTCTGCACCGTTTACCAATTGGCCTGAGGAGATGGAGTGATGGGCTAAAGGGGGAGGGAGGGAGGGAGGGAGGCAGGGAGGGAAAAGAAGTCTGAGGGGTAGATGGCTTTTAAAATGTGTGGCACGATTAGAAGACCTCACTCAAATGACCTTGCAACTTTAATTTAGTCTGGACCTCCTGTGTGTGTTTGTATGTTTATGAGTGTAAAAGGGGGTAAGTGTGTTTAGTATCTCTTGTGAGTTGTGTGTAACGTGTAAAACACACTGACCTGTGGCTGACTGGTTGACAGACAGACACAGTGACATTTGGACAGACTCACAGACAGACTGACTGAGGAAAGGTAAGATCAAACCGCACGGCCAATTAGTTGTAGTTCGCCAATGCTTTACACCCCAGCTCTCTAAACGCTAAATCCAGACTACCTAACCCTAAACACCCTAAACCCAGAAGCCCTAACTCCGAATACCCTAAACCCAGATACCCTAACCCCAAACACCCTGAACCCAAACACCCTGACAGTCAGCTCAGCCGCTGCTTTAGTATTACAGCAAACCAGCGAAAGATTCTCTGTTGGTCTCACTTTACTACCCAGAGCGTGATATACACACAGACCCTGAATTGTTTAGACTTTCCAAAGTTTTACTGATTTTTGGGGGCGGGGGTTAGAGGTATAACGATACATCCGTCTATATCGAAACATAGATTCAGTGATCAATGAGCCCATAGTGGTGATCCAAAATGAACATGAATCAAATGTAATCAAATCGAAGTTGTATTGTAGCAGATTTTGTGATATCAGCAGACATCAAATCATTGTCCATTGAATCCACATATGATGGAACTTGTGATTTATCCCATTTAGTGCTATCACTGTGGCCATAGTAACTAAAAGCCAATACTGGTGATCATATGATTGGGTGTAGCTCTTAACCCCAATTTGTTCCAGGAAGATTGTTTTTTTTAGTTAAAAAATGAAGTCTGTCTGCTTGAGACGTCTGTCTGCTTACAAGTGCCGTAAATGTTAATGTTTTGTTGTTTCTGCTTTGACCTCAAATCAGTCACATGCCACACACAAACACTGCTCTGGGTGTTAAAGTGATCTACTCATCTGCAAAAGCCCTTTGTGCTTAGCAATTTGTAGCGTGTGCGTTTGTTTGTGTGTGTGAAAGGGAGAGTGTGTGTAGGTATGAGAGACAGGGTTCAGGCTTTAAGGCCACTGCTGGGCATGTATGTAAAAAGGCCGAGACTCCAGCCAGACTGCACTGTTACCGTAAGGAAATGTAGCTCTGCTACAGTGAGCTCTCCCTTTTTCCATTTTTTGCTTCTCTTATTTCTTCATGCTAGATAACAGGTTTTTCACAGTCTTATTTTTACTTCTTATCATATGCCTACCTAAAAATGTCTGGTGTGAGCATGTATACTTCTACCTTTCTGCTTCTTCTGTCCCACACACAAACATATCCTTCAGCAAATCATCCTACAAACTAACTTTCCTGAATATGTAAGTAAATAGTAAGTAAAACCTAAGTAATACTACACTTGTTACGAGAGTAAAACTGTTAAATGTTAGAGTAGGTAAAAGAAAAAGAAAAGCAGTAAAAAGATTTGATACATCAATAAAGCACCCAAAAGGCACACTCCTTTCATCTTTTTTCTTTTTTCTCCTGTCTCTTAAATGTTCATGTGCATGACCTTTGACCTCAGCATGATCACTAGTACTGTGTGTGTCGCCATGGCAACCGTTAACAAATATTAAAACCAGTTGCTGAAATTCTTCAGGTTTGAATAAATCCAGCTGTGTTCACTTCTAGGTCATAGAGTTTATTATTCAGACAATGGTCTTATGTTACCAACAGCACCATGCGGTGAACACAGCGCCATCACCGCCGCCATGCACATTCTGCTCTGATCAATAGAACTTAATTGTGGGTAACGTGAAGCTTTTCCATTTTTAACTGACCACTGATCGATGCGTTGATATACTACAGGAAAAGGCCTTCTGTACATCACCAAACACCCCAATGTTATAATATGGCCTTGATCACTATACATGATCATAGACATGAATGCTTACCAATATTCATGTTGCATTATTTTATTATTTTGTCGTAATATGACTAGTGTTAATAAGACACTAGGACGTTGGATACAGTGTATTCAACCACACGTTACTAGGACTGGGCAATAACAAACTCTTGGTAACATATAGAACATATAACATATAGAATAATAGAAATGTTTATATTGCAATCCTTTATTAAAAGTCATCTTATTATCTATGCAGTAATATGTTTGATCATTTTTAAAGAATTATTCATGTGAGTTATTAATGTGCCACTACTAATGTTAACACATTTGGCAAATGACTGTAATGCTGATATCAGGGACATATTGCCCAGCCCTAGAGTTATCATATAGATAGCGTAGCATGTGCCATAGAGTTTAAGCAGGGCTTTATTAAACTGGCTTTGATATTTGTGCGGTTCTCTTCCCTTTGTTGTTCACTCTCATTCGCTCGCTGTTCCTCTCCACTGCGTGACTAACATTCATCTCATTCTCCACCCATCTCCAGGCCGCCAGTGCAGTGCCAGTGGTTCTAAAGTCTGACTATGGGTAGGTGTTTAATATACTAATGCTGTAGCTGTGCTCTTTTAATGCCATGCAGTCAACATATGGCTAAATGGTGATTATATAAAGCATTCCATCATAGGTATTTATATTTTTTATGACAATATCTACTATTTTTACGGTGGTATAATCTTCTTACTTTTTTTTGACAGTATTTGATTTGCTTCAGGGTATGTGATTTATAATGGAATATATTCCTACACTAAACATAAAATGTGACCCGATGTGCCATAATGAGTTGGAAGTCAGCGTTCTATTTATTTAGATACGGGACAATTATGATGACAAACATCAAAAATATCGATTTTTCTTTTTTGGTCTTATATGAAAGAAAAGGTCTTCAAAATTAATCTGGTCTCCAAAAAAGAAAAAATGATATTTTTGTGATGTTTTTTCAACATAATCGGCCCGTATCTAAATAAATAGAACGCCGACTTCCGACTCATTACGGCAGATCGGGTCACAAATAAATTAAATGGAAAACTTCAGCTCAGACTGGACAGTAATAAAATGAAGAATAATTCAAAATAAACTTGGGTTTTGTGTGACTGGAATTTGGGGGAATTTGCACACTGATTCACTTGTTCTCAATCCTGGAATGCTTTTTTGGCCAGTTGTTGAAAACACACAGTGATATTTTAATGACAGTTTTGAACATTTCGAACAGAAACTCGTCATTAGTGCCATTAGTGAGTTACCCTTTCATTCTCTCATCCTCATCCCACTCCCTAAACCTGCCTCCATCAGTTTAAGTCTTCTATTAAAGGAAAACTACAAATATAATAAATCAAAGGTAATTGTGATTAGCAATAAGGAGTTGTTAGGAGGTAGAATACCAAGAACACACATTTATATGAATGCCTTCAAGTATTTAGCACACAATCTGAAATCTTGCCTCTCTGAGTTAGTGTTACAGCCGACTTTTGAAAAGGTGACAGTCCACAAAGGTTTATCAGAAGACCATTTTAATGTTACTAACATTGTAATATAGTACTACATGATCATGAAAATATATTAATGTACATTTAATTTACCTGCTGCAGTTATCATTTACAAATCATTTATTTAAAAATTCTAATCCTACTATTCCCCAGATATGCCATCAGAATTCTGTGCAGTGAACAAAAATACTAGCCAAAACTTTGTATAACCTTACAATAAAGATTTTGAATTATTTGGAGAAAAAGATAGACAAAACTATAAAATATATCCAAATATCACCAAGACATAGTACAAATACACCTAACCTGAGCGTGTGTGTGTATTTGGGTGATGTATTTGCATGTCTGGACTTGTTTTATTGTGTAGTTGTCGTCTTGTATAGTTGAGAGCCCTGTTGTGTTTATTTTGTACTTTTTTGTGTCATTTAATGTGTTTCTATGTAAATCTTCATCAGTGAATGTGTGTGACCTTGTTAGCACTTGTATGTCCTTAGTGTGAGCGTGAGTGTGTGTGTCTGTTGTGTGTGTCTGCACTGTAAAGTTGAATCAGTCAATGCAGTTGAGGCTCTTCATGTATATTTCAGATCTCTCTCAGCCTGCTAATGCTCCCATGGTACAGAGAGAATGGGAGAGAGATAAGCAAGACAGTGATGGAGGGATGAGAGACAGAGAAAGAGAGAGAGACTGTTATGTTAGAACCGCAGTAGGCTGCAGCAGTACAGACGTTCCTCACCAAATGCTCTCTAGAACTCGTGGAATGTGTGTATGTTTTGTGTGTAATACCTAGTAATCATGATGTAATTTTTACCAAGCAATCATTTTTAGCAAGGGTGTAGGTTTTACATCACCATACACAACACAACATCAAACATCAGAACTATTTTACGTAAATAAGAGCAATGTATTTTTCAAAAAATGTTTTAAATCCTTTCTGAATACAATAATATGGTTGTTAATGAATTCTGTAATGTTAAAGGTAACTAATGACCAACAAAGAGGCAGTTTGATAAAGAGTTCTTAACTTGACTTCAGCCATAATGGAACTTTACATATCTTTCATACATCAACATGTAAATAATGTAATAATTTGGATGCCATCATCGGTCTACTTTTCTTTGGCGCTAACAACAACCAAAATTGGCTACAGTCGCTGGCACGTCAGCCGGAAAATGCAAAAGCCAATAACATTGGCGCTGTGTTTAGGAGGTAGGCCATTTAACCATTTGTATACCTAGATCCGTTGTGCTAGACATGCTTTCATTTAATTAAAAATATTGGTGGAGACAGTTCAGTAGTCGCTAAATATTGGTGGTGTCGCATCCCCACCGTCTACACACAATTCTACGCCCTTACTTTTTACCCTCATTTTCTCAAAATTTTTTGTGTGTGTGTGGAAAACCTCATATGCTAGTTTGGGTCTTTCAAACTAAACAGAGAGATATAGAGAAGAGAGCATGCTTAAGTGTGTTTGTGTGTATATGTATACATATATATATATATATATATAATATATATATATATAAAAAAATTAATAGAGGTAGTAGATGTCTGAAATATGGGAAAAAAAAGCACCTTTGAGTAATAAACCTATTTTGACCTAAGTTAGACTTAACACTATCATAAACCTGACTCTGAACTTTGTATATTTTGTATGCTAACACTTGGATCTTTAATACTTTTATACTTGTGCTTATAATCAGTGTACATTGAATATGTACATTGACTACGAGCACCTTAAATTCCATACATTTTGCTATGCCGAAAAGTAATGCTACGGGCTTTATGACTGAAACAGTCATAGGAGTATGACAGCTGTTGGGTTCGAGCAAAGGAGCCGTCTGAGATATCACAAGGTTTGGCTCATGTGGGAACAGGATTAATCTGCATTAAGTGGTTTGATATAATTCTGTTTCAGCATTAATGCGAATCTCAATTATATAACATACCGTTGTTCAGATATATTGTCAGTGTTCATAATCTAAGACTATGGTAAGTGTCATGTCCTCCTCCCTCACGGCCTTCAGTGAGAGGGGTTGCTATGTTGCTATACGAGCATCTTCTGTTCTTTCTGGAACTAGACCTCACGTTCTCCTGGTTGACTGAATCGTTCTCCTGGTTGACTGAATTTGCATAGCGCCTCCCTGTGGGGATTTCACTTATGATTTAATCTACAGTGAAATGTCAACAGGCGTTTCCTTCAACCAGTGGACTGTTGAGACGTTGGCTATGAAAGATTTGGTGTTTGTGCTGTTATAATTTTATTCTTTTTGGGAAAGAAATGTATGACGTATTCATAACTCGCATTTCTTGTTTTGTCCTGTCTTGTCCTGTGTGTGTATATGTTTGTGTGTGTATGTGTGTCTCTCCTTTACGTGTCTCCCTGCCCTTTTCCCCTTTTCTTTGAGTTGCTCTCATTTCATATCTGCTTCACCGATCTGTTGTGTCATTTCACACCTCCTTTTTTCCTCATCAAAATCTAACCTTTGTCCAAACCTCAATGTCATCCATATCCATCCCTGTTGCATTCTTAAACTTACGTTTTAACACTTTATTTCACTTTCACATAACATCAAAAGCAAATAGCTAATCTGGTCCTAAAACTTCGCCGAACAATTGCCTGACAAGAAACTTGACTAGTTTCACTGGCGCTTGCAGCTACGGGCTATAATCTGTAGCCTGAGCAACATATGAGGAGAATGGCAGAATTAAGTCACTCATCAGCTCCCTCACCAGCACACCCTGGCCCCCTCACAGGGCCCGGGACCCTGCGGCGGCTGCAGGTAGCTATTTCCCTCCATGCCTTAGCTGGAGGAACAAAAAAAAACGATGGAGATCCCACAGAACACGGAGACCTGAAAGAAAGGAAAACAGAGTATAAGTGTGGGAGTGTGTGTGTAGGTAGGGGCCTAGTCTCATAGTGCAACCCATAGCAATAGACACCTAATTTACTGGCCCTGGCGTGTAAATCAGGTCCGCCTCCTACACCTGTCCATTCTCACTTCAAGGTACATGTCTATAAGTAAATTAACTTCAAGATAGGAATACGCTGTACTTTGTCTTCATGCGTGCTCTTTAAGACTAAAGGGACTGGAACATTAAAGCGAATGAGTTTAGATACTACAAATATTCAATGAAATATGCAGATGAACCTGATTAAGTGGTCAGCCTTAGAGATCTCTATGTGTGTATGACGATATATTATAACGATTTTTTCTCATGCATTGGTTGGGGAGCTTTATTCATTTCATCCTGGTATTATTATTAAGGGAGATTTTAAAATGGGCTTCCATAGAAAGAAGAACATGGAAAGATAAAAGTAGAACTCAATTTGACTGCCACATTGTATTTGTTTTTAGATGGAAGAATAAATGTTTCATTTTACAGAACGGTCTGGTGATGAATTTTACTGTAAATGATCATTTAAAACATCGTAAGGCAAATCTTGTGTACAACTCAATTATATGCATTAACTCATTTTTTTATGGAGTTATTGAAGTATCTCAAATGCAGCATGTCAAAAATATTCACAAGCATTTTGCTAACCAGTTATGCATTATTTTTATTACTCATGCATGTTTATAATCATATAAAACATAGACATCATTCAGTCATCAGGAAGCAAAAGCAGTGAAATTTCATTTCGCGCTGCTCATGGGCTGTCATTCCCCAATCCTCCATCTAATATTATCCCTGTATGTTTTCCCTGTTTACCATTTTACAAACTAGTGATTATTGCTTCATTTGGTCATTCAGGTCAATTTTTGAGTCATTGAGTTGCTTATACAATCTGAAACTCAAAAGCAAATAATGTTCTCAAGGAAGTCTTTCGTCAGACTTTTAACAACGCATTATTTACAATTGCTTTTTATTTTGTCATTTATTTCCCCATCATGCATCATAATTCATCCCATTCGTATGTTAATTCATGAGGGTGAAATGAAAGATGAAGTTATTTTTATTCCTCAAAAAAATCACTTATCAGCACACATATGCAAAATGTTCAATACTCCGCTCCAGTGTCTGCAATGCTGGAAACAGCAGTTCACATGCCATGTGTTGTTTGTAAATGTCAATACCAAAAATCTTTTTAATCTTTAAAAAAATAGAAAGAAAATATCAGTGTATTAAGTACATATGCTGGAAACTAATGTATGTGTACAACTCTAGTGCATTCCTTGTTTGTTGGTGTTGTCTTTGTTACTGTCCTGTTGTTTTATGATATTTTAGATGCTAACTAAAATAAGCTGTTTTTATTTTCAAAAACAACTTTTTAAATTCATATTGTTTATTTATACATATGATAACTTAACCATGTATTTGCAAATATGTGTTCTTTTGAATAGAAAATTAGAGAATATTCAGGTCTTTGTGAGCAAATTAACTTCCAAGTCACTAAGAAAAGAAGAAACTAAACAAAGCCATTTCTGAGAAAATGCTTCCTTGAAATTGCAAAAATTAAAAAATAGTATATTGCAATAATTGCAAAGTTGTAGTTTATAGGTAACTAGCTGTATAATATCACTAAATGATATTTAGTTTCCCAGTTGAGGATCAGCGAACACGCATGACAAGGGAGCCATTTTTGTTTTGGCTTGCTGGCTCCTGCCAATGAAACAACGTGGGCCAGCTTCCCCAAATTGTTGGATCTTATACATCTTAGCTGTTTGCCTTGGGATTATAACCTAGCAAGGCCAGCAAAATACTGTGACAGCTGGAGAACTACCTCTGTGTATCTTGTGGGAGATTCTAAGGTGCTCTTAGTGCAATAGTGATTTTGGGGAGCTGCTGAGAGTCCATTAAAACTGGAGCCTCCGAGCAGCCCCGGATCTAAACTCCATTTAATGCTATGAATCTGAGCCATTTCTTTCACCTAACAAAGTCTTAGTGGCCATTAGTTATTGATCTATATAGCGATTAGCTGAACCAGGAGCTTTTTCTTATGGTCAAAAACAACAGCCCTTCTTTATCTGTGAGCATTCAGTCAATGTCCACATATATATTGTCCTGTTCTTGTAGTATGTATTAGTAAAACGTTTTTGTTTTTGAAAATGTAGAGATTTTTAGATCTCATTTCTTTTGTGTGAAAGTGTATTCCATATTGTACATATAACACAACGGTCAGGACACTTTAGAAAAGAAATCCCGAACATGTTTGTGTTAATGTGAGAGCTCCTCTGCTAGAACAGCTTTAAAAGCTGCTGTGTTATTCTAGAAATCCATAAACCGCTAGCTAGATTTAACTAGACTTCACCTGCCAACTTGATAATAACATACCTATATCTAAGCAGTGCATATAAATACCATTAAAATGATCTGGAATGCATTACTACTCTGAATATGCGTGAAGTCATTGTGATCATATAAGCTATGAGTTTGGTGCTGTGTTCAATGCTGTGGGTGAAAAGTTTTTTTATGTGCTTCTTAGCAGTCGTCTTTGTTATTCTGGTGTGTGTGTCTGTGTGTAAGAGGGTGGATTCTAATTTTTACATTTTGTTTGCATGACCTATCTTTGATGGGGTCGCATTACAGTTCTACACCTTAACACATGGGCCTTAAAATGCTTAAAATGTTCTTATATCTTGTTTTTTCCAACCTATGGTTTGTCAAGAGCTACTTGAGCACAGCACATTGTTCCTAGATCACCTATAGGGTGCAGGTAAATATTTGACAATTTAAAAATTAAAATGTTGTTTGACCTAATCATTTTTTTGCTTAGTGCATTTCAACACTCAAATGAAAGTACAAATAGTAGAGCACAAATTAACCATTTTAATCATCACAGAGAGTCTCCGCCCTCTGTATATTTACATAATGTCTATACGCATTTCAGAATTTTCTTTGCTATTTGTAAAACAAATCCAGTGGTACATGAATGATACATGAATCTACAGTTGGCAAGTAGGTATCTATTAAACGACTTCCATATGCTTTAACCACCATCAACAAGTAAAAAAAAGCCTCCCAGCTTTCTACTGTTATCGGTTTAACTGAATGAGTTTCCTTTTATCAGTGATTACATTGTTTAATAAAATGAATAAAATATTATCACAGAATTGGACTATTCCATTCTTGCTCTTTAAAATAAAATCATTTTAGTAATCTCATAGTAAACATCATAGAACTGATTTCTTTTCGTATTTCTGTTTTTTTTCACACTATATGGGTAAATAAAATTAATGAAATTACATTGTTTTTATCATCAGAAACAGAAAGGATTATTATGTGTACAACTTTACCCCAGGACTGAACTTTTGCACTTTTTAAAGATACATTACGCACCCATGTAAAATGCATGTCTATTATTTCTATTGTAGGTTGAGTTTTTTTTTTTACTGTAGTTTTGTTTTAATTTTTTATCATTTTAAATCTTTTTTTTTAATCACAAATATGTATAACATTTGCATATATATAATATATTTAAACAACACATATGATGTTAAACATTTATCTGGTTTTTTGTCAGAGGTTTTAACTTATAAATTAC
This sequence comes from Distichodus sexfasciatus, assembly GCA_032718565.1. Lineage (NCBI taxonomy): Eukaryota > Metazoa > Chordata > Actinopteri > Characiformes > Distichodontidae > Distichodus > Distichodus sexfasciatus. Next base: position 918,417 of record JAVGVS010000104.1, on the reverse strand, counting down.
ATTTTGTCTAGGGTACTGAGTACTTATCTGACCAATTTTTTTTGTCTTTGTTTTTGTCCACAGTGTTAAGTTTCTAGCATTCACCTGTTCTGTAAAGAAGACGAAGTTAGTCATTGTTTTCTGAATTTGCGAATGAAACGCTTCATCAGATGAAGATCACGATTGGAGAGCTGTGGCTTGGCAGAGAGTGACGAAAAATCAAGGAAATCTAGTAGCCCTAGGCTGGATCTTCATATGATAACCAAAGCAACCTCTCGGAATTCCGGATCCACTCCTCTGTCTACCGACAGACTTTATTATACAGCAACAAACTGCTTATTTCAATCACATATTGAGAGAAAGAGACTCTTTAAAACAAAAAACAACAATTGAGAAAAAAAAACATTCCAAAATGCATTGTGTCTGCCGTACAAGGCCCAATCACCCAATGTTCCAACGTTGCGCTAATCTGTGGCCTGGAGATCTGGGTGTGTGATTCTATGGCTGAGAATGATGGACCAAAGCTAGAGTAACCATGTAGCATATCTATAACACTTTGTAGCATTTGTTGGGAGGGAAAAAAAGCTCTCCAACAATATTTTTAGAGACTTTGATACTGACAGTTTGCACAGACTGACCAATAATGAGGTTCATGCACCACTGTTTCCCAAATTGATGAGCAATTAAGAGCAACATGTTAGCATACAGCCCTGAAGACCTATTGTGTCTCATATTCCTGCCTCAAGTAGATTTTCCTGCTGGACATTTAGAATATTGACATAGCATTCATATACCCCTCGGAGTATTACAGAGTTGTAGAATTTACATTTTTAAGAGGTATGGGCTGCTATTCTGACTCAGTCTTCCATTCTTTTCCATTAGTACAGAAGCAGCAACTTCATGTACCCCACCAGACCAAAGCCCTCACCATAGTCTGAAAATTCAACCTGACATATGTACAGCAAACCAGTGCTGTTTAATAGCTACTTCACATACGATCCGTCAGGTGTTACAGGACTCCCGTGCCCGAATATTCCTGCCAATCATAAAACCTTAAGAACCAGCGGTCCTGGTAAAGGAAAGCCTGATCCCTATTTTAACCTCACTTAAACGCTACTTCCTGAGGCTAATTGTCAAAATTGTCAATCATTTTTTTATGAGAAGAGCTAATGTTGCCATAGAGAACAAAACGCACACATCGCCAACACTCGATCCACTGCCACATCACCTGGACTGACTAGCGACTGCTTGGACCAATAACGTGTGCATGCTAACAGCGATAACACAGAAGACAGTTCAGGGGTTAGAGAGTCTCAAAGACTGTCTTAAGAAACTCTCTTATAAGCCTTATGGCTTCTCTCTCACACACACACAGACTTTCTCTTTCTGTATTTTTATCTCTGCTCACATCATTTTCATCAGTATATATATACTTGGAGCAAGGGGAAAGGTGCTTGTCACAAATTAAAAGAGATGTAAAAAGAGAATATATATATATATTTTGATAAATTAGATTGGGAAAATCACAAAAGAGGATGCAGTAAAGCAGAATCTAAATGACTGCACCGGGAATCCCAGCAACTGCAACTGCCGCCCTGATTTACTCAGAAGAGAATAGAATTTTAAAAAGACTAGCATATATACATATATATACGTACATATGTATGCTTACCCATATATATATATATATATATATACACACATATATATGTATATATAAAGAGCTCCAGGAAAGGAAAAATCAAAGTGATAATGAAGTAATGAATTACAGAGTGGACAATGTGAAAGTGGAGGTCAAAAGAAAAAATAGGGAGGAAAAAAACGAAAAGAATTAAGAGACGAAGAAAAAAAATAACAGAACATGCATTTTTTGTAACTTTGTTTACCAGCATGAGTACTTTGCATGACTGTATTTTCTGCAAGCCCTTAGTTGAAGTGAGGAGGGCAAGAAATACAAAAATAATTATTATAACAGTAAATAAAAAAGATGATATGCAATGATATAAAAAGATATTTAAAAAGAGCTATATTTTGTTTTGAAATAGTAAGAAAATGTGAATAAATATTGAAGTATGTGTATGACTGCAAGATACACGTTGAACTATGTTTTATTAGTTTAAGGTATAAAAAAAAGTTAAAATCCCACCAAAATCTCCTTTGCTGCGTACTGCCCCACGTTAGAACGTGTTCATGGTCCATGTTAAATTCACCCGTCCACAGATGCATAGATGCAGGCATGGGTGTGTGATCTGTTGTCTGGTTGTGTTGAGATGCACTAATATTTTTTTCCAGCTCTAGTTGCAGCTAAAGCTTCTTCTGTAGCCATGGCCACAGTGGTGCTGATTCTAGAACCTTCTGTAAGCCGACCTCTTTTCCCAGCATGCTTTAAGGCTCATTATCTCAGTTTAAGTATCTCTCATTGGCAATAATATTAATAATGACAATAATAATAACTGCTGAGTGAAGCATGTAGCTGTGTAGAAAATCGGTTTTTGCACAAGATGCATTGGGGAGATGTTCTTTGTGTAGGCAGCGACTTGTCCAGTCTCAGGTGAAATTTGGAAAGCTAGGGTTAGCGCTCCACATGGCTGCCTTTCTGTCCACATGTTTCTTCTTGTTTTGTTGCTGTCTTTCTCTGTCTCACAGTGGCCAATTCAAGTCAGACTCACTAGTTTGCCGTTTGTCTCATGCACCCAGGGTTTTGAATAAGAAAACTGGTTTAGTTTAAATTGACCCGCTCCTATTCTATTGTAGCTTTGTTTGGTTCAACTCTGCAGCGCCGCCTTTAATTGAGGCCGAGGCCAAGGATTCCAGCTTTAATATACAGGCCTTGGGAAGAAGTCAGACACTTAATTTTGTAGCAATAGGGACGTGAAGAATATAGAACAGGACAAAGAGAAAGTGTAGTGAAAAGAGGCCTCCTTCCTTTCCAGTGTGCTTTCTTATCACAATGCAAGTTTACTTCCAGAGTCTCAAAGATTTTAGAAGTCTTCCCTCAGACCAGGGTACGCTGTCCAGCCCCAGGCCAATGTCTTGTTGTGGTGATGGTGACCTACTATGGGGTAACTCATGGAACTCTGTCACTTTTGGAGCTGGACATCGCTGCCTCAGAATGGACAGCAATTTGCCTGCAGGTAGTGGGAAGAGTAATGGCTTAGACTGTGTCTCCAAAGAGAGAGTTGGAATGTGGCCCAAACAAGTGTGTGAAGTGCAGCAATCCAATCATTCCTTTAGACATAACTTGTCCTAAACATCAGAATTAGGAAAGATATGTGACTTTTCACTTGAGCATTTCTGAGCTTTTATGTGTTACGGTGGTAGTAGTGTGTATGTGTGTGTTTGTCACTAGTGGCATGTGGACTGAAAGGACCGAGGAGCATCATTAACACTGTGTATTGAATATCCATACTTATATGTTTCATTCCCTTGAAGTGCCCCAAATCTTTTAATTTTAACTATATTACGTGGATACAGAAACCTGCTAGGAACTTTTCCTGTTAGGCTCTGATGAAGTGAATGAAGTAGTTTGAGAGAGAAAGGGGGAGAGAGAGAGAGAGAGAGATGGTTAAGAGGCAGAAACCGCAACATGTGAAACTTGTTACTTTTGCAAAACTCTTGCGTGTTTCAGCACGACACAGTTTTAGATGCTGCTATGACAGATATGGTATCTATAAGACAGAAGGTGGAACACAAACACAGAGGTTGTGTATTTAATAAACTGTATATTTTATTTTCTTCTTGCATTAACAACCCAGAAGACCTTTATAACCCATACAACATTTATGGAACACGATTCTGTTTATATCAAGTCTGATTCATAATTTTGAGCATATGTATGTCTTAAATTTCTGAATTTTCAATATTTTATACAGAGCATATATTCTTTATCTGTAGATTTGTTTCATACCAAAAAAGATGTTTATGTGTTTTTTTTTTGTCATGGCCACAAGTCTCTTTAAGTCTTATTTTAGAATGCTTTAAGCCACTTTGGTCCAGAGACTGCAAAGTGAAGTGTTATGAATATTTCAGAGCATACTTCCAGCAAAAAGCAAACACACACACACATACACACACTGCTTTGACGCTTGACTCATGCACATGGTGTTACTCATGAGACTGAATGCAATCATTAACATCTCTTGGTATTATGGGATGAGTTAAACTTGGGAACACATTACCAGACTTGCGTATACTATACTACCCTGTTAAAACAGTTACTTTGAAAATGATCAGTCTACCCATGTCTTTTTTCAGTGATTTTTCTGTGCCTGCTGTTTTATCAGATGAATTGATTGTCAGTTTGTGTGTGTACTCTTTGATTTCATGTACTTGAATTAACGATATGCAATCTTCACCACTCTGACCACTGCCAGCCCTCCCGATCAATCATGATCAGTAACTAATATGATTAAAGTGATTAATAACCATGTTGTGCTTTTGTTAACATCTTCCCCTGTGTGTGAGTTGGACCTAATAAGCATGTGTATTACAGTAGATTTTCCATTTTTGAGCCCCATAGCCTACACTCCACATATTTAACCCATTCTGGAATAGCTGTACCAGGTTGGTTTTAAAAAAAAAGTGGACAGGCTGAGGGGTCCACACAGATAGAATTATGACTACAATTATGTGTTTTAAATTTTAGCACATCTGACAAACTATAAGAGTAACAGACAACACAATAAAATACAAATTGGACTCATGTTTGCTTGATGTCCACGGTGAACCAGAGGGTGGGTTCTTGGTTCACATTTAAGTTTTTGACACTCAAGGTGCCATTTATTTAGCATAATAATGGAAGAGCTTATGAGTGTACACTTAGCAAAATCTGTATCTTTACACAGAATGTTTGTGTGATTTCTTTCAGATTGTCAGAACATATCAATAAACATATCAATAAAGTGTAAAACCGGTCACATTTGAAAAAAATGAGACTTAAAACAATAAGAGAATGAATGTGACGCCCAGCAGGCAGCTTGACTCTACATCAGACACGAAACTGAGCATTTTGAAGCTGGAAGTGGAGAATGGGCTAAAGTTGTGAATGGACTGTGTATAAATGAGGGGGGAAAACAAAGACTCAGTCAACTCAATAAAATTTAAAATTGATGTCATATTTTTAAAGAAACGTGTGCTGCTTCTTGTTTTATACGCCCTTGCTTTAGGGTGAACAAATGATTTGTGTGATTTTCAAAAGAAGGGATTAAGCATTTAATGAATGGATGAATAACTGGAAACTAGGAAAGATAAACAGACAATTTTAATGGGTGTCTTCACCTTCCACACTATATGCTGAGCTATTGCTGGGGGCTCTTTGCTCCCCCTACTGATCATAAATGGTACAGCGGTCAGCATCTCACAGGACAAAGGAACTGGTGAGGGATCCAGTGTTGAAAGGATTAAATGTTATGTACTATGTATGCTATTAGTATAGTTAAATTTAGAGTTGGAGTCAAGACCACCTAAACCGAGACTAAGTTCTGACAAAGATCAGAGTGTGTCGAGACCGAGACCAAGACCAAGACTCTGAAGGGTTGACACCGTGACAAGACCGAGACCAGGGGAGGGCAAGACCGGACCTAGAGTCCAGACCAATGCATGTTTTACACCACATGACAAATAAGTGGAACATGCAAAGCTAAGCACCCCACAAAAAGAACTAAACAAAGCAAACAACATACACTAAGCAACATTAAACGTATTTTCAATAATTCTCTCTAACATCTGTAATGAGGAAATCGCTTCACTAGAAGCAGTTATCCAAACTGATAACATCATATGTTAATATCAACAAACCACAGTGGCAGACCAAGACTCAACCCAAAGATAAGGTGGTAGTTGCTAAACACCAAACAACATGGCCTGAAACACCACATAAAAGGGAAAGCAGTTTAAAGTACGGTTTAGTTACATTTTAGAAACATAAGATCATCATAATTGGTTGCACTTGAAGTGAAAAGTTACAACAGTAACAGCTCATTAATAGTAATATTCTTAGAGTTGTGGTCTCAGCTGGTCTCGAAATAAAATTACGAGTCCTCTTTGTCTGAGTCCACGACAAGACCGAATACAAATATGGCCGATTCCGAGACCTTCAAAAACTGGACTTGAGTAGTACAAAACTAGTTAAATTAACCAGGGAAAACATAAGGAGGCAATGTACAATTATTGATACTATAGACAAAATCGCTACTGCTGTTGACGATCACAGGTCAAAACATCCCAGATAACGTCCATCCAGGGCCCATGTATGTTTCTGAAGGGCCCATGTATGTTTCTGCTAAACGCAGGGCCCACTTGGGCAACCTCACTAATGGGGGCGTTAATAGGACTTTCCTGTGACTTGTTTAAACGTTTGATATCCAGCATGTGCAAAGATAAGAACTGGCAATTGACGTCACCTTTTTAATCCCACATTTCAGAATAAGATTGGATTCTAAACCCAATCAGAGACACCATTAAAAAAGATTTTTATTAACGTATTATCATTAAATCCTAAGATATCTACATAGATTTCTTCATTTTTAAGCTGCTTTATGTGCATATTCAATAATACCAGCAACATTTTTATTTTGGGGTATATGTCAGAAGCTGGAAAATGCTGTTTTAAATTCTTCTCTGCACAGACCTAGTCCACAGCACACCTGCTCCTACTTTTGCTAATTAGTTCATCGGTTGGATCAAGTGTGTTGTGGAGAGCAGGGGGTCATGAGAATGAGAATTACTACTTGATTTGATTTTGACAGTGCCAATTAAATAGTTCTTCTGCCTCAAAATCCCCTCAAAATAGGGTTAAAAGAGTTTTAATAAGAAAACAATATTTACAAAATACTATTTTAATTTTAAGTTGCACATTTATGTTATCACAACAGCTTGTAGGCGAACATTAAAGTGATCAGCATAATATTTACTTTTTCTAACATGAAATGGTAAGAAAAGACTTTGCTCAGTGGTTCCACTGTCGGGCCCCTGATCAAGGCCCTTATCCCCAAGATGCTTCAGAAAGACTGTTCCTGCAATCAGCGTTGCTCTGGAGTACACAATGGGCATCCAAAACAGGACAGCAGAGATACAGAGAAAGTCAATGTGATGTAGTGTAACAAACACCATCTGAAAGCCATTATAATGTGTCCAAAATCCATATCTAAAGTAGAGTCTTCATTCAAAACTACTATATACAAAGCCCAACACAAAATTATTCTTTCTTCCCAAATGTCTCTGTGTATACAAATCCTTTGGGACTGTGTATAAGAGTGTTTACCCCACCTTTATATTTCAACTAAAACATTTTGCTTGCTATGAACATGAACATTTATATGAACTGCCATCTTTGGAACATTAAGGTTTGTTGGTGGAAATGCAGATCTTCTGGTTGGTATGTTGAGCAAAGCAACTCCGATGGGGGACACAATTCCACTCATGACATCTGGTATCAGTACTCAAGACCCCTCATGGCAGCGATGGTGGTGGACAGCCTACGAGGAAGTGGTTTGGCAGTCTGGCGAAATTCGTCATGTTTTGCGCGTAGGAGAGTGTTGATGTTCTGGAGAGTTCTGGATGTTTGCAGTCCCAAAGCATCCATCACGTTGCTTAGGTAGTCTATGGAGAAACAGGAAATATTGCTAAATGCACTTTAATGTCCCAGTAACCTAAATTCATTCATTCATTTATTATCCTATTCTACAAAAGTAAAAAAAAACAAAAAACACCAAAGCTGACAGAAACTGTAGATTGATGTGCATAAACGCAGCATAAGCAATTTGTAATGCTGTTGCTTTTACTAAGCTCACGTGACAAAATTTAAAAAATAAATAAATAAATAAAATAGGCACTCAAGGACACTTCACAAAACACCATCAACAAAAATGCATGTATACTGTACAACTGCACAAATACACATACAAACATAAAATTTCATAAATAAACTAAATTACATAAACTACATAAAAATAAAAGTTATAGATAATGTATCAATGGAAATGTTATAAAATATATTTCCCAAATTAACTTAAAGACCAAAAACTACAGGCTGACTAGCTTTCAGAAATGATTAGTTGCAAAGCTTTGTTTGATGTAAAAGTTGAGTGACTGGGTATGATACCAATGTCAGTGGCCAACTGTTTAGTCGCATGAGGACTAAGTTCTGGAATCTGCAGGATGACATCACAGTAGGTCTGCATGGTCGCCCTAGCAATAGATCCCAGCCAATAATCGGCAGTATTCTCCAACTCAGGAACGTCATCCCCTATGGCACACAGAACACACAGTCAGTACATGTGTATGTGAAGTTGCATATAGGGTAAGTGTGTCTCAGCAGGAGTGTGTGTACCTTGTTCTGGAGGATAAGGCAGTTTGCCTGTGTGTAAGGCCAGCTCCAATGCTGGATCCTCCTGAGTCACAAATGGCTCCAAATGGAGCGGCAAAGACATGATATACTGCCCAATCTGCAGCACACACACAGAAACCACAGTCACAACCTCAAGATAGTTACTTCCAAAGCTTGTCTAATGAAAGTGTTTTTCACACAAGGTGTTTCTTACATTAGTGATGTACTCCTGAGGAGAGAGGCTGAAAGTTGGGAGGTCTACAGTGAGCATTTGGCCCAGGGCAGCTGAACCACGACTCTAAAAACACATAGTGGAGAGGAAAAAGACAATAAAAATAGTAAGAACAAAAGATAGAAAACAGACAATAATTCAGAAGGTTCTGCTCTGATCACAATACACTTACGATATGAAATAAATTTCTACATGTAGGCGGCACTCATTTTGTGTTGACAATAAATGTTAGCCTGACACTAATGGGCCGATGTTAACCTGACACCAATAAAACACTGAATCTTACAGAATATAAAATTCATGTCTCTCAAAAACATGGATAAAAATGAAGCCAGGCACACCGCCTGCTTGATGAGAAGACAGAGTTGGTGTTTGATTTGTAAGAACACAGAGTCGAAGGCGAGCTGATTGGCCTGCTGGTTCAGACGAGTGAACGATGCTCGAGTGTCAGCCAACAGGGTGGAGTTGCCAGTGGACTTTTCCTGAAACATACATACCAATATTCAACTTCAAGCAGTAACACACCTTTAACTTCTTCTAGTTTTAAAAAGGTCCAGACGTTTGACTTTTCAACCAAAGGCTTCAATGTGTATCAAAGTAAATTTAAATTAGAAGTCACAAAGCTAGATTTGTCAACTAATGACATGCAATTATGGATAAAATCAGTGCATAAAACATGCAAACCTTGAGGGTGTGTAGAGTTTCCAGAAGCGTGTTGTACTCTGCCATGCTGCTCTGCTGTAAGTAATTATATTCCTGCCAGGGGTTCTTCTGGCATCTTCGCTCGACCACACCCTCCTGCAGACCACTCAGGCTCCTGGGGTTAAATCCCTCCCACAAGAAACGCCCAGCCTTTCCCAAAATCCTACCGGGCAGAGCAGCAATTGGACAACGTTGTAAGTGAAACACATTAACCAGCTGACTCAGTAACTGTTTCTGTATGTGTTGTATGTATGCCGTACTTGTTTGAAAGCTGCTGCTCAAACGCTCCGAACTGTCTGAGAAGCTCACCACAGGTAGCAATAATCCTATATATCATTAACAGGCCAATGTCAGTAATTCCTTTTTTCACTTCTAGTTTATATAGCATTTATGTAATGTAAACACTGAATATGTACAGACAGCCACACAAAGTCCTACCCACCTGACAGAATTCTGAAAAGCCGTCCAATCTTCAGTGAACACCTCAGAGTTGGACGTGTCCTCAAGTTTATATTTCTCTTTGATTGACTGAAGAGTGATGGAGAAATCAGAAACATACCTATTCCAGAGACAGAGAGAGGGAGAGAAGATTTTTTGGTCATAAAACACATCGAATGTGTATGCATGTGTGCCAATGGGCGTGTCTGTGTGTACATATATGTACTTGCTGAACAGAGCCCGAAGAGCTCTGAGGAGGCCACACACTCCCAGTCCATCTGTGAGTTTCACACAGCGATCCACAGCAGCCCCGGCCAGTCCAAACACCTTCTGTACAGAGTGTGTGAGCTCCAACACACAGTCCAGCACCTCCCCATGCTCCTAACACATACAAATACACACAAACACAAACACACACGTTCTAATGCATGTCTGTTCACCAAAGGTATAATGAAGACCAGAATTAGTTCTTTGTATGTATGCATCCGTAGGATTGCGTGGTGAAGTCGAGTGTGTGTTAGGGCTGGGCAATTAATCAAAAATTAACTGAAACCGACATTCAGAAACTCAAAACATAATCCAAAGACAATTATTTTGAGTGATTTTTAAATATTACCGTAAGTGACAATGAGAGGGGTCCAAGCAAAATTGGTAAAAAGCAGCACAAAAGTAGCTAGCTTAAAAGCACCTAAAGCACCTACAGGCCAATCACTACATTTTGCACTTTATTTTTAGATGCATATCGTCCCTACTTATCCATCAAGCTTAACCTTTGTGTGACTTACGGTTTTGCCTGCATATAGACATGTAGCATTTTAACACCCCTATTGTTCAATAGGCGCCATTGTATATCACATCCTTAGAAACCAAAGTTTGCTTTGCATATTATGCAAATTAACTCAAAATCTCAAGGTGGGAAGTCCATAGTCCCAATTAGAAAGTTGCTTGGCTTAAGGCAAAGAATCAGTGAAAGAAGGGATTTTCACTCTAGGCCACGTGGTTTGAAAGTAAGGGGTCAAAATGTGATTGTGCTTTCATGCTTGCTTGGACCCCTAATAAGAAAAACAGTTCTGTTAATGCTTTCCATAGTGTCTCCACCCTGTCCAGTCTGTAATTACTCTTTTGATCTGTTGATCATACTTACAGTACAGACTTTGTCAGTGAACTATGAGTGGAAAAAAATGACAATTTGAACTTAAACCCAAGGTCAATCCAAGTAAGCGTGTGTAAGTGTGAGTGTGCGCATACAAACCAGTGGTACTGCACTAAGCTGGATCAGTAGGTTTGCTTCTTCTAGCTCTCCATATTGCATCTGGTAGCGTTTATATGGAGCATACACACAGGACACCAGCTCACCCACCTTCAATAAGTTACACTCACCTAAAACAGACAATTGTGTTCAAGCACAAAGGCAAACAAAAAGTGTAGAACAGTTACAGTGTGAGAATAGCTTCTGTAGTTCTCTGAAATTCTTAACATACACACAAACACATACCAAGGTGGGGCTGCATTGCGCTCTCCAGGCTGTGACTGAAGTTGGCTGCTGTTTGATGGAGTTCCAGAAGAGTGTCTAGATGAGTCTCTGAAGCACAGCGATTCAGTGTTACTGAAATGCATTCTGGGATGGATGGAACCATGGCCCCCAGGGTCTGGATCAGCAGCACTGTCACCACCTCATAAGGGTTCTTAAAGACCTGAGGTTCACAAGCACATACATTTTTGATATTTCAGAAATGCACATCTATTGTGTGACACAATCATTTATGATTTGCTCATTTGTTTTTTTTTGGATGGAACGTATGATACACAGATTTAACTAATAGAATGAACTAATGAATGCATGCTGTGTGTGGGTGAGGGATTCTGTGTGTATACCTGGCTGCTCCATTGCAGTTGTGCATACCAGGTGGAGAGAAGTGTATCATAAAACTCAGAAAGTTGTTGTTTCAGAGGGTTGTCAGACTGACACACATTCTCCCATATGGTCAACAGTTGCACCTGAAATTCAGAAAAAACACAATTTTGTACAAATACAATTGTCACACTTGAAACAAATAAATGAAAGCTGGACAACTACCATAACAAATATATAGCAAATGCACCATAGTGCATGAGTGTGAGATAGTCACCTTGTTGCATTTGTAATAGTAAGCCAGAAGTTGAGGCATCCTGTCAATTTCTGTGAAAACTCGCACAAACACCTTGGCTTGGTCTGCAGATAGATACCCAAAATGACCACAATCTGACAGAGTTCAAACAATCAAACAACTTTCAAGTACTAGACACAATGGCATTTATACTGAGCGTACTGACAATGTGTGTTGAATCTTCATCTGTGGTGACGGTCATGGTTGTCTAGTGGTTGGGGCATGTTTTTATCGTTGAACATGTGAGCTAGTGTGCCTCACCTGTAGAGTGTGTGTTGAAGGTAGAGACAATCTGTGGGCTGGCCAGAGCCTCCAATCGGTTTTTGAGGGCCTCAAGCTGAACACATTTCTCACTGTAGTCTGGAGTGTCCACCAGCATGGCCAGGCTGCTCTGCATCGCTGCAAGCTTATTGCTGATTACAACCACATCCTACAGAAATAAACATCTTTTCAGTCAGAATACTAAACTGATAAGACTATTGCCTACATGCACATGGCTACACAACCACACATGCCTGGGTTTTGAATGTCTCCTCAATGTCTGCACTGAGCGTGCTCCATTTATCTGCTTCCTGTAGAGCTTCAGCTGCTAACTGCATCCGGGACTTCACTTGATCGAGTTCCACCAGTACCTACAACACACACACTATAATAGAACCAACAACCATGCTGAGGCCGTGCATATGTGTTGTTTTCTGCTGTGGATTTATCTTTGTTGTTTTGTTTTGATTTTTGCATAATTTCTTTACCCTGCATAGCTACTGTTACTGTGTATCAAGTATTTTGGTTACGTAACCCTTCATGTGATAAAGGAAAAAATAAATGGAACATTATTATTGTCATGGGTGTATATATTATATGGACCTGCATGGACTGCACTGTGTCCTGTTCAAACTTCTTAATGTCCTCTTTCACCATATGCATCTGATCCTTTAGGAATGATGCCTCCTGCTTCAGAGCATCTATATCTCTTAACACTCGGGGCATGTTCTGTAAAGCCTGAATGCTGGTTTCTGACAGAGAGAAAGATATGGAGAATGAGAGAGAGTTCAAATTATGTGTAAAAGATTCCAGATGATAACTAGAGCCAGTCATATGAATTTCTGAATGGCTGCTGTACCTTCTATGGAGTTGTTGACCTCTTGTATAAACAGCTGAAGTTTCATGACCAGAGTGGCAGCGTGGGCATCTGCTTTGCCTGGTGCATCTTTCTGGGCTACTTTGAATGCTCCATTCACCCATTCTTTTACATCAAAATCATCCGCCAGAAATTTTGAGAAATCCATATTCAGAGATTTAAACTGCAGTTAGTGCAGCTGTACTACCTGCATACAAAGACAAAAAGGAAAAATGTTTGCAAGATAAACTTACCTGCTAAATACACACATTTACTGTACTCAATAAACATTTTTAATTCAACTTTTTAATGATTTTAATCAAGTATTTAAGCATACTGTTCACTGTTGAATTCCTGGACCCTGAAACCCAGTTACAATAGTATTATTTAGATGGAGCTTATTCTCAGCCAGAGAGGTGAAATTTGGGATTTTCACTCTACCTCTTCAGTTAATCAAGCAAACCAATTATTAGGGGGCCATGCAGTGGAACACTGCGTGGTACCCTATTGTTATTGTGCCGATTTTTTTTTTTCTGCCTTAAAACGCGTTGTGGAGAAAAAACGGTAAGACCTACAGCTTTGAAATTTGGCAGGTAGGTCCTGTACCCCACCCACTACTCAGACAAAAATAATTGCACCAAAATAAGCTATTTTGCAATTTTCCAAAAAAATTAGCATTTTGCCAAATAAATGTTTAACCGTAGCTCTGATTCTCAAAAATCTTATATCATCTTATTCTTTGGTTTAAGACGAATTTTTCAGACCCTCGCATCTATTTCTGCCGTATTTGATTTTTCGCTAATTTGCATAAAATGAAATCCCATCTTTTTCGAACTCGTCCCCAGATTTTTGTCCAATCTGCATGCAACTGGTATCATTTGAATCCCAAGACACTCTTCTTTAATTATTATTGAGCACATTTTTAATTTAGGTCTTCATTTTTATATAATATGCAAATAAATGGGCTCGGCTTGGCGTAGGACTGCAAACCCATACACCGAGTGTCATAGAAATTCGGCTCTGGGTGGGCAACAGCTTTGAAATTTGGCAGGTAGGTCCTTGACTCTACCCAATACTGAGGAAAAAAATTTGCGCCACTTTGCCCATATTTCATACTTCAATGTCGATATCCCACTTATTGGCGCCATAATAAACTATTTTAAAGTTAGCCTAATAAGTTTTGAACCGTAAATACGTAGAAAAAAAAGATGAAAGATATCAAATCTCAACATATATGTACTTCAGTTCATAAAAACTGATAAAGCTGCAAACTGCATGGTCCCCGTAATCACTGCTTGCAGTTATATTCAGAATCTGGATCTGTAGTGGGTTTTAAATGGTAAGAACCTACTACTTTTTCCTGAAGGTTGCTACAGAAAGCCAGGACAGTACTGTCAGGTACGTAATGAAAGCATAATAACGATCGGTTATTTACAATGCATTGGCATTTTTATTGGTGAATGATACTGAGACTGGTGCAAACTTTTAATTTAAAAACAGTCTGTGTGTGTTTTCCAATTTATCACTGAACGGGTATTCACTGTAAATATCACATGCAAAGCACGATCTGAAATAAATACAGTATCTAGAAGACCACTTTGGAGAACAGTGCAATTATATGCGAATTTACTAAGAAAACTAGCTATTTTTAAATATAGTTCCTGACAAATACAAGTTACTGTGACACTGACATGGTAGTGAGTGTTGTACTGCTATGAGTGTACAAGGCACAGTAGCTCTGCTGTATTTTTGTACACGTCAGTATCACATAGACTGAGAGGGCCTGCTACACCACACATTTTCAGACAAGAACATTTCCATACAAACTGTGCATGCACAAACCTATCGTGGGCACACTGATTGTTCATCTGAGACGTTCCGAACTCCTTTTTTCTAGTCTGCGATCGTTAAATTACCTGCAGTTGTCAGTTCAGTCAATTCTATAATTTTTTCCCATCCCCGGTTTGGACACGAGCAGAAAATAAAGAGCCCAAGAGAAAGAGATGATCATAACAACCAGATACAGCTCGAACAAAATAATCGCCTCCTCCAGTGTTAAAAATCCCACAATACAAACTTTAAAAGCTGACGTGAAAAAATTGAAATGTTTACAGGCACTTCCTAGTTGTGCCCAAGCGATTACAATCCGGTTAAAACACGACCAGGACAAAGGAACGTTCCTACTGACCGATGGTGCTTGTGTACATCCTGACAAATCGAATCAATTTGATGAATATAGTAGTTCTTCCCGCTAGAATATAGTGATGATATTTTAAACTTAATTTGGACTCGCAATGTAAAGAAAATCTTGACATCAGGGACAGATGTATAGTAGCGCATATCACAGTACTAACGTCGGGCACAGTAGATGCTCGCGTCGGGTGACGTGGCTGTGTGTTTCATTTAATGTTGCACGGGGTGGATCTGCGATGTCTCAAAACTCCCGGCAGTCGGCTTCAGGTCGTTTAATACGCTGGCTGAAACGTTATGCAGCTAAGTCAATTTACCAAACAATCTTGGTAAACCCACTTACAAAAATGTGTTTTGGACCGTGATCATCCGGTTTTGGAGGGCTGGAGTGACTTGATGAGAAGACGCGGTTCTATGAAACTGGAAAATGATGATAAATCCACTCAGATATAAAAAATAATCTCATTTGATGGGGGAAAAAAATCTAAATCACGAAATATTACAAACTTACCCAATCTCGGGAAGATTTATATTCCTGTTTGTTTATCTTCATATATAAACCACAAAAAATTGTCATTGATAATCAAGTTAAGCACATTAACCAAAATCAGGCATTGGTTAATAACAATTGCATACATAAGTGAAACGAAAAGGAATTATAAATTAACTAGTATATAATGAATCTGATCGACTGAACTATAGGTGAAGCTTGACTTTTAAAAAATTTGGTGAAGATCTCTTTCAAGAAGCTAGTGACTTTTGGTTTATTCATTTGGACCATCTGAGGCATTTTAAATGCTAAAGCTTATCTTCAGTAAATATCTCTGTGGAGTCACTGTGTTTGCTAACACTGCTGTATGACACCCACCGTTAAAAAACAAAAAATGAAAGAACTTTTTATGATGCAGTAAAATGAAGTGTAAGGATTTTGGTTAAAAAAAAAATTATATGCTTTAAAAACGTATGTTAATATTAATATGTGATTATGATTAAGTTTTATGTCTAATCAGTTAAGACCATCCTGAGGCAGCTTCGACCAGTTCAGGGTTTTTGTTAGATAATAAACACTGTTCTCTTTTTTTAGACGGAAACTTTCTTTGCTGGATATTTATGGGTTGCGGGCCATTCACAACCTAGCAGTAATCCTGACGTGTAAATGACCATCAACTTTGCTGTGTCTTATACACTGCATCACAACACACACTACCATGTCAGGGTTTCAGTAGCCAGAATGTGTTAGTAACTCTACAACTAAAATGTTTTTCTTAAATATTTCACATATTAGTGTGGTTACAAAGTGTGAGTTCCTAATAAAGTACTTTTTTACATCTAATGTCCTTAGTAGCAAACTGCACTCCTGGGTAACTGAGATATTAGCAATACACTTAGAGATTACATTAGTTAAAGACAAACACACACACCTCAAAGTCACTGTGGAAGACTACAAAAGTTCTATTTATGTCAGGCTGTGAGGCGTTGTGCTCTAAGACCCAAGACTATTATAGCACTTACTGCTATAGTGGTTACAGCTCCAAATAACCAGCACTTACACTTGTGGCTAGTTTTACACAAGGACTGTAGATGTTAATTTTACAGGTTTTGTTGTAGTAGTCGTAGTTTTAATAAGAATGAACTACTTTGACATTCAAACGCAGAACTTTGTAAATGTATTCTTGTTGTAAAAACTGAATGTGTGAGAGACCTATCATACCAAGTGCAATGAAAAGTTATTAGGCAGAAAGGATCATTGCTTAAATGAACATGAAGATCAATCATTTGGCCCCTGTGAAAGAAAATGACCACAGTCCTGTTTTAAGTTTGATATAAATCTGATTCTTCTATTAATATCAGGACTGCATGTTTAAAAAAAAACAAAAAACACTAATTTCTCATAACTTATTTGTCTCAGTTTGTTTACCGTGCCCTAAAACTAACCTTATCTTCTTCACAAGATTTCCTGCAGATCATGATGTATCCAGGAAGAACACAGCATCAGATAACTTATGGACAGTTGTAAAATCATTTTCAGACTTATGTAAAAACCATACTAGCTGATATTAAATTGTGACCAGTTTATGCTTCTCCATAAAAAATATTTTCTGATCTGTTTGAGCAGCATCAAACCATATAACCACCAAATAACCATTATGATGTATTAAATTGAAAATACATAATATCATATTGAGTATGGTGGTAGTGGCATAATCTCAGTGAAATTATTTTAATTATGTAATTTGTTTCTATTCTTTTCTTAAAAATATTGACCTACTGAATTTAAGTATATTCTGATTCTTTAATCCAGGACTTCACAAATATAAAGTGCATCACATCTTTTAAGTCTAATCACAGTAGTTGTTTTGCTAATACAGAAGAATGTTTACTACTACTTATTCAGTAACTACCTATTGCTTTATAACATGGCATGTGAAATTGATGTTTTCGTTGGTCTGTTCATATCACAAAAATCAGTAAAAAGGCATTCTTCCACGTGTCTGTGATAGAGATCAAGTTTTCTGATAGGAGTAAAATTTGTGGCTCCACCAGAGGTGTAGAAGATACATCTTTCTTGCATAATTGGCTATGTTGGTTTCATTTCAGTGTTGCTTTGAAAATAGCTCTGTAAGTCAGCAAAATTATTTTGCGGCAAAACATGTATTAAGTAGGAACTTCCCCAGAAGAACTGCGTGAATCCAGTGGTTACTTTTAAAGGTCTGTGAAATCTTTATTTTCATGAAAAAAGATCATTCATTTTCTGCCTCTCTAGGTCACAGATTTGGGAAAACATATAATGTAGTCACTTCATGAACCAATGTGGTCTGTGTGCTGTTGGTGTTCAATTGTACTATGAACTTTTGGATATTCATAGCTGCACTCATGTACTGACTATTGTAATTACATGTGTTAAATAATAATAAAACATTAACATGCAAACTTTTAAAAACAACACAGAGAGAAGTAAGGAGAGGGAAAGAGTAAATAGTGGAAGATATGATCACAGAAAGTGTGTGAGACGGGAGGATGTACTACACCAGAAACCACTAACAAGTGATGTAAAATATCTCTCTCCTTCTCTGCACGTGGGGTGGGGGTGACTGCACTCTGGTTTACTGACTCTCTCTTTTCTGCAGGCCATACAACAGCAGAGAAAGGTACAGTCATTTGTTTTTTGAGTCTTAAAAACATAAAATTAAGATATATTTAAATTTGCAGCAGATGACCTGGTGATAAATTAACACCCACACCAGATGCAATTTTTTTGTTATTGTTATTATTTAGAGTTTCTTTATTTAATGGATACTTTCACCACCAGTGATGCTGACATGTAAAAAGCTGCTGTGTCTGTGCCACTTTGTTGAGAATGAACTCAGCTGGACTCCTGTAGTCAAAATAACGACTGCTTAACAGAGTGGAGACTGGCAGATTATACGTGCCATGGGAATTACAGTCTTTAATTCTCCACCTAAATAAGGCATTGGGTGTTTTTACAATTAAGTAGCAATTTACAATGAGTGAATAATAATAGACACAATTAATATCTGCAATACAGTTTACTGTCGGCTTCATCTTTTAACAGAGAATGAAGATGAAACTCATCCTTGTCTGTCTCTTACCCATCTACATTTCACATCAGAGTAATATGAGCCAGCTGGGTAAGAAGTATCCGTGGGCTTTGTGTCACTTTTTCTGCTTAAAATTGTTTATTTTTTAAGCTGTAATACAATTCTGGCTGTGGTTATAATCAGTCAGCACACCATTCCGAAATGTTCGTCATTTCCTTCGTAGGTTTTGATTATGATCTGGACTGTTTCAACGATTATCTCTTCACCATCAGTTGCGCGCTGAATGTGTCGACAGAGCTGTTGGACCACAACACCACCTCCTGGCTGGAGTTCTACGATGACAGGTCAGTGCACAGCCACTGCTTGTTACTCAGCACACCCACATTTAGATTTATTCAAGTTGAATACTACAGAAGCGTAATGCATTCACTTGGGGAACTGGTGGGTAAAATTACTTTGTTGTCATGCATTAACGAAATCGCTCTGTCTTTCTGAATTAACGATAAGAGGTTTTCATGGTGGAAAATCACCGTTTTTTCTTAATTGTTGTTTTGCTGAATTACAGTTTTTCTCAGTTGCTTTGGTGCATTTCTCACAACAGACTTAACATTTGCATACAGTTTTTCTCAGTTGCTTTGGAGCATTTCTCAGATCAGAAAGTGAATTCTCAAAACTACTTGTTCAACCGCCACGTAATTTAGTCACTTGTGCACAACACATGAACATTTCTCATTGCTTTGATCAAAATGCAAATGCTTTTGTACATTCATATAATTGATTGTGCACAATTCTCTGCTGTTTCCTACATTTCCACTTGTTTATGTCATGTTGCTCAAAATATATTATACTAGTTTCATCTAAATAATCTTAACCCCCAAATCATTTCAGCATCAGTTCATTGCACAAGTCACTGAATGCAAAATAGTTAATCCAGTTGTCAAAATCTCCAAAAAATAAAACTAATAATAAAAAATTAAAATAAAAACTGTTTTATGTAAATGTGTCTTGAATTGACACATTGTGCAGATGAAATTTGAATGTCACTAATAAAGGGGCATGAAGAACCAATGATCAACTAGTTCTCTAAAACAGGTGAATCTCGTGAACCTATAATTGGCATGCCTATATAACAAAAGGTGCAAAACACAGATTTACAATTTTTGAAAATGGATGAACAACCAGGACGTGGTCACTTCCGGATAAATAAAACAGATTTACATATACATACAGAAAAATAGCTGCAAGGAAATCCGCAATAAAATCTAATATTGTAAAATATATTGATGAAACGTGCTGATAATATAGCTGTTACTGTAATTGATCAAACATAGCGAAAATCAAAAGACAATTCCCATAGCAGTGAATTGGTTGAAAATCGTACTGTCTGACACGAAAAAAAGCACAATTTGTGGCAGTGGGCATGAATCAAATAGATGAAATAACGTGAATATTGCACGTAATGCCGTGATACTACGTTGGTAAATTTGTGCTGTTGAATTTCATAGATCCCATACAGAAGAAATTCAGCCTTTTGCATTGTCAATTACTGTAAACCAAACCATATTTTATATCAGGAAATCCTGAAACCATGCAATGTCATTCTGACAATATGACTAAACATTTTGACTTCACCGTATATAAACAATGACAAAAGGATTTGTCATTCTGATGGTGATGACATTTTCATTGACACAAAAACTTACTTTTGAGGGAATACCTAAGGATTTTGCGTAAAGTACATGCTTTTGCAAGAAATCCAATGTGTTGTGCTGTTTGTAGTAATTGTTTTGAGAATGCACTAACTGTTATGCAAATATTAAGACTGATTCGAGAAATGCTCCAAAGCAACTGAGAAAAACTGTAACAGCAAGTGCATTTCTCAAAATACTTAGTGCAAATGGCAAAACATCATGGATGACCGGCAAAAGCAGGTGACCTCTTCAAAATCCTTAGTCCATGCCTCAAAAGCAGTTATTTACGTCATTGAATATGTCAGTGCCATCAAAATCCCAAGTCCGTGAATCATCGTCCACGGACATGACCGCCAAAATGTAAAGTCATGTCATCAATATAAAACTGGCACAATCTAAACATTTTCTGATGCACAAAACATCTGAATGACAAGGTCAGGAAACATAAAAATAAAAAAACACTGACTGTGGGAGATTGATTCAAGAAAAATATTTTATTGATTGTACAGGTATATGGTGACATACCATGCACTGCAACTGCAGTCTAGAAAAAAAATGCATTTCAATGCTTTATGTATAACATATGAAATGAAAAAAAGAAGCAAATTACAAAATCAAAAACAATATATACATACTAAAACTCTAAATGCTTTCTACAATTGTTGCCGATCCTGTATATTGGGCCACATGTTCTCATCCACATCACAACGGATATCTTCCTTTGCAATACAGCGTGGAAAGAACCTCCTAAGATGTCTTATCCAGCCTCTGCAGGCGTCTGAGAGCAATTTAAGGTGGTGCAGGAATCATTAGTATTGTGAATATAAACCAAAAAAAGTTTTGTAGAAACCTAGAAAATACTCTTGACAGCCAATGATATCTTGTTCAACACTTTTGACTGCAGTGACTTACACAATGAAAAAATGACAAGTTCATCTGGAGTGTAAGACTATGCAATAGATGGCTAGCACAATGCATTTTGATCATCATGACATAAGCAACTGCTGATGTATGATATAGTTGAGAATTGTACATAAGCATCTGCCTGAGTGTACTAAAGCAATAGCAAAATGACAAAAACAACCAGAAATTGCTGTTATGATGTGCACAACTGACTAGAGGTTGTGGGAATTAAACGAGCAGTTTTGAGAACTTCAATTCTGTTGTGAGAAACGCACCAAAGCAACTGAGAAAAACTGTAACTAGATAAGCTTTTCATTGGGAAAATCCAGCATCCTTGAGAAACGTTGCAGTGTCCAGCAGATTAGAATAGGCTTTCCGCCTTAACATCCGCCTGAGGTGCCTGAGCAAACTAATAACAATACCATATATATTACTTAAAGCTACGACTAACTCCCAGTGTCTCAAACCCAAATCAAAATAAAATTGATCGACATACCAGGATAAGGTCATACCAGCACCAAAATAAGGTAGTACATACTGACTAAACATATAGACCAGTAGACAAAATGGGTTTCTTACAGGATTTTAAGAATTCTCTTATGTTATTCAGAAAATAAGGGCGAACGTTATCATGTAAATCCTTGTTTTATATCGTTCATTTAGAAAAAAAAAATCTCGAATAAATGCTTTACGTTTAGGAAAAGTTAAATATATGCTACCCTACATCCTGCAGAGTATGGGTGAGGGATGAGGAGACAGACAAAGGAACAGAGAGGGGGAGACGGGGAGAAAAAAAAACGAATTAAATGACAGAGTGGAAAAGACAGACTGAGTGACAGAGGGAAAGACGAGGGCAGAGAGAAAAAATGACAGAGAGAGGGAGACAGACCGAAAGACAGATAGAGAGAGGCAGATTGGGCGGGGGGAGAGAAAAATAAAATGACAAAGAGCCACAGCCAGGCATACAAGAAGGGGTTAAACATAGAGAAAATAAGAGCATAAGAGAGAATGTGGTAGACTGAGAGAATGTAGGAGTCTGTAGGTGACCCACGCACACAAAAAAAGCCCAACAGCGAGACTCTTAACCCTGAGCTGATCCAGGGAAACTGTCCCTGTAATTAGGAAATTAAAAGTGTCATAAATAGAAATTAATAATGCAGTGTATATATTTTGGGGAAAATGTTGTGCAGGGGGGCATTTGAATGTGCTCTTAAGGCACAGGCGGGCTCCTGGGTGTGTGAGCTGGATCTGACTGATCTGGTTGAGGATTCGTTCCTCGACACGGACACCTTCCAGATCTCCCTGAACTACAGTTACCACAGCAACAGCCAGTCAGCAGTCCTGGAGACAGACTACAGGCCAGTTAAACAGAGTGAGAAGACACACATCCACATACACACTCACAGACACATACTCACAGAGTGACATCTTAAGATCTTTGTGAGGTCTTTCCATTGACTAGCGTATCTACAAGATGTTAATAATACCCCACCCCACACACACAGTGAGACAGATAAATCTGTGTGTGTTTATGCTGCAGTTCGCCCCCTCCCTCCCTCTAACCTGTCGTTGCTATGGGAGACCGGGCAGATTGTTTTTGATTGGCTGAGCAGCTACCCTGAGGATAGTTATCTTGAGCCTAAACTCCAGTACCAACTCAACATACTCTGTGAAGAACAGGTGGGATGTACACAATCATCACTTATTACCCATGAAAGACTTTTGCTCCTTTACTCTTATGTCAAATGAATGAATGATTATGTTTAGACACTATGTGTTTTTTAATCCTTCTGAACTCCTTAATTACTAATTAGTTTCATGTGTCCTGTTGTATTATAATTGTTGGTCAGTACCGAACCACAACTAGTTCTGGTCTGTCTGTACTAAAATATACTGATTGTGTTGCATCTGCTTACATCTTTATAGGAGTTTATCGTTCATCCAAACAGTAAGAGGGCAGTGGTTGACATGTCTCACTTCAAACCATACACCTCTTGCACAGTACGTGTGCGCTCCCAACCCAATCAGGTGCATTATGCTGGTGTGTGGAGCCACTGGGGTCCTGCTGTATACTGGACTACTGGAGCCATTCATAGTGAGACCGTCTGGTTAAAATTATTTCATTATCTTGTAAGGATATAATATGCAAATGTCGCAACAATCTAGATGTTAGTTTAACACCAATGATCTTTGCTACTCACTTCTAAACATTTTGCAGCCAACTTCAGTTTCAGTTGTTTGATTCCAAGAAAACAGTGTTTTTCAGCTGTTTATATAGTGCTTTAGCTTAGACAGTTGCTAAACGTGAGTTTGGAGTTCATTGCAATGATTTGCAGTCGGTTCATGATTCATAGTTATCTGGACTTGAGTCAGTTCTTTGAATCTCTTGAGTCGACTACCCGCCTAAACCAGTTACTGCTTGAGGAGTTTATTTGTTCTGAAATGTTTATATAACTGTATGACTGCCAGGAGGCTGTTAAAAAGGCTCCTTAAAAAGATTTTTATTCTACTATCAAGTGTTGGTTTCAACTTTTTTAGCTGCCCTGGAGTAAACAGTGATCTTCAGAAACAACCCCAGCTCAGAACGTTTAAAGAAGATCCAGTTTCTTACTTCTAATTATAACTTTGTGGTGGCAATCTCAGGCATCTTGTACTGTGATATTTGCAACATGATTGAAAGCATTAAATTGTTTGTGTGTTAACAGGTGAGACTCTAGACATGATGGATAAGTCTTTCCCACTCAGCTGGTTTGCATTGTTCTTCTTGTTAGCAGTTCTGCCGTTCTTCTATGTTTCATACTCCAGGTAACACGCATGCACACGCAAACACACACACACACACACACACACACACACACAGATATCCATAAGGTTTGTACACGAGTCTAAGTGCTATGTTTTGTTTCCCAGATGGAAAAAGCATTTATTGATTCCAAGCCCTGCACCATATTTAATGGATTTTAAAGTGAGTCTGTTTTATCATTTTACAACTTCTATAGATCCAATAATGTCAGTCATGTGCGTTACTTAGTAATTGTAACCAGCATTTGTGTGTTTTCAGAGCTGGGTGACCCTGCCAGGTGGAGTGGGTGAGGTTCTGCCTGGGGAGGAGTCTCTAAAGATTGATAGTATGATTGAAGAAAACGATCCTGTCCCTCAGCCAGGTCCTACCCACCACGATAAAATAATAAGCACTTCTGACCCCTCCGATTACGACCCGCCTGAATCTCCCAGCACGCTCCAGTCTATGGTGAAGATGGACGTTGACTTGAGTGGCCTGCTGAATGAATTCTCAACAGCAGAGAAAGTGAGCATGACATGTAGTGATGACTATTGTGCTCTCTCTCACACATCCTGAACAAGCTGCCAATCCACACCAGCTCTCTCACACACACACTGAGGCATCACCTGAAACACACACTAGACAAGATATACATCACACAATGAATGTAAACACAATTTGACATGCAGTCAAGTAAAAGAATGCCACCTTTAAATGTGTCTAAGGGTAATTTAGAAAGCTTAAGTCAGTCTTAAAACGTTATGATGCAGGTCAGTAAAGCATTGTGTCACAGCACATCAGCTGTAATACTCTACTGAGTCACTGTTTTAAACCATCTGTGGTATTCATCACTGCACTAGTCCACCTTATTGACCTGACCATATAACACTTCTCTATTCCTATTAAATGCCTTTGTGTAACAAGCCATTATTAAAGTCCACTATTTTAGAATGTTCACAGTTAATGTAGGTTTTATTATAAAAGGCTTATTAAGGCTTCTGTAATGAACAGATCTCATCATAGGGAGACATTATGTTATTGCTTTAAGTTCCTGAATCATGTTTTTCTGCCAAGTATACTGTTTCCATGCTTACAAAATTCTATTAAATATTACAACCATAATCTCTTTCTAGGTAAATGTTTGTACACTTTGGTTTGATAATACCTAACCGTTGCAATTATCATACCTCAAGGATGCATTACTCTATATTAAAAGCTAAATGTAAAAATTGAGGAATGCCATCAACATTTAATTACATCAGGCCCGTGTCTTTGAATGATTCTTCCACACTAGCAGCAGAAATAATATAGACTGAAACTAGAAGCAGAAACCCTCCCATACATGCTTTATGTTTAATCTGTACACTGGGTAGTTACTACATAATTTATCATTTATACCAGCTAATGCAAAAATACAGGCAATGTGAGTATCTACATTTTTCGAGACTCACACTGATGATTCTGATTCGTGATGGAGGCAGACAGCTTTTGTAGAAAGAGCTTTATTAAACCAACAGAGAGTGCAGGACACATGTTCCCATCTTTAATAAAACAAACAAACAAAAGTTATCTGGGTGAATCCGAGTAGTTCAAACCTAAGACACGTTTCCACTGATCCCATATCTGCAATTAGTCACAACTTAAACCAGCATTAGCATGCTTCAGAGAGGCAGTCGCTGAGCGCAGACGGATGGCGGCTATACTGCCAGCGGTGAATGAACCGGTACAGGTCTCTTTATGGTCTTCAAGAGTCAGGAGTCAATTTTACTAAGCAGAAACAGTTTAACAGACCAAGATCCAGTGATGCCAAAACTGGTCTCAATGTATGAACATCGTGAGGCACTGTTCCGCACACACACACACATACATACAAAATGTATGACACTGTTGAGATTATCCAACCTGACCAAAGCTAGTGAACATGAACACACACCCACAGACACACACACACACACAGCGTCACATAAGAAAATGATGAAAGAAAAAAAAAATGGAACATTAAAATAATTTTAAACAGTTGCTTTCATACACTCTCTCACAGACACACACACTTGCAAACACAAAAAAGAAAGAAGGAAAGAAAAGACAGAGAGGGAGAGTTAAGAGTTTCATTTCAGAGTCACTCCATGTTTGTTTCGCCTGAAAAATGAATTCCATTTCTGATTTACTGGATTTGGCCAATAGGAAAGCAGTGAGCGGGGGACTGTCCTGCTGAGGCTTTTGGAGGTTGGGGCCGTGTTCAACATCAATGTCGGGGTGGAACACAGAAGTTGGGGGCCAATGGCGCACACAAACACACACACACACACATCACGTTGAGTCCTTTCAGTCCCGGCAGGGGGTGGGGTCAGGGGGAGAAAAACGAGTGTTGACACATTCCCTCCATCTATCCATCCCTCCAGCTCATCTATGATGGAGAGAATTTCTTGGCTTGTGCTCGGACCCTTTTTTCATACTCCACTCTGTTCTGACTGTAAAAAGACCCAGGAATATGTTTAAGAAAACATCACATCAGGTCTGGATAGTGCGGGCAAGTGATTCTCTGTGTGCATATGCGGGTGTCTCACCAGTATATGGTATAAGCCTCAGCCTGGGCAGGGTCCTGAATGTTGGGCTCATTTAAAAGCTCCTGGATTCCCAACAGAATCTACCAAAGTTAAACAGTTAAGTGAAGCCATGGAAACAAAAACCCACTACACAACACTGTATGTACTAGTAGATTACAAGCATGACTACATCTATCTATCTATGCAAATCAGTTAAAAATATGGCTTTTCTATTGATGTCCTGATATATACTTCTGACTTATATGCAAGCACATAATTTGCTCTTATTTAATGATCAGTTCCTGACCACAAAATTCTAGCATGATTATTTATGGGCTTGCTGACCCTCTCAAGCAAGCAGTGATAGTGACATGCATAAACGCTGACAACAATGCTGTCTCGTATACATTCATAGCAGTAAAACACTTACTTCCATGTCAGTGTCACTGCTGTGTTGTGAATGAGCCAAAAAAAGCAGCTCAGCTGCTCTGATCTGAATCTGACCAGAACTAAATTGGGTAGAGGGCTGACAGATCATTAAAGGGAAGATTTTGGCTTCAGATGTATTTGTAGTAAACACTTAATAAATATTTGCTCTACAGTGATGCATCTATTCAAACAAGACCAAAATCTACTTTAATATTTGCAACAATTTTCTAAGCAAAATAGAAGGTTGCAGTGTATTTTATACTGTTACAATATTTACAAGTCTGTTACCTGTTTGATTGTGATAGCAGGTCTCCAGTCTTTATCCTCCTCAAGAATGGAGAGACAGACGGTTCCTGATGGGTACACATTGGGATGAAACAGGGGTGGCTCGAATTTGCCTAGAAAAGACCAAAAGAGAAGTCATGACATTGCCAATTAACATCTTGATGTGCTACATAATACTTCATTAAAATTCCTCATACTTAAACATCATTTATTCATTAATTCAGATGTGAGGAACTGGAGTACAGTAAACATGTGAGATGGCTAGCGTGAACTAACACTTTATATAGACCTTAGAGACCTGCAATCTTTCAATAAACAGGGGCTATCAAAATGTATAAAACATACATTTGGGAGGTGATGAGGGGTAGTCGTCTTTAAATAGCATTCTCAATTTAAACAGCCCTCCTTCCCACGGAGTCTGCAAAGAAGACAGTGGTGGTGACCAAGAAAATACAGAAAGGCAGGATTTAAACAAAAGACATTTTAACACTAAACAAGGCAGTAAACAAACAACTTTTACCCCCTTCTTTCCTGGAATGGCACATTCCCAATTCATCAGATTCATAGTACCATCCGGGTTTTTAGTGGGCACAGCAACAAATCCCTACAAGAGAACATTACGGTAAGGCTCCTTTCTAAGAAATGTATGCAAGCTTATCTCTCACCTCCACAGTACATGTTTAAGATCCTTTAAAAGATGAACAGACAACAGGAAAAGGAAGATAAACGCAGTAGCAAAGTAGATCGGAAGCTCAATCAATTCATCAGCTCTCTATGTGTAATGCAGCCATGAATGTGTTTCGGCATTAACGCTAAGTAAACACAAACATTTAAATCAGGCTCCTTAATTAAGCCAGGAGTTCTGCAGTGTATTTACAGAAAGAGCATATATGAGAACATGCATCACTCAAAAGTGTGTTTACAGTTTTTAAAAAAGGGACAGACTCACAAAGGGATGGTCCTTCCTCCATGCTTTACGCTCTTGTGCAAGGCGACTCAGAGCAATGCCAGACATGACCACTGATCCTAATGGGGAAAAAGAAGTTGATGCAAACCATACTTACATACTTTTCAATTACCACCACATCACATTCCAGGGCATTGTTTTCAAGCCAAATAAGTCAATTTATCTACTTGCAGAGGAATACGACAGCATTTCACACACTATATTTTATATTAACAGACTTAAAACTGTATATTTCTGTGCCTCATTGCCACTTCTTGCTGCTGTGCAACACTTTAGATTTGCTACTAATACAGCTGTAAGCTTACACAAAACACACCACATTTTCTTAAAAGGACAACAGAGACAAATGCATGGATGCTGGTTCAACCTTTAATGACTAAAATCAAGCGAACAGCATGGAAGGGATAATAATAAAACTATTGGAGAATTGTTTCAATTGTTGTTGTTTTTTCCAGTCATTTGGTCTTGATGCAGATCAAGTGCTAAAACATGTTTGGCAAAACAAACATCTTCTCAAAACACATCTTACGGTAACAGACGGGCCTTCTGGTTCAGTTTAAACTGGAGACCAAAACCAGTTGAACTGTTAGTCTCAGTCTGGTCTTAAAACGAAAGGGAAATATGAGAAAAATTAATCTGCCCACCAAGTGTATCTGCATGGGTAATAACATGCATTGACACCTCAGAAGTGGGTATTATTTAGATAATACTCAGTTCCAACTCTCAAACTGGAAAGAGAAATTATACGCTAGCTGGCTTATTAGCAGTGGGCTAACAAGCATGCTACTTCCTGCCAATAAAAACGAAGCCGGCAAACCCCCTTAAGAGGCATTAGAAGACGTCATAATGTTACCCCTTTAAAATAACAAATGAACTCGTTGCACGTCCTTAAAGCGCGCTATTAAAACGGCGAGCTGTCAGTTCCAACCACTTTACGTGAAAACTACACGGCAGCGACGCCATTCGTGACAAAAGAAAACGATCGCGTCCCAAATCGCATACTACAGTACTAAAAAGTATGTCACACTAACGAGACAGTGCTATCTACACATTCTGGATAGTACATGTGGGTGCGGTTTGGGACACGTCCCCGCCGAGACTCGGTTAGACGCGAACGCGCATTCTATCAAACTGCGAAAATTACAACGACAGCGTCAAGCAAACGTGAGGCGTGTGAGCTTCTTAAAAACAGCGCGAATGGCGGTTACCTTACCGCACGGACGCTGGGCGACTTTGTGACTTCCAGACTGTTTTGCTAGAACCGTGCTAGACTCGGGCCAAAACCTGTGAAGTTTCCCTCCCGAAAAGACATCCGTTCTAAAGACTAAATAGGACCTCGCAGCGCCCGACTGAAAATAAGCGCTATGTCGCGAGAAAATAACAGCGCCGACCTAAGTGTTTAAATTACAAACTTCAAAAGGAATCTTTTATTTACTCGCCTGAATTAACACAACGTTTTTACTCTGAATACCTTTATCAGGAATTTTTACGTTGGATTATTGTCGTTATTATTTTGCCCAATATAAAACATTTAGTACTGGCATTGCTTTGGGCGACTGACCATTTAAAGAGGCCGCATACGCTAATATAATGCACAATTACACGTGGTAAAATGGACTATAATCATGTTTTTCCGTTTTTATTTGCTTATATTGTAATCGTTTACGGGGGTAAAATGTGGAAAAAACAATTAAATTCCGTTTGGCCAACAAGGGAAACTGGGAATCAAAAGTCCGCAGGAGGGCGCTAGAGAGATATTGTATAAATAAATACACGCGGTTTTCATTTATTTTGTTCCATGTAACATCGTGTTCCTTTAGAAGGAGATAAGGACATGAGCTCCAGTAAGACATAAAGAATCACACGGAGGCACTGAGCGGTTTGTTTAAAACACGTTTATATAGTAACAGTATGCTGCTGCGTGAGTCTTAGTGTACATTTCGGTGGGATGCAAGTTGTCTGTGGATGACTGAAGATCATCATTCGTGTGTTCATGTTATTTTCTATATCATTATCTTAAGAATCCGTTTAAGCAATTCCAGAAAGTATATAAGAGTGACTGTGGAACAGGTTTAATCCAAAGTAGAGCGACATATCTAAAACGTACATATGTGGAGAGGGAGAGAGTTCGAGATCTACTGTTAAAGAGTGAAATGAGCAATACACTAAGAATAATAAATGATTGTCTGTTCTCTCAGCTCAAATAACACTACTTTCCTCTGTTATCAAAGTGTTGTCCCTTTATGTGTTTGGTAAAAGGGTAACCAAATAACTCCACTCCACAACTCATTGCTAATAATAATAATAATAATAATAATAATAATAATAATAATAATAATAATACAAACAAACTCCCTTTTTGCAGTCAGTAGAGATATGAAAACCCTGAGGATAGGCTTCTCTCTCCCTCTGGGCAAAGCTGAAGAGGAGAATGAGAGCCCATCCTCTCTACATTAACCTCCAGACCCTTTTGAGATTTCTTTGATTATTATTCAGAAATGAAGCAGAAGCTGAACAGCCCTTCATAGCACTCCCTGATTCATGCATTAAGTTTGAGACATAACCATAAATGTATGTAACTTACAATCAGAGCGATGTGATTGCATGTTACACGCTTGGATCAGATCCCTGAGATTTAGATCAGTCACATTCTCCTCTTCTACAGAACTGGACAGAATAATCTTAGAGTGGAGTTAGTCTTTCTAAATCAAAACTAAATTACAATTTAAAGGTCCTGCACAGTTGTCCTGCTTTCTTTGTCACAGTATCAAGGCATAACATCAACATGGAATTAGATTTTGATCACGTTCTGTATTCCTATATAAAAATTAGTGGAGAACTGTAACCCTTTTATTAAGCCTGTTTCATTTGACAATATTTTTAACTTTCTGACAATTATAATTGGGTGGGCAAATGAAAATGAAATAAGGATTTGTGTGATACTGATGCTAATGTCTTCTCTAAAATACTTTAATAACAAAACTTCCCCAAAACACATCTCAAGATCTGGCTGACTGTGCAGGACCTTTATTTCATGGCGTATACAGAGGCTCTGTTGCGGTTCTCCATCTTGGTGCCCGATGTGCTCGTGTATATTGTCTGTTGTTCATGTGTGACCTGAGGGGTTTGGAGTGTCCAAATCTGTGCTCATGCTACATAATTTGAACTTGTTCGTGGAATGTCCTTGTTGTGAGCTGATATGTTCCAAACACTCATATTCTAGAGCCTCGCTCCTGAAGCATCTGGGAGACAAACAAAATGAAAGTAAGAGCTCGATCAGAGGCACATACACTGCTCTTTAAGAAACTCACACAACATTTACTCAGGTGAAGCCATGCACACATATAGACCGCCTACCTTTGCTTTCTCACTCGGCTGGCTGTTGTTACCATATGACTGGTTGTGAAGTTCTTTAGAGACAACGCAGAGGAACTCTGCTTGGTCCTCACTACCATAGTTATACGAGGAGCCGATGCTGACCAGCTACACACAAACACAAAGAAGCAACTTAGGCAAGGACACCAGAAGAAAATTACCTAGACCATTTACTGCATTTAGCAAACTCTTATCCAGAACAATTTCTGTTTTTTAATTACAGGGGCACCCTTCCTTAAGCAACTTGAGTTGAGACAGTGGGTTGAAGCATCATTTGAACCTATGGCCTCTTGGTCCACAGGAGAGTGTACTACCACTAGGCAACTTTAACAATTATAAATGTAGTCTAGTATAACTATTAGGGGTGTAACGGTTTTCCAAATCCGTGTTTCGGCTCATACCTTGTTTTTTTTATATATGATTGTTTTTTAAAGACATATAAACACACACACACACACACAAAAGTATTACATTTTATTTTGCTCTGTTAGCAATGTTCAGTAAAGCCTGATGTCTTACACACAAAAGAATGATCCCATTTCTACACAATGAGATATACAGCTTTTTAACGAAACATTGGTTTTGGATCATTAGTCCGTATAGACCAAAAGCACCAGATGTCAGTATCAATATCGGACTGAAGAGGTCGGATCACTTCATCTCTAGTGTAAAACCTGGCCTAAGACTGCTTAGCTATGAAACAGTTCTGTTATAGAAATACACTTATATACACTTTAATACATGTATTATATTTAATGCAGTTGGTAGCATAAAGGTTAGGGAGCTGGTTCAAGTCCCAAAGCAGTAAAAGTACCAGTACTTATGAGCAAGATACTGTACACTGTTCCTTCACTGATGGGTCAAATGTGGTGTGTACACAATGACAAATAGTCACTCACTTAAATTCCCTCAATGTTCATCTCTATGTGTCTGCATATTTAGATTTTTATCTGACCTCCTGTAAAAACGTCTGGACACTGCCGCTGTAAGCAAAACCCCATGCAGAGGACATGTTTTAGGGATCTTATGTTAAAGACCTTGAAGGACAGCAGCTGTGACACATCTTCCTTAAATCCTCCAACAATTGCGACTTCCACAGCATTGGACACCATTATACACACTTGTGCACAGGGATACACAGGTCCCCAGTGTAAATGAGGAATACTCTTCACAAATTGTATAATAAATGCCCTATCTGTGTTATAGACTAAACTGTGAAATAAAAAAATCACTTGTTTTTAGTGGTGGTAGCTGTTTAAGGCTGTATGGGGGGGCAGGGTTAAAGCATTGGCAGATGTATTGTGGTTCTGTTTACATGAATCTGAGATGTGCACATTTGTATCACATTTTTTCAAATAGGTTTCAGAATCTGTTACACCCCTAATAACACAATTCAATAATATGTTACAAGTTATGTTATAATCTTACCATATAACTTTTTTTCTGAACATTTTGGAAATTAGGAGTAGACTCCTAACTGATCTAACTGATTTTCAGCAATTGCTGTATTATATTAAACAATACTAATGTATAATTATGAGAGATAACTTAAAATTGTTGACTGTTTGAATGGATAGAAATGCTGCTGTGAATGTGAAAAACAACATGTAAAACAAAGTGAAAGACACACACACACACACACACAGAGAACTGTGTAAAAGTGCCAACATGCTTGAACATGCCCAGGCTGTGTGACTGAATCCCTGTTGCAAAGACTTCACAGAAACACACACACACAAACACACTTATTACATAACATGCATGTTCACCTTTGTGTATATATTTTCACGCTTTATACAAAAACAATAACAAGACCAACATATTAAAAAAAAAGAATACAAATAAATGGTTGGTGGGCAGGACGGGACATGCAGTGAACGGCTCAGAGACACGGGGGATGCTGGGACACACCTCTCCGCTGTGGGCGGGGTGAGTTTGACTCGACTCCTCCCCCTTCACCTCCCGAGACACAATCAGGAGAAATTCTGACTTCTGTGCCCGCCCATAACCTACACTGACAAGCTGGAACGACCAATCAGAGCACATCACACACACTGCTGTTGGACAGCTTGTCCAGAGCGAGCGAATGTTGACTGTCGCAGAGAAAGATGGAGAGATGAACAAATAAGTGTTTAGCGACTTCTTACCTGCTCAAACTTCCACCCATCCGACATGGTGGACACCATCTGTGTTAACTCCTCCTCCTGGCACTGTAACACCCGGTAAACATGCTTTACTGGAGTCTAGGGAGACGGAGAGGAAGAAAGAGGGAGAGAGACAAAGAGTATTTAGAGTCAGATGCTGTAATATGGAATTCTGCAATGTGCAGATTTTAATACTATGGGGTGTGTGCGTACTCACATGCACAGTCTGAGTATCTCGTTCTCTTATCTTATCCTTGATAAGCTTAATTAATGATGTGATGTTGTAAAATTCTGCCTCTTCCAGAGCTCCTGCAAAACACACACTGGTTACTGATTACTGGTCACTGTGAACACACCACAGCACAGTACGCAGTGCACCACAACAAAATGTGACCTCTGCATTTAACCCATCCGTGAAGGAGCAGTGGACAGTTAACAAGCGCCCAGGGAGCAGTGCTTGGGGACGGTACCTTGCTCATGAGTACCTCAGTGGTAACTTTACCAGCCCTGGATTCGAACCTGCGACCTTCTGATCACGGGGCGAACACCTGTTACGCCACCAACTGCCCCAGTGATGTCTGCGTTGGCCGGGAATTATGGCATTATTAGACATTCTTATCCAGAGCAACCTCGATTTGCTAATTACATGAACTGTTTCCCTAGAGCATCTTGGAGTTAAGGGTCTTGCTCAGGGACCCTGTGATGGTAGTGCTGGAGGTAGGATTCAAACCCACAATCTCTTGGTCCAGAGGCGAGAATCCCAACCACTAGATTATCACCTCCTTCCACTGTAAATTTACAGTTATTTCCTTACATTTTTTGTAAGGATTTCCTTCCACAATCCAAAAGCATGCACTGTAAGTTAATTGGCAACTCTGAATTGCCCCATAAGGTATGACTGACAGTGTAATTGTGTGAGTGTGTGTGCCCTGCAGTGTTATCTTTCATAGTATCAGTGTGAAATATATTGTATCAGTGTAAAATATCAAATAGTTGTTAACAGTGTTATACATTTTGTAATTACACTAATGAACAGTAAATATATCAAATACAGTATGCTAGCTGTAAAAATACCAAACATGGCTGGCAATTCTGCTGCGAGTACTGTTCAGTAAGTTACAGTAATAATTTTACTGGGACAGTTGGTAATGTAACGGTTAAGGAGTCGCAGTTTCAAATCCTGGATCTGTAAAGGTACCACTGAGGTACTCATGAGATAGGTACCGTCCCCAAGCGCTGCTCCCAGGAGCTGTGCTTCAACTGCCTTCACGGAGGGGTCAAATGCAGAGGTCACATTTCGTTATTGTGTTGTGCTGTGTTCACAACGGCAAATAATCATTCACTTAATGCTTCCAATGTAATGTCCAATAATAATCATCACTATCATCATCATTATCATTACATACTTCTTGACCGTATTAGACGCATCTGAACATTGGTAACTGGTTTATCTAAAGCTTCTGTCTCTAATCTGCATGTTTTTTTCTGTAAAAGCTTGTCTTAATCTCGATTTCACTCTCTTTGCCTCTTGGCTCCTGTCAGGCTGTTTTCCATGCCGTCAGAGGTCACCGTGTGCTCACTCGTTACGGACTTGGACACAGATTACTATACAGTCTACTGTAAAAAAACAAAAGTGCTGTACGAACGAAACTAATGCATTTGCAGGAATAACAAGGGTGCAAGTTCCTCACATTTGAAATTGTTCTTAGAAGAGTGTGGGTAATATTTATAAGGTGTTTGATATGTGTGTGATATTGATAATGTGCCTCAAAGCATACATTGGGGTGTGTGTGTGTACCTTCTTCTGTTAGATTTTTATTGAGAACCAGTTTTCCATGTCTCAGGTAGTTCAGCACCGGCCCAAAATACACTGGATCTCTGTCAATCAAATATGCCCCCAATTCATCCTACAGGGAAGAAAGGAGAGGATTTTACACACACACACACACACACACATTAAAGTTTAACCTCTATCCTAGGGAACAGGAGAAGAGAGCCGTATAAAACCCTCACACACAAGAGTCTTGATATAATTACAAAAGTGTTTACAAAGTAAATTCTCATTTTTGAAGCTATGACAATGTGTTCATTTCAAAAGAAAGTGTGGAAGTTCATGTGTGGATTCAGCAAACTAAGAACGCTAAGAAAAACAATAATAATAATAATAATAATAATAATAATAATAATAATAATAATAATAATAATACAACACACACACACACACATCCCTGAAACATGCGAGTGCAGCTTGATCCCCAGAGCTCCTGGTGCTGAGAACATCTGGTGCTTCTCATCGAGCCGGAGATACAAACTCATTCTGCAGATGACAAAGAGGTTGGAACACGATGCAAAATACCTGAGACATGAATGCATCATGCAGGAATAATACAGCCTCATTATATCCACTGGGCATCTGGATAAATTATCTAGTAGCACAAATGAACAGGCTGTCTGTCATAAACTACTCACACACACACACAGCTGGTTGCCTTAGTAGATTAACACATTTATGGTATAAACATTAAACAAAAGAAGGAAAATACATAAAGCTTGTGAAATGTCTAGAGCATCTGTACTTCAGAGCAGAAACTGATGCTAGGCAGGGTATTTATACTGGTCGCTGCTCAAAAAGATGAGGATCCAGTTATTTGAAGGCATAATAATATAACCGCCTGGGGCAGTTGGTGTGGCGTCCTGTTCCTCAAATTAGGAATGTTCATTAGAGATTGCAAAATTAAAAAATGTTGAACGCAGCAATTCTACAGAACTTTTCTAGACACCACAGTCAAGGAAGCACGAAGGTACAGAAGATGAATAGAGACTAGGAGGACAAATATGAACGTCGGGGTTCCACGCCTACTCTTTTAAAAAAGAGACGCAGAGGGATCTTTTATGAGCTTGAAGAGTCAGGACCTCATTTTTAAATGTTGGTTTTTGCAGTGCAGTTCTCCATCATTGCACTGGGAGATTGGGATTATCACAGATCTCAGGATGACGCCTCCTGTTGGGATCAGCAACACCTCAGAAAGCACCTCTATCAGCTTTCTTAATTTCCACATGCAAATAGCCTAAATATTTTTACTCTCCAAATGCTATCTATTTTTAACAATCCAAAAATTATTGTGCAAGGCCAAAAGAGGAAAGTAATGCATTTAAATTTCATTAAGTTAAACCAGGTCAAGCAAATACACACACACCTGGTGTAACAAAGATGCTACAAGAGAGTGATATAACGCTGTATAATAAAGCCAGAATTTAAGGCGAGGGTGTCTGTGGGTTAATCTGAGTGTATATCTGCTTTTAGGGTTAAAGGCTCCAGAGAGCAGGATTATGGTGGATTGACGTGGATTAGGGTTAGTTTGAGATTACTGTCTGAGATTAGGCCATGAGAGGGGGTGATGGCATGAGGACACGGCAGGGCCTCAAACAGCAACCACACACACACACACACACCACAAACATGCCAAATACCACTCCCCCCACCCTCATACACACTCGCTCATTCATAAAACCTCCCAAACACCAGTAAATCCACTCATAATGTAAGTGCTTCATGTACTGAGCATTTCAATGGCGAATAAACAAGACACATCTCTACTCTAACATATTACACACCGACAGAGGAAAACACCGGAAGTGCCGGATCACTGCCGCCTTGGCTATGACTGTCACTCTGTTAAATCAACTCTGATGCATGCATCTGAGTTCACATTCGTGCTGATTTTGAAATCATTTCATCCCTATTCCTCTCTCAGCTGCTTCTAATAGTCCATATTTATACAGAACAATAAGAGAAAATATCTTATGTCCCTTACAACTGTCATGCCTTGCAATATATTGCAATAAATACCTGGGTGAACAACTTAACTGTGTGCATCACGTGAATGTTTAAGGAAAATACTCATGACACTTTACTCTTGTGATGGTCATAGTATACAATAAATATGCAAATTGCCCTTATTATGTTACTAGAGATCGTAATAATATTAATACATGATGTATCTGCATTCCTGGTCTGAATCATAAAGACTTTCAATTCCTCCATCATCTGAGGACAGTGAGAGACTTAACACCATCACAGCACCTCAGTCTCGGGCCTGCATTATGCTGCCCCTTCCACTGTAAAAGGAGAACTTGAAATAGCCGTGATGAAACAAGCCCGAAATAGACCCAGTCCTAAATGGCACCAGACAATGATAATGTTCCTACACTACCGAGAACTCATTTAAACTTAACATATAGATTGGAATTTTATTGAGTAGAATGGCACTTTATCCAGCTACAAGTGCAACACTTGATCATACTAGATATGTTTTCCAGATGAAGGATTGGAAACATCTGATGTTGATAGTCAACAGCTTTATGTGCATTCTGGACACCATCATGCCTGATTTGGTTCCAATAAACTTGTCACAATAGTTTCAGCTGTTCACCACAGCTACAGCAACCACCAGCAAATGACCCCCCCAAATGACCTAACTGGTAGCAATGAATAACCTTAGCAATGAATAACAGCCCTAAATCTCATTTTGAAACTGTCACCAGGAAAACTGAAATTTGACAGCTTAAAATCCCATTTCGGTCAGTTTGCTATTTTCTCCAAAAATCATAGGCAGTGTTGTTTTAACAGAGTTGGTTTTGGCAAAAGCAAAGTTTTCCAGACGCCTTTTAATGCTCAAGTATGGCTGAAGACGAGTTAGAATAAATGTTCTACCACTTTCATTCAACTGTCGCTCCTGGCCTTTTCTATTCTCTTTATTCATTTCTTTATTTATTTCAATATGGTGTGGTTTGTAGTAATGCAGATGGTGCTGAAGCACACTGATGCATCATCAGATTGGCAGCTGGGCCTCTGGGTAATGGCAGCGGCCTATTCATCACATCCAGCCAATGGGAGCAAATACGAACGGTCAGTCCTTCTGGGCTTTATGCACCCTTGACAGAGGGACCCTTGTTCTCGGGTGAATGAGAGGAACTGTGTCCGTGTGGTTTATGCTGCCCAATGAGAACCAGCCAAGAAAAGCTGCTTTCAGTGAAAAAAGGATTAAACATAGGCCATACCATTAACACCCCCCAAACCTAAAAGCTAGGACCAATTGATTTCATCCACAATCTACAACATGCACTTAGAATTCCCCCCGCAACACACACAATATCTACATAAGGAGCACAACATACAATTTTAGCCAGTTCGTCCAAATGATTTATTAAAATAGAAATATGATTAATGAATTTAAGCGATTCTAACAAGAACTGGGTTCCAAAGTCAGGATTTTGGCTCCAAACTAGGTTAGCGAATCAAGCTGATATATACTGTACCGCCGGGTGCTGCTGTCTTTTCATGGCTCGCTGGGTAATTTTAACTCATGCAGAATAAATGCCTGTTAGTTCTGGAGTTTCTAATTGTGCACGCACACTACGGCGAAACTTCATGGCCCTGGATTACGTCATTTATGGAAATTAAAGATCAATATTCACGTTTTAGACGGGTCTCCTACTTAACATAAATACACAGCATGCAATATATCTGACCACATATAAAACCTTTTTATTATATTAGATATTTGTGTAAAATGCACGCACAATGTAATTAAAAATGCATGCCCAATATATTATACATAAACCTCAGAAATAAAACTGAGATCATCCTTTTGAGACAATACCAGACTGCTCATATCAGAAAAGGAAAAGATGATTATTCGAAACACAGTGTAACTTCAAGTAACTAACAAAACAAAATAAATAAATAAGACGTCTGAATCTCTAACCAATTTGAGGCTATTAAAACTCTCTTTAGGTTTTTCCAAGAATATTGATATATATTGTTTAACTTTAAATTCAGTCAGATTTAAA
This sequence comes from Distichodus sexfasciatus, assembly GCA_032718565.1. Taxonomy (NCBI): domain Eukaryota; kingdom Metazoa; phylum Chordata; class Actinopteri; order Characiformes; family Distichodontidae; genus Distichodus; species Distichodus sexfasciatus. The sequence continues at coordinate 878,751 of JAVGVS010000104.1, read as the reverse complement.
ACACGATTTTAGTAAAAGCTTAAATGAAGAAGAGGAAGATGCATTTATAATTCTGGTACCTTATCCGAGTCCAGTTCTGGTTCGAGCTGGCACAATCGGTAGAGGAACGACTTGGGCTCTCTGCACAGAGTCTGTCTCGTAGTAAGGAAATACGTGCCGCCGACGTTCAGTCGGACCCACTTGGCGGACGCGTTCGAACTCTGCACCCGGTCCGGTGCGCTCGGGGCCGAGCAGAACCCACAGCCGCGCCCGCTCCCGGCGCTCTCACTCTCGGCCATGTCTCCCTCCCTCAGTCCCTCAGTCCCTCCGTCCCGGGCAGGATACGGCAGCCTTTGACTCTCGAGGGCAGGAGCGTCGCTCGATGTATTTGCATGTGGAAGAAGCGGACTGGCGATCCCGTCCGACCACGTTAATGGAAGGATCCGACTAAACAACGCCCTCCGTTCGGACTCTTGAACGTGACTCTGTGCCGCTCTTCTCGTCTGCTGCCTCTGTGGGTCCGAGTGAAGTTCCTGTCAAAACTAAACACCGGCCCGAGTGGACGGGGCTTGACGTCATTTGTATGCGGCTTGTTAGCATTTTTTTAAACCTCGGTATTAAAAAAAAAACCCGCGAATTAATATATTTGGTTTAGGAAGTTCGGTCCCTTTAAAACTTTTATTAGTGATATATATATGTATATATATATATATATATATATATATATATATATATATATATATATATATATATATATATATATATATATATATATATATATATATATATATATATATATATATATATATATATATATATATATATATATATATATATATATATATATATATATATATATATATACATGTGTGTATATGTATGTGTGTGTATGTAGAGAGAGAGAGAGAGAGAGAGAGAGAGTACAGACCTAGATTATGCGCACAATATTTACTCACAAGAAACAGGAAAATCTTCTCAAGCTGTTTATATTGGGCTTATATTTGTCAATTTTGTGTTTAGTTTGTGTTTGGAAAAAGTAATCAATATATTATAGTATAGTATATTATAACGAAATTATAGTATATTTACTCCTTTGAAGCCATAAGGTAATTCGCAATATTTTAATAAAAAACAATTCCAAGGAAGCATGTGAAATAGTGATAAAGTCATTAGATGGCAAAATAGGTTCTTAACACCTTTTCAATAAAAAAAAAACAATATATCACCCTAGTTACCTACACTTTAAAAGCTAGTTTGGCCATACGAGCGCTCGCTCCTTACTGTGTATTTGTTCATCGCCGTGTAGACGTCTTCATTTTAACTCTTGACTCTTCTGCCCTAGTGGGGATTTTTGAAATAAAACTCGGCTCCCGTTCAATGACTTTGAGTTGCTTAAGAAAAAATCTGCTAATCCTGTACATAAAGTGATTTGTTGGCAGTTAGTTAGCATAAGTTAAAATTTATTTGTATTTTTTCCCTCATTGGACTAACGTCATATTAGAAAATATTTTAATGGGGAAAAAAAATAAGAATAATAATAATAAAAAAAATAATACTCACAAAAAGATATGTCAGCCTCTGAAGAATAATGGAACCCACTTGAGCACTTTGGCTTTTTTTTATTATGCATATATATATATATATATATATATATATATATATATATATATATATATATATATATATATATATATAAGATTATATGTATCTTAGTCATACATAGTCAGTCCTGTCTTGGTTCTTGTTTGTCTGTCAATCTGTTTAGCTCTCTGTTATTTGTCCCCCTCCCTCATTTATTTATTCATTATTTGTATTATTATTATTATGATGATGATGATGATGATGATGTTTTTATCATCTTGTTTTGTTTTGTTTTTATTTATTATTATTGCATTTTTTGTTTTGTTTTGATTCTTGTTTGTTTTCCTTTCTTATATACTTTTCCTTCTCTCTTTTCATGTCCCTCCCTCTACTGTGGATGTTTGTTTGGAGCGGATTGTGCATGTTTATTCTAATTGTTGTGTCTAAACTTGTAATTAAAAATACAGTTGTCCTCCGAAGAGGGGTGGTGGCGGTGGGCTTAAAAAAAGAAGAAAAAAATTGTATATTTAAAGACACGTAAATATAACTGCAAAGCCCGGTGATTCTGGGGGCATGGGATTTTGCAGCTTTATTAGTTTGTTGAATCAGAAGTGGACAGGCGTTTGAAATATGACACGTTCATCCTTTTATCTAAGTTCTCTACCCAGTTCTTATTAAGCCAAAACTTAATAAACAAAACATAAAATAAACATTATGGCGCCACCAACTAGCATAATTGGTGAATTTTTTATTGCCTGAGCCAAGTGGGAGGTACCAGACCTACCTGCCAAATTCTAAGCTGTAGCCACCGGGGCCTGATTTCTCTGATTCCGAAGTTAAACCGCTAAAATAAGCAATAGCGCCACCAACTGGCGATAGTACAATTGTTTTTTTTTTGCCTCAATAGTGGAGTGGTTTGGACTGTTGGAATTTAAGGGGGAGTGGGCATAATTTCTTTTTGCCTGAGTGAGGATGGGGTCCCGGACCTCACTGTGGAAATTCAAGCTGTAGCCCACCCAGGGCAGTTCTACTGACGCCGATTGTGTGGTGTTTAATCCCCATGCCAAGCCGAGCACATTTATTTGCATATTACAGAAAAATGAAAGCCTAAATTAAAATGTGCTCCATAATTAAGAGAGTGTTTTGGGATTCAAATACCAGTTGCATGCAAGATTGGACAAAAATCAGGGGCAGAGTTTTCAAAAAGAGGTTTTCATTTTATGCAAGTGTAAAAAAATCAAATATGGCAGAAATAGATGGGGTCTAGAAAAATTGTCTTAGCAAGGAATAAGATGGTATATGATTTTGATAGAACTAAGATTGAGATTTTATTAGACAAGAAATTTTTGAAAAACTGCAAAATAAGCTTATTTTAGTGTTTTTTTTTTTACTGAGTAGTGGGTAGAATGCAGACCTACCTGCAAATTCAAAGCTGTGGAATCTTACCGTATTTTTTTCTCACAATCGTTTAGGCAGGGGAAAAAAAATCGGCACAATAACCAATAGGGTACCATGGTGGCTACTGCACTGACCCTAATAAATGGCCGTATATAAACTGAAGGACTATTCGTGATTAAGCCGTTTTATTCATTTATTTTTTTTGTACTATAAGGGTCATGCAGGGAAATTCTCTCCCTATTGCACAAACATACGTTAGGCATGTCCCTTAATTAGGCAGGAATTCTTAATATTTTCGAATATTTTTATAAAGATCACTGGATCTCTTAGTGTCTGTTTAAATCTTTCCCATTCAGCAGTTTGCAACAACCCAGTGTTACTACAGAACTCACTACAGGAAGACAGTCTAGTAACGTGAATTGTTATTCACAACCACTTTTAAGATTTTTCTTAAAACCCTCTCAGAAGGTTTACAAAGATTGCGGCATTCACCAATGTTCTTCTGGTAGGAACACATAATGTTACAAACAGTGAAGAGCATTCTAACACAAGTTTAATTGCATGTCTGTGTAAAACACTAGCAATGGGTTTCCTTCCACTCTACATTATTATATTATATGATTTAAATGCAATAACTTTATTAAAAAAAAAAAAAAAAAAAAAACTTTTCACAAATAAAAGAAATAAAATAAGGCCCAGTATTCCTATAACGTTCAACAGTCTCAAGGTGCTTATATTTGCCAAACTATTTGACTATATTGCCGATAATATTCATTTCTCATAAAGCGATAAACAATTCTGATAAATCTACAATGAGACTGCTGTTGAATTTGCGTACTAAAGTCTTGAATTATTTAATATACTCATCTAATTCATTAGATGATTTACTAGATCATAGTTAATTATTTTAAAATTCCACATGAAATTAAATCAACTACCTGGTCAAAAAATGACCTGCAACCTGGCAAAGGACTTTAATGTGCTAAATGCTAGCGATCCGCACCATGAAATAAACTAGTTGAAAAGGACACAGGAACATAGTTACTATTGGCCTAAACCCTACATACTTTGGCCCAGTTCTAGGTGTTGTGGGCTGAAGGCTTGACAGGAAATTACACAAGCGCCCATACACAAAGACAGAACCACGCACACACATGTCACACTCACTCACTCATTTGCTCGCTCATTCACATATACACACACACTTCCCAAGCATACAGGTGTGCAGGCGTGGGCAGGGTCCATGAATGCAAAGGCTTTAAATTATCAGAATATGAGTCAATCCTCTGAAATAGAAAATGTATATGATATAGTAAGAAAAAAAGCTGTAAAATATCATAGTTTACAATAATTCTTCACATTCAAAGGCTTTACATTTCAAAACATATACAGCAAGGCCCTCAGGAACATGACTTCAGTAAATGCTGATTCTCATATGTTAAATTTAAAATAACACAGAATAGGCGGGCTGGAGGCGTGCTTAATAATATACTCTAGGAATAAATAACCGGATCCAGAATCAACTCGCTCTACTCACCTCCAAGTTCAGTATTACATATTATACATCTGATCATCAGTTACCGACAGGAAGAGAGACACACACACCTAGCCAGCACAAACACACACACCTCAAGCCCATCTCTTTTCTGTTAATCGCCCAAGTGAGAGAAAGGAAGCACTGCAACCACACAAACACACTATTCTGTTTCAGACATCAATCCCACTCACACTTGTAGGCACTTATACACACAAACCTCTTCTAGTCATGTCTCCACTCAGAAACATACGCACAGCCATTATCCCATTGCAGACAATTTAAAGAAAAAAAAAAAACTGAAAATCAGTCGCGCAATTGGCTCAGGGCCTCGGGTGATGGATTACCCTCTAGAACTACATTACCCATAGTTCTGCAGTGATTGTTGTGGTGTGGTGATGATTGAGATGGAGTTATTTCCTGTCATGAATGACATTTTTGTTCGGAGAGTTTTGATTTGGAACACAAACGAACGCGAGGAGCAGGACCTCCCATCACACAAATTCAACACCTCATCCTCCAATCAGATCATCTAGACCAGCTACCCCGGGCCATGAGGGCAAAGGACCTGCCTTAACTCTGAATGCAGACCAATCAAGCAGAGGGGACACACCTCCTGCACCGAGATGCATGACTTTTTAAAGATAATATAAGAAGGAAATAGAGAGACAGAGGCAGAAGTAGGAGAAGTGTGAGCAACAGAAGAAGAAATGAAGTTGTCTCTACAGGGGTGTGTATGCTCTGTGATTGGTCAGAAGGGCGCTGGAGGGGTGTGGCCATTGGGAAGAGCTCCTATAGGCTTGGGCTCTGGTGTTTGTGATACCTCTTCCTCCAAACTTCCTGGATCTTCTTACACCATTTGTCACCGTTGCCACTGAGGTCCATCAGGTAGTAGGTCGGTTTGGCTGCAGGAACATCAAAATATGTAGAGTCAAAAGACAAGTGATTAAATCATTTTCCATATGTATATATATATATATATATATATATATATATACTCTATATATATATACATACACACACACACACACACACGAACTGTGTCTAAACCATACTATAATGGCACAGAAAATAAGATACATTTTATGTACATAAAATCATGCTAAATGGCATAGAAGCTGTATCGTGCTTTGGTTTTCCATTGTACTGATTTTCCATAATATTAGGGGACCCCCTAGCCATAAAATTGAGAACATCAACACACCTGCAGGGCATAAGCCAGGGAAATGCGGAACATTTTTACAGGCAGGAAAGGAAGCAAAAATAAGAGAAAAAGAGTCACACTTAAGGTGGGAGGGTGGCCTGGGCCTGCCTAATTTTGTTTTTTATTATTGGGCAGCAAATATACATAAAATACACAGCTGCCGATATGAGGAGTTAGACTGGTGTAGAACTGATGCCCTCTCTTGTCGCACAAGCCTCACCTGTATGATATATATTCCCCTTACCCATCCCAAAAAGAAACTATACTTCTTTCCCAGTGGTTTTGTCAACTTTGAAAATATGGACACAGCTTCGCAAACACTTCAAATTATAACAGTCTTGCTCTTTTGGATACCATTATGCAATATACATTACTTTTTGCCCTCCAAGCTTGTCTCGGCATTTACGCTCTGGAATGACGAAGGTATCAAATCAGTCAGAGACCTTTTCTTCAGTGGCTAATTTGCAGATTTCAATACAAGGGATAAAGCGATGATATAAAATCAAAGACAGGCTTGCTTACTCCTGTGTTTTCAATTAGAGCTTCTGTTACTGCAATATTTTGTCATACTCTTGACTGGAATTATGTTGGTGCAATGAACACCCAATGACGTCCTATTACACCTATCACATATCTCATTCCGTAACTGCCGATGACTTCTGCCAAAATTTTATACACTTACAAAAAGCCAGAAAGTTCTGTCTGTTCTTGTGTCCACATTTCAACAAATCATTTAGTTGTTACAGAGAAACATCTGATGGCAATACAGTGGTTCCCAGTGCCAGTGGAGAGTGCCATAAAACCTCTATTTCAACAGAAGCGTTATTTGAAACATGGTTGCAGTTTTTCCCCCCTGTACATGTTAACTTTGGCCAACTCTGTTTTTTAAATGATGTGAAATCTAAACACATTGCCTCAAACAACATGGTCAGCTATGTCCCCGGTCACAATTCAGAATGAAGCTCTAACAGTAGCAAGTGAACACTTGAACATGCTCTTACCGTGTGAACGAAGAAAGTTTTAAAGTTCTTGGCTTCAGGTCGAAGCTCCGGGGACCAGGGGATCTCTCCCTTCAGAACCTTGTTCACCGGGTCCACATAGTACAGGTGAGGACCGTCGGTCAGGAGCAGCTACCCCGGCAGTAGGTATGACAGACCCTACAGAGCCACAAAAGCGTCATATAGCAAAATACTTTTATAAACTGTAAAATCCTCTAGCAGCGCAAGACAGTCTCTAAACACATAGTAGAGGCCAGTTGGAAACAAACCCTTGATTTTAAACAATACGTGGAAGAACTTTTTGAAAAAGTTATTACTGAAAACGTTAACTGAGTTTTGAGTGTAATATAACAAGAAACAATGCTAGTACAATTCGGTGGATGTGAAAGATTATGCATGAGATTCAAATTTTGAAAAAGAAGCATCATTTTATTTTTTAAACAATCCCCAAAGATGGGTCAAAACTTCTGCCGTATAGTGTATCCGCACAGAATTAATGCTGCAAAAAACTTCCTTGCGTTTGTCAACTGGGCCCATCTCAAGATGAGGTTGTTTTCCACAAACTGGTGCCTGTAAAAAATAATTTAACAATTTACAAAGAGAGTCAAAAAGGAGAAGAAACAAAGAGTCGATAAAGTTTAACCACAGCTAAATTATTTTAGCAATACAGATAAGCTCTGGTTGCTGGTGCATTTCCTCACTCTAACTCTCTGAATGAGCCACTGTATCCAAAAATGTACCCCTGGACAGCCCACACACGTACCATGGGTTTACGATGCTCTGTTTGTCCAGCAGGAGACGCTTTTGCTCTTCAGAGAACTGCAGGTCCAGCTCCATGCTGTTGCTGTCTAACTCGTGAATATGTATGAACTGATCCACGCTGGGGGCGGGGTTACACACAGGAAGTGGATTCTCCAGAGCCGTTTCCACTGAGGGCTGTGAGGGTCCAGGCTGTGTGACTTGCATGCTGCTGAACTGACTTAAGAGGTCATCATACTGGTAGAAAAAGATAAAAAGAAAGAGTTTTGACTGCCTGTTATCTATGACATTCACGTTAGTATCTATGTATTTGTGTGTGTGTGTGTGTGTGTGTGAGAGAGAGAAAAAAAAAAAACTCACGTTGCCATAGCAGTCCTCATCATCCTCGGACATGGCCGGCAGGTAGGGTGTGAGCTTGGGCGGAGTCTGCAGGTGCAAGTCGTCCCAGCTAATTGACTCAAAGAAGGGGTGTGACTTTAGAGGCTCATACCCGCCCATATCCTCACAGCCAATCCGCTTGCAAGGATCCAACAACTGCATAAATCAAGACATTATAATAGTTCATAAAGCTGTTATGCGCGGACATTCAAACTCAAATCTTCTTTTTCTGATACTAGTATTGGAGCACAAATGAACTTTTTTACTGATCGTGCGATCAGATTTCTTCTTCAACAACTTTATCTGAGAAGCAAATCAATATTAGGCTCAATAATAGCTTACCAGAAGCTGTTCCACTAGATTCTTGGCTTTAGGGAAGAATTTCTCAGGAAACTCATACTCCAATTTAATAATCTTCTGGAATATTAGATACTCATTTCTAAAAGAGAGATGGTGAAAGAAAGAGAACAATCGTGTCATTGGCAGTGCTCCTGAATGTCTCGTGACTAGTGGAAGTGCATTGAGTTTGCTCACCCCGCTCTGAATGGTGGTAATCCGGCAACCAACTGATAAATGATGCAGCCTAACGCCCATAGATCCGAACTGCAGAGAAAAGGAGCGATACCAGCATATCAACCGCAATGCCTACTAGAAAGCACTCGGTAGAAACAAACGAGTCCATATGGCAATAAAGCATGTCGGTGCATGCCTCACCTTTTACAGGCAGATTTCTCAGTCAGTAACTCTGGGGAGACGTACTGAGCCGTACCAACAAACGAGTTTGCTCGAGCTGTGGGCAGAAATGCACCTAATTTAAAACGATGCTATGAGCTCCCTGATCAGTGAATCAACTGATCGTTATCGTTAACCCACACATACAATCTGTAAAAGGCCTTTTCCCTAGGTTCATTCTCAACACAGCAGTTACATAGCACATTTAAACACTAAAACCATGTAAAAACCATGTTTTCTAATTAGTCAGCAATAAGCTACAACATTTTTGCCAATAGCCTTACAGGTGCATTTTACTGTGTGAGAAGGTTTACGGCTTACCCTGTCTACTTTCGGATGACAGCTGTTTGGCTGTACCAAAGTCTGTTATTTGAATGTGCATCTCCTCACTGAGCAGAATGTTCTCCGGCTTCAGATCTCTGAAGACACACACAAACACACACACACACGCCTTAGTCAGCAATAAGCAATAAACTCACATCAGGAAAACAGTCTTTTTGGACACTGGTGGGAAAGCTGCAACCAGAAATTGCTTCAAAACAGCAAAACAGCAGCAAACCTTGTAATCTTAATAAAGTAAATAAAATCCACATAATTTAACTTTTAAACACATCTACATAGAAAAGGATAACAGATAGTTCATGGCAATATCTACCAGTTCATGGCAAGTTCAATTTTTGCGTATAAAATGTTTCAAAACATATTTAGAAAAACAATTATTCTCAATGTTCCATGCATTCTTCCCAAGCCTGCCACTATAAGTTCTTTTTATTGGTGTGTGAAGAGGGGGAAAAAAGGCCCCACTTGGGTCTGGGTGTGAAACTCTACCAGTGGTCTACCACCACATCCTCCAGGAACAAGTTGATTATTGCTAAACCTGAGTCATCAGTTTTAAAATGTTCTAAAATGTCTGGTATATCATATGAAATTATGGAGCTTCTTTTAAATCTACATTCATCTAAAATCACACTGGATTTTTGGAACAATTTATATCATGGAGGATAACTGCAAAATATTTCTAATATTTTATGACTTTTGCTAATAAAGGACTTGGTTGTATAACCATGTAAAATAGTTATACACTTTGTTTCTCAATTTTCCATTCCCTAAAATGGCTGAAAAATTCCACACATTTCAGCGATTTCTGTTTTGAACACTGAAATGCTATAAAAGATCATTTGCATAAACACTGGAGATACATTTTATGACGGTTTCATTTCTTAAATGACAAAGGCCCACAATCTGTTTTTTCCACCCATAACATTTCCCCTACAAGATTAATCAGTAAAGGGGATTCCCTGAGTGCAGAAAGCCTCTTCAAAATAAAGAGGCACTTCCTGGAGCAACAGTAAAGAGTCTCCTCATGAAATGACTTTTTAAAGTGAGGAGAGGTTTGGTTAGTGTTTACATGGAGACACCCCAAAACTTGTGAAGTGCATAAACATACACGTGCATAAACACAAGCATTCGACAAATCTGTTAACAGCAAGAGGGGTGACATAAATGTCAGTTCACTTTAGGGCTGCAACTAATGACTATTTTGATAGTCGACTAGTCATCGACTATTAAAACAATTAGTCGCCTAATCGGATTATAAATTGCATAATTATAAAATGGCTCCCATTTAGCTACCGGCTTTTACATTTAGTATTAGGTTATTTAAATTTTGTGGTAAATAATAAAGACAGTTCACTCAAAAGCATATTTTAATAAATAAGTTTCTTCTTTGCTTTATCTAGCCTTACGATGGCTCCTGGTTTTGTGATGGTACTGAGAAAAAGGTAACATACCATTATAGCATTTATGAGCGAGTGACAAAGGCGTTGGTTACTTTACCGTTTTGCGTGCTTATTAAACGTGTAAGACCTAACTATTAAATTCTAATTATAAGGTCGATAAACTATAACTTGTGTTTAACCGACCCGTCGCCGTTCCTCTTCCTCCGACATCTTTGTTTTTTCTGTAGGAACTTTCTTAAGCCAACCACAAAACCAGGAGCCATCGGCCAATAGGATTCTCAGGCAGAAGCTGCCACAACCCCGCCCCCAAACTGTCCAAACCCCGGCCCCAAACTGTCCAAACCTGCCCCTTTCAAACCACGCGCATAGAAATCTCACTGAGCAAAAAAGCCGCTCGTCGGTAATCTACTCTGTGCGCGAGGACATTTAATAGATCGAGAGGAAAAGGACATTAGAGAGAGGAAAAATACAGTTTGTGCGCAATATTATCACAAACGCACACTCGATTCTTAATTTTGTGCTCTCGAGTGTCACATTTGCGCTCGCGACTTTGAAATTTACGCCCGCAAAATTTTTGCAGCAAGCCATTTTCCGCGCTCTAGTTTTGGCGTTGATGTGACGCCATAGGGCCATTCTTCTAGCTGTCACTGAATGAAGTTGCGCAAAAGCGAATCTCACCAAAGTGTGGTGTATTGGTGCACTCTATTGGAAAGCAGTAGTATTGCACAGGTAGAAAAGAAGGAAAACGTCTCACTCTGTTTAAAAATACGTCTGGCGACAATTATCAACTTATCGACAACCAAATTCGTCAGCGACTATTTTTATTGTCGACAACGTCGAATAATCGTTGCACCCCTAGTTCACTCGTCGTCATCTAAACACACACAAACTAAAGCTGACCTGTGGATGATGCCTTTCTGGTGCAGGTACTCAAGCGCACAGACAATTTCAGCCGAGTAGAATCGCGTGCAGGTCTCATCGAAGGAGCCAATCTTACGAATGTATTTCAGTAGTTCTCCGTTCTTAGCATAGCTCAGACCGAAATCTTACAGCTGCGCTCAGGAAAATCATATCACACCACAATAAATGCATATGAAATGATGCTGCAGTTATATGTAAATGTCTCATAACTGTCATAAAATGTCTCTTTAAGGATACAGAGTTTCTCCTCATCCTGAAAGGTGAAGTAGAGTTTGACGAAGAAAGCGTGGTCCAGGTTTGACATCACATCTCTCTCTCTCTTTACATATTGCGCCTTGTTCTCCTTCATTATATGACGCTTCTCCAGGATCTTAACTACACACAGAGACACACACACGTTTTATCTGCACATGTCCTTTAAGACCTACAACTTAATACTTTTTTTTAACTGAAATTCACTTATACAGTATTTAAAGACCACTGTCCAAAACGGTATTGTAAACAATTATTTCATAATTAGCTACTGAATTTTTATATAAACAATATATATTTGAACTGTATTTTGTAGGGGCACCCAGTGAAACCATGATAGTATGAGACAGGCAGAATTCATTTCGTACTTGCATATTCCTTCCCCGTTGAATGTTCTTTTGCAAGGACAACCTAGCAGAGTGAAAGATGAGCAAGAAATCAGCAGCTTATTCATTTATTCACATATCTTCAACTCACTCTACCTAGTCTACTCATCTGACGGCCACTTTCTTCTTTTATTTCATTGCTCTTTAAACAGAGTTTCACAGAAGTTTTCAAGAAAGGCTGTAACATGCAATTTAGAACAAATGACAGCTTTGGTTGCTTCTAGGAATCTTCATGCCTTGGGATAAAGATGTGACTGTCACTTTATCTTTGTGTGTTTGGTACTACAAAAGCACAGAACAGTTGTACTCAGTGATAGATCATGCAACTTACTGTAGTTATTTTAATGAGCACATTTATGGCCATCCTGCTTATTATAAGTAAGAATAAGGGGGTGTACCGTGGAGAAGGAGCCCTCTCCCAATATTTTGCCAAATTTGAAGTCCTCGGGCCTCTTCTTGCGTGGCTGAGCCGGCTGGGAGGGAGGGGCCTGTCCGTCCATGCTGTTGCCGAGGAGACGAGGCGTGTCCTGCTGACCTCTTACCATTGATGGACAGGGGCAGAGACCAGAGGAGTGGAGGGGTACAACATCATACTAACGGAAAGAAAAGGAAAAGAGAGAGATGCAAATACGTAAACATCCAATAACCAACCCAGTCATTCGCTTCACAGACGTAAGCAGCAACATGACAGCTAAACCCAGACGGGACGGTGTTTAGCAGCACAACTCCACCAGATGGCAGCACAGTGATGGACCAGAAACCCTCAAACTGAACTGTGAGGAAGTACAATTTAGAGCTATTGTATACAAAGTGACACTCATTAAGCAACTGAGCTGATTAGACTACTGCAGAAAGGTCAAAACGCCACCATGCTAAAATGTCGAACAGCAAACCCACATGTTTTAAAACTTTGGAAATTTAGGCAATAACAGCAAATATAGAGTTCAGTCTGTCGTAAACTGTGTTTTTTCATACTGTATCTGCACCTGAGATCAAAACATACAGCATTTTTCATGAGCTGTGATCAATGTAGGATTCTATTATGCATCACAATGCAACAAGTAGCCTAAATGCTTAGCAAACTTTAGTACTGCTCACTGAAACGCATTGTTTAATCAGTTTAAACAATCAGGTAGTGAAGACATGTTCTACTTCACACTTGTGACTCCAATCTTCAGCACATTTAAAAATATATATTTCCCAAACAAAAGAAATGATCAGCAATTTGTTTTACTTCACATATATTATCTTACGTTACAGTCTTCAAACATATCACATTATACAGCATCAGGCAATACTGGATGCTGGGTTGTTTTTTTTTCTTTTCTTTAAGTATAACAATAATAATATCTGCCAACTCTAACACGTATTCTTCTTCACAATGTGAAAAGTGTGAAACAAGCAAATTTGTGCTTTTGTCTTCAGCATTCCTATTTAGAATAACGCTAATACTGCAAAATGTGTTACTGATGGTGCGCTGAACTAAACAATTCACATGAAGTGACTGTCATATAAATGCAAGAAGATTAACATGACGGCAATACTCCAATGTCTCAATTGCACAGCTTTGACCTTCATAAAATTACTGCTATAGGTACTGAAAAAATGGTTTATCTGATTCAATCGTAGAACTAATTAATTATTAACAAGGGATTATATGGCATTATTAATCTGAAAATGCAAAATTGCATTACATTACATTATTTTCTGGGTTTCAGTTTGTGTGACCTTTAAATCATGCTATCAAAGACGCCTAAAGTACATGAGTTCTCCAGTTTCTGTGAAAACTTCAAATTAGCATTTTGACATCAGGCATGAGAAGCAAACATCATTTATGTTAATAGTAACAGCTATTATTATTAGTCTGGACTGTTCATATTTCATCGGCAATTTCATATATAGGTGCCTGCACCACTTCCTGGTGCATCCGAGACCCAGATGCTCTAGAAAAATCATTATCATGAGCATGTGTCCCAGAACTTCTGCCTTCTGGAAACAAAATGGGTTTGCATCATTTGTGAGTGTGTGTCAGGCCAACAGGGACCCAAAACCGACCAATTTTATGTGTTGTGAAACACAAACAATTCTCAGAATATTCACAAACACTTCAGAGAACAGAATATTATATGGTAAAGTGGTTCCAAAAATACTTTTATAGGAGATACACATCCTCCAGGAAATTATGAAAACAAATTCACAAGAAAGCACCTCAAGCAAAGATGAGAGTCTCAAAAACAAGCAGCCATCCCAAATAAAGCCTCAACACTCCTAACTATAGACATAATATAAAGATCAGGCTGGGGTATAAATATGATTTTTGAATGATAGGTCATATTTTGACTAGCTCAGATCCGGTCCTCCAGGGCATTACTCTTTACGGGGTGGGGCATACGGATCCACTACAGTTTCCACGGAAATTCCTAAAAAGGGAAGACTAGTCAAATCCGGGCAAAGCGGCGAAATGGGCTATCCGCCTGTCTGTAATTTGTAGTTTGGAGGATGAACACTAGATGACAAAAACAAGGCAATTCCGGGACAGACTGATATATGACGCTGCTTGTCGGGTCGAGATGGACATTCCTACTGCTGTAGTTTAAAGGGGCACTCCACCCAAAATCGCATATTTAGCCCACGAGGCTTTAAAGGGAAACGCACTCACGTCGCTACCAATGAATGAAAGCAGATGGGGCAAGCGGCATGGACGAGGTGTTTAAGTTAAACACCATCCCAAATTCGCTCACGACGCTGACAATGAATGAAAGACAATGGGACAAGCGGTTTATTATTATCACTACAACGCTTTTTATCACTTCGTCTTTCATTCATCGTCAGCGATGTGAGTGCATTCGGGTGGAGTTTCCCCGAAAACCTCACAGCCTCGAGCGCACTTGATCTAAACGACACATTAACACGCCGAGGCCGGACTGCGCCTTTAACGCGACTTGCGGTGGAAGTCAAAAGTCCGCTCACCTCCAGCACCGCTTAGCCGGGCCTCGTCTGTTCATGTCGGCCTCAACATTAATCGCCAATCATAACCACCACCTGAAAGATCTAAGAATTTTTTCCGGGTTCATTTAACGCCTTCCAGCATTTCGTGTCAAGCAAAAGTGCCAAAGCCAAACCCATTTTGTTTGCTAAATCGGTTAGCCCGAATCTAAGGGGAAACGAGCGAGGAAGGCGAGAAACTTTCTCAAAATGTATTAGTTAGCCTGCTATGATTAAAACTCGTCTGCTAAAACACATTACCCCCAATAAGCGAGCCAGAAAATTAACAACTTCAGTAGTGCCGTTGACTAGCTGTGAAACTAGCCATTTGGGGACGTTAACAAGTTTGTTTTGCCGCACTTAGCATAGCTCGCTAACTAGCTACATAGCGCTAAATATTAAACCATTCTTCGTCCTGACAGTAAAAACTTCAAGGACTAGTAGAGAAAAGATGAAAAAAAAAATAGTTCCTACGCTGCTTGGACGAAATAAGTGTCCCAACATCGGCGTTAACATGCTAACCAAACCTGGCTAAAATAGTTAGCTGGCTGCGCTAATGTATTCCAGTATATTAGCTTAGCAGAAACTGGCTAGCCCGACTAGCAACGGCGATTTGAAGCGAAAGGCCTTCGGAAAATGTTGTCCAGCGACTTCCACACACAGCGCGGCGAGCGACGGCTTCGAACCAGCACTGAGGAAACGACCCTGATACTCACGATTTGACTTGTGGCTCTTGCCATGGAAGTTTTCCGCGAGTATTTTATTTGGATTAAATAATGATAGAGCCCGGAGTCATGGCCGCCTCTGCGCCTTCATTTTACAGCCGTGACGTCATTCCACAACAATGTTACCGCAGTGGAGTTAAGCGAACGCGGGCGCGCCCTCGTGCGGCCACAACCTGAAGCAGCCAAAGTGACTTCTGCGCGTACTACATCGGGACACGGACAAATCAAGATTTAAGCAGGGGTAGAAGCATATGCGTCATAGTGGAGTGAAAAGTGGGACTGACTTAACAGAGCCTCAAGTGGGTGGCGGACCCTTGAGAAGTCTGGAATTGTATTTGATTATGGGGACATGGAGACTGCTTGTGTATAGGCCCCATTTGTTGCTACACCCTTGGGTAGAAGTAACGAATTACAACTACTTATGGTACTTAGAGGTCACATTTCGTTGTGGTGTACTATGTGCTGTGCTACGTTTACAATGACAAATAATCACTCGCTCACTTATCTACTACTGCACATTCAACATATTTATACAACATGTTATCTACCTGTGTTCCCAGTTCATGGTAGATGAACATATTAGTGAAACAGAGCCTCCCCTCCCAAGCTAAGGGCACAACTGAGAGTTAGTTCTGTTATACTGCACTTAATATGTCTGGGAACTTAGTTCTGTTAATCATACTGCCATATTGCCTACTTACCTGTCTGTAGTGTCTTTTTTGCACTAGGTGTTTTCTGTGGGACCTGGAATTGGTCATTTTCTTATTATTTGTGTATGGACATTACAATAAAGTCACTTCATTGGAATGTCCATACACAAATATAAGGAAATTACAATAAAGGTCACAATATAAGCTAGGTCATAATATATGCTGTAGTAGTTCAAGTCTAACCAGTATTTCTAATACAAAAGAACAGGGAAAAGTAAATAGTATGGAACAAGTGAAGAGCAAAATATCAATGATGAATGATGAAAAAAACACGCAGTTCCATAGATGTATAGACTTATAAGTCTATGTATAGACATATACATATTCAAGTCACTGAGTTTTAATAAGTACAAAAAAGACTAATAATGCAGTCTGCCCGGATGGCTAAAGAAAATAAGTAGAAAAAAGACCACTGATGATCCTAATGGAAGACCATGTGGTCTTTGACTTTGGTAAATTTTACACTACAAAGATATACTGGGGCTGCCTCTGTTCCTACAAGTTGTTAAAACATTGTGCACTTAAGCACAATTTAAAGTCCAGCTAAAAGATGAGATGAAAAGGTAAAGGGCTTTGTTTAGTTAGGAAGTCAGGTCTTATAAAACAGAAAGTAATAAAGGTTACATTGCATTATGCATTTTTGTAGTGCTGAACAGACCACTCTTTGTGATGCCCCAAGCATATATTTTACTCTTTATACCAGAATATATGTGTAAACAAGTTACATAAAAATGTGGTCTACCCAATTTTGACATCCTATAGGCAGCTTAACCAGCTTTGGGCAAATGTCCAACTAATACACCAGTCAGCCTTTTTGCTGTTTTCAAAATTAATGTTTATTCAGAAACACATGTGTGACAAAATGACATTATATTTACTCTCCTTTTCAGATCTTTTGGCAACAAATTTGCAGTTTTCATTTTCAAGGATCTAGTCATAAATCTGGAACCTTTTTGCTAACAAATTATTTTACACAGCACAAAGCAGGTCCATCTCAGTATTCACTTAATTCTAGGCCCTTGTGAGATTGACAGTTTTTCTTGACATTTCATTTTCGTAGGAACATGTTTCTTTTATCAGGTTTCTTCTTCACTTAGATCATCTCCCACATTTTCCTTCTTTTGAACTTCATCACCCTCCTCTTCGTCGTCTTCTGACGTGTCCCCACTTTCAGTATCGTCCTCCTCCACTCTAAAAGCAGAAAATACTCACACCTCAGACATGATTATTAACAATATTAACCAACTAAATCTATCACAATATGTACACATTTTAGCTGTATTGTTGTCAACGTTAAATTGATATAAATTCAACATGCATAGATGAGGGCATTTTTTCTTACCTGACTGGTCTGTTTAGGTTTACATGTTCCCTTCCAGAGTCTACATCAAAAGGATCTGAATCAAACAAATGAACGAGAGAAATTGTTTGCAAAATTCAAAACACCTCTCCTGTGAGTACATTAAATGGGCGCCTCAAGCAAAGACACTAATGTAGCCCTTAATGGATGAATATTGTTAGGGATTTTGAGCTCAGTTGTGCTCTAGGTCCATACCTATCTCCTCCTCCTCCTGGGGGGCAGAGTTAAGATACTCTTTCTCCACCGTAAGTAACTCTTCTTCTGATTGGCTGGCAGCATAGCGCTCTAGAAGAATCTTATTCAATTCGAGAAAGCCCAATCCCCATTTGAACTTCCTCAGCAGCAGCACTGCTAAATCCTGAAAACCTGTCTCACATTTCCATACACACAAGTATGTTAGAGTTTGGGTAGCTTTAAATAAATTTCATCACGATGAAAGGTGCACTCCAACATTTGACCTTCAACACAAACATTTGCCAATGGTTCCTTTTTAATACTTGAAAAGGAAAATAACTAAAAATGCATGACTCAGAATTGTTTTAGTCACAAGCTGATGCAAAATTGCAAGTATAATTTTTAAATATTTGTTCACATTTAGAAATAGTCTTCCCCATTTCTTATAATTTTTATATTTTCTTAACATTCTTTCATTTCCTTTCCTATTTTATTGTACTTACAGTAACACTCAGTTGTGAGCCCAGATTTCATTTTACTACATGCTGTCCTTGTGCATGACAAGCAACAGAAATAATACACAACGCAAGCATCTGCGGCAACATTGATCATTTTAGTGGTCAGAATGTGCAAGAAGAGGCTGTCTAATGACAAATGCAGGGTTGAAATCAAAAGACAATCTGCAGTGATCACACTGAATTTTATTTTATCTTTAGCCGTATACATTTTTCCACACACACCTTACCCACAATGCAGAAGGTAGCAGCATAGGCCTCCACACAGCTCAGTTTGCAGGGCTTGCCGTAGTTGACAGGATTTGCTGCCACCAGATATGGCAGTAGTCGCGGGTGTGAGCCAGTCATCTTACTGAAGGGTGTGTCCTCGAGCCTCGCCCACGAACAGTCAATCACAGATACTCCACTCTGAGCTACGATCTCCCTGTCAAACCCAGATCATTTCAGTTATCATGGGTTCTGAACCTAAGGCGTTCCTTTTTCCTTTCTTCAGCAGAACTTAATATTATGCACAAATATTTCCAAATGTGTAACTATATGCAGTGGCAGATTTAACAAAGATGTTGGGCACCCCCTAAAGTCAGTCTTCTGTTTTCAAAATGATTGCTGAGTACCACAATATAACTTCAGAACTATGTGCATTTTTGAAATCTCACAGATCCCTTTTGCACTGCATTCATGCTGGTAATGGTTCGAACTTTGGAACTGGTGCGACATTGTTCCACTGTAAAAAAAAAGTGGTGCTGGTGTCACACATTCAGGTCCAAAATGGCACCAAAACTTTGCTGGTCTGGCCTGTGAAGACTCTGTGACTGCATTACACCATTACATCTCCTGGTTTTCACTAGGCCTCTAAGTCAGTGGGAATGGAGGCCGGTTCTTGCTGGGTCCCAACTTCTGCATCAACTGAACATCGGCACCAGCAAGGGCAAAAGGGATAAAAGACTGCCAACTGTCACTCACAGACAACTTATTGCATTCTCACAACTAAAAGTGCCCAGATAACTTCAAGATTTTACACAATTATTTATCATAAAAATAATATTCACAATTTGAGGCATGTACAAGTTCAAACCTTACTTTACTTTTTACCTGTAGAAAGGACAATAAAACATGCAACAAGAAAAATCTGAATATAGAGCCAAATTGACAGTTCTGTAACTCCGTCACTTTGAGGGAGGCGGTGTATTTACCTGTCTGCAGGTGTGACATACTTAGTCCCCATCGGGCTGAGGATAAGTCCGTTAAATCGCTGGTTAAGCCTGAGACATCTCACCAAACCCTTTCTTGCCAGCTTCCGGCCAGTGCAGCGTTTAGGGTCACAGTGACCCAGCTCCCACATGGCCAATGGACAAGGCAACTTGACATGACCTGCGGCCTCTGATGCTGCTTCTTCACTTGCTACATACAAAACACACTTACTGAATAAGGAAGTTGGGATCAAACACCCTGTAAAAATCTGTGTATAACTGGGATCGTTTGTGCATCTCTCTTTCTCTCTCTCTCACACACACACTCACTTACATACCATTAAATATAAGCCTGTGGCTCAGTTGGCTGTACTACAACGCTCCCCACTCTAACATACATATCAGCACAGAACGTCGTCATCGCTCACAGAAATGACGTTACGTACCTCGCAAAACCTCGTGCATTTCTTCGGTGAACGTTTCCAACGATTTCCCTTTCAGTTTGTGTCGTTTGTCTTTCCCTTTGTTCATCGGCCTCTCGCTCTGTCCATGTTTTTTACGCCCCATGGCCGGAGATATTACGTTTATGAAGCAAGCTAGAAAAGTTTACTTAAGTTGAACACCACGGTGACAAGCCAGTCGACGATCAAACGTTTTGCACACCATTCATATTACACTCTTTTTATAAACGTGTTTAAATAGATAAAAGTCTTAATTAGACAATCCCTTACATATCCGACAATTTACGGCACTGTCAACACGTTTTTAATAAACACTTAACATCTTTGCACGACACAGTTACACAACGTGAGTCTCAGTTTAGAGCCAAACATGCAGTAGTGACGTTTTACTAACATGGCCGCACCTGCTCTGTCCCTAATCGCCTACTGCATTACTACATAGTATGTAAAAATAATTTTACACGTACTACTTAGTGCGAGAGTGTGTGATTTAGGACTGTCCACTCAGCTCGACCTCGCTCTAGAAAACATGCCGCGTTCAACGGGGAAGAAATGTTTTGGACACCGGCATGAGCCGTAAACGCTACAATGAGCATTGACAGACATAAATATGATGTGTAAAACTATGAACATTATAATGAGGGTTATACAGAACTTATACTTGTAATATGTATTTGAAACATACATATTTTGGAGTAATATTTTGTATATAATTTTGTTAAATTGTCTTAACTTTGAGTTAAAATCAGCGACAGTGTTTAATTTAGGTATGGCCATATATTTCAAGCACTGCATGATAAAAATGTTTTCCATAGTAAATCGCAACGTGGCACTTTTAGGTTAAGTTGTTGTAAAGCTTGTGTAAAACGGGGTTTTTTGTTGAGCGCGGCGCGTCAGTATTGAATGTAGCCTCACCCGTCGACTCACGTGACCGACACACTAACAACATGGCGCTGCTAACAGTAAAAGAAAGGGAAACGTAAATCGTTATCCTCACAGCTCATATAGAACTGTGCAAGTTTTGACAGCCATGTTCTGTAAATTTGCTAGACGACTCCTGCCATGGCTAACATTTATAGGTAAGTGTGTTTGTTCATTAAGGCGTTTTAATGGTTTTAATCGTATCTGTAATTTTACCGTATAAATAAAGTTGAGTAATAGTTCTCTGGTGATAGAGAAAAGTAAAATGTGTCTGACTAACAGTGCCGGCTGTTTTCGGTGGGAAGATGAAGATTGTGGAAGAACCGAATACTTTTGGGTGAGTTATAAGTATTAATCTGGATAAGTGATGTTAATTCTGTACACAATAAATATATAAAACTGATGGCAGGATCGTGGTTTATATTTTGCCTTTATATTTTGGGTTGTATCGGTTAGCACAATCAAACTTTCATTGAAACTGTAGACACAATGTGTCGTTTGAGCTTCATTATCACGATGTGAGCATGCGTAGTGGTCAAAATGCAGGACGTGCAAGTTAGACGAATTAAATCATATTTTTCATGGATGACATGCATATGGAGGTTGATAAAACAAATTAAATCAGATTTAAGGGGTTCTGGAATAAATATAAAAAAATTTCTTTAGAGTAAAATTATTTAAATGATTTTACAATTGTTATATTTTATTTGCAGATCCACCTACAGAATCCACCCAGTTATAAAAAAGGAATAATTTATCTTTATTTCAAGGCAACATATTTTTTAGATAGTAAAACACATCACTGAAAGATTATTGTATTGACAGTGTTTTCTAATATCATCCAGCCATAAAGAAAAAACATTCCGATAAATTCAGCAGTGCTCTGGCCCTATAGAAGGCTGACTTCTCTGATTTAGAGACAATAAGAGTGAAATTTGTAATCATTTTCAGGAAAAACCCTAGTAAAGACCTTCAGGACAAAATAATGCATAGCCACTAGAAGCAAAACCCTTAATCAATGGTAAATTTGTAATGGAATTCTTGCTTTACTATCTAATACAGTATTCCCATGGTATAAACTCATTCCTTTTACACTTCCTTAAAATGTAATATACCAGAATCCTGCCAAAATGAAGTGAAATCATTGTAGAAATGCACCAGCTTTTTGTAACAGTTTCAGATATCACTCTGTGACTTGGTACTTCACTAATTAAGGCCTCCTGTATTGTTCTTCTCTCTCTCAATCTCTCAGGCTGAATAGCCACCTCATGGCACAGGGCAGCCGTCTACAGGCCAGAGTCACTCCAGCCCCTGTGTCTGGACCTCCTCATCTGTCAAAACTGGCAGGGAAATGCTTCAGCTACACGGAGTCCTCGTCGGTTTTGCTTTAAAGTCTCAAAAACATTTGGGTTTTTTTGTGTTATTGGTATGTGGGACTGTTCTCATGTATGTACAAACCCGGTAAATATTTGATCTGTCTCCTGGGTTTAGGTACAAGTATGAGTTCTGTCCGTTCCATAATGTGACCCAACATGAACAGAGCTTTAGATGGAATGCCTACAGTGGAATATTGGGGTAAAAACACCACCCTTACCTATTGTAAATATTCATTGCAAAATGAATTTTCAGGAAAAAATCATTCATTATAAATTGATTTTTGTTTCACTGTGTCAATGTGTAGGATTTGGCAGGAGTGGGAGATCCAGAATAACACATTCACTTCAATGTGGATGAGGGAGGGTGACACATGTGGGAACAAGAACAGGCAGACTAAGGTTGTGTTCATTGTGCTTCCTTTAAGCTGTGTGCTGTAGAAATAGCACTCAAAAAGCACTCCAGGTTCAGTCACGTCATTTGCAGTATTTGTTGGTGTGTTCACATGTACAGTAACTCACTTATTCTCAGAGAAGAACACTCCAGCAAACTGTCTTGTTTCTTGCTCTCTTGCAGGTTCTCTTGACATGTGGCAACAGCAGTAAACTAGCCAGAGTGTCTGAACCACAGACATGCATGTACTCGCTTTCCTTTGAGACGCCACTGGTCTGTCACCCACATTCCCTACTAGGTGAGAATATGTGAGTGTGTTTCATGTATGATGATTTAAGCTGAACTGTTATTTAGTGAATCACTCATAATGTGACTCTCTTGTTAGCTAATTGTGTATGTGTATGTATATGTGTATATATATATATATATATTATGTATATGTATATGTGTGTGTGGATTCAGTGTACCCAGTGCTGAATGAGAGACTGCAGAAGGAGTGGGATGAGATTGAACAAGCTCGATATGATGAACTCATCACTGAACAGGTGCCTGGCCAACATCCCAACAGTTACAAAGCATTCATACTTAAATTATACATAAAGATTAACAGTAGGCATGTAACAGTTCTCCAAGTCCACGTTTTCATTTGCAAAGTGGAAATAAGAAATAGAGAAAAATCATATAAAAACAGCAAACAGAAACCACTACATAATGAAAAGAGAATAGAATAATAGACAGAAATATGGTCAGAATCTCAATTACCACTGATGATGTTCAGTTTCTTTGGTTCATACCTCATGTTTTGAGCAATGGTTTGGTTCATACCTCTTTTTTTGGAAGGTTGTCAGTTTAAATAAGAATCCTCATCATGTAATGTGTAATATTTGTCAGATATACAGATATACCTATCTGTATTGTAATCTAAATTGGGAAATAAAATAGGCCTTGTTATTTTTAGTGACAACGGCAGTTTGCTGTGGGCCAGGCATATGGCAGATATGCCTGGCCCACAGCTAACATTTGTATTGCGTTTTTTGGGGTTGGTTTCAGAACCATTACACCTTTATCAGGCTAAGCTTAACTCAGGCATATGATGGCATTTGTTGTGTCCCTATGTCTGTGTTTATGTGTATAGGGCTATAACAAGACACTGAGGGACTTGTTTGAAGAGGCCGGCTTCCTGAAGAGATCTCAACAGCAGGAGAAACCGGCACAACAAAAACAAAGTGGGAAACACCGGAGTCTGGAGCAGTGCACACAGGTGTGGATGTGTATGTCTATGAGTCTGCCTGTTTTTAAGTCATGAATCTATTAAGAAAGATCTCAAAAGTACAGTGAATAGAATCATTAACATTCTTGTGCTCTCAGGATTTTGAAAAGCAACATGCTGAACTGGAGCGACTGCGTTCTCTCCTTACTCAACACAATATCTCATATGAGGCAGAGACGGGTGAGAACTTTTCTCTCTTCGCTGACCTCAAATATATCGTGCATATTTCTGCTCTTACACACAGTTAAAAAATTTTTATTTTTTATTTTGTTTTTCTGTCGCAGGAAGGCCAAAAACCCCAGTGACCCGTCAACCCTCAGTGCTACAGGACCTGCATCTTCGTGGTGACACTGGATTAATTTCTGATGTTTAGTGCTGGTCGAAAAAAATATTTCCCAAGCTATGTGAACATTCCATTCTCAGTAATCAGGAAATTTTAGGGAGTGGTTTTAAATTCAAATCAGTAAAATGTGATGATAATTTTGTTTTTATACAGAGGACGGAGCTGTCAATTTAATGAATGTTTGCTTCACTTGTTTACAATAAAGTTATAAAGCCACATTTGACATCAGGTGCACTTATAATTTATAAAAACTATTTCCATACTGATTAAACAGTTGACGACTTAATCACACCAGGTATGTCAAGGTTCTAAATACAAAAATGACTCATGGCTCACAGGAAGATGGATTTATTGTCTTCATTAATAGAGGAGACATTTGTTCACCTGAAACAGGAACAGGTTTAATCAGACTATAATGATGTGCGATCTTTACAATGAGCAATAATTGAATTTGTGTAGGCATATTAATTCCATACTATGAACATGCATACAGACCTTTTCATGCAAATTGCGTTCTCAGGCACGCTTCTTTATTCACAGTGTTGCTGACCTCAACCACACCTAAAAACATGCATTACATAACAAATATGTGTGGGAAAAGGCAGACGCATATTTTGGCAAAACATTACAGTGGCCTGCAGCTTAGATACAAGTTCAAACAAGTTTTGGGAATATGCCAAACCTGTATGGCTCATATTCCAACACATTAGAAACAAGGTTTTTGGAAATGGATTAACAAATCAAGAGAAGTCATTATTATTCTAATATGCGGTTACACATTCTTCAGAGGTTTTGCCTTTAACGTCACATTATTTAATACTTGTAGCGTTTACATCACCCTTTTACTTATTTCATGAATTTGATGATTGGATGAAATTTCCATTCATTAAGGTTAATATGTAGTGTGCTATTTTCAGTTGGCTGAAAAACAGAAAGAATACATTTGAAATGCATTCCATATTCTGGAATGCAAATAATTCTGATGATCCTCTGATAACAAGACCTGACAATTTAGACCCAGTTTCACATCAAAATATATAAACTAATTAGAAACCAATGCAAAAAAGAAATTAAAAAATAAGTTCTGAACTAGATGAACTAAAAGGACAGACAAATCTGCTCAAAGGTTTTACATATTTTCAAAGAAACACTGCACCGGCTTATAAAGCAGAAAACTTCTTGTAGTCTGGGTCTGTCAGGTCTGAACTAAGAGCTGAAATAAGTTGACACTCTTTTAGCTGATCTAAAGAATCTAATGCAATCCTCTGACCAAAAAGCCTATTGTGTGCCATTCATGTCTTTCTTACTCCTTTCCACATCATCCTCAGTAGCTTCTCCATTTTCCTCCTAAACTTTCACCTTCTTTACCACCTCCTCCACCTTCCTCTCTTTAGCTACCTCTTCTTCTTCCTCTTCTTCTTCTTCTTCTTCTTGTTGTCCTCCTCTCTCTAATCCTCCTCCTCCTTTGCTTATCTCTACCTGTGCTTTTCTTGTCATCACTCCATTCACCAATTCTATTCTTTCTTGCAACACTGAAATTTCACCTTCTGAACTGATGTCTCTATTCTGAATCTCTTTGATAACCTCTTCGTCCAGTTGTGTGTATTCCTCCGATATCATATCGTCCTGTGCCATGTTTTCTAAGATTATATCGTTTTCTTTGTATCTCATCTCTTCTTCTTCTTCTTCTTCTTCTTCTTCTTCTTCTTCTTCTTCTTCTTCTTCTCCTCCTCCTCCTCCTCCTCTTCCTAATCGTCCTCCTCCTTCGCTTATCTCTACCTGTGCTTTTCTTGTCATCACTCCATTCACCAATTCCGTTCTTTCTTGCAACACTGAAATTTCACCTTCTGAACTGATGTCTCTATTCTGAATCTCTTTGATAACCTCTTCGTCCAGTTGTGTGTATTCCTCCGATATCATATCGTCCTGTGCCATGTTTTCTAAGATGACATTGTTTTCTTTGTACCTCATCTCTTCTACTTCTTCTTCTTCTTCTTCTTCTTCTGTTTTTCCCTCTTCAACCTCAAGCAGTCCACGTCTTAGCTCTTTCTCAGTCAAACTCTTGACCATTTCGCTTCCTGGAATCTCTGTGTCTCCATTTTCCATTATGTCTTGTCTATTCTCATCTTCAGGATCAGGAAGTTCTGTCTGTCGGGATGCCACCCACGTTGTCGGCGTTTCTCTCTCAGCATACTGCATCTCTCTGGTAAAAGCTGTCTTCACATCTGCCGTAATATTTCTAAAAAACGCCTGTACGTCTGGCAGAATGATGTTAAGAAGGTTTGTCTCTTTCTCCAACCTGGAAACAAGCTCATATTTCTCATTAATCCCCTCTAACTCCTGTTTGTGCTTCTTCTCAATTTCATTCCTCCATCTGTCTATCTCTTTTGTCAACCTGTCTATCTCTCCTTCAGCTTTTTTCTGTCTTCCTAAAGCATCTTCCATCTGCATTATCAGCTCTCTCTCTGCCTCATCGCTTCTTGTATTCTCTAGTTCTTTCTGCAGGTCAGCTGCTGTCTCCGCTGAGGCTACCATCTTTTCATGCTCCTCCTCAAGCTGAGACTGTATCATCACAACATAATCAAGAAACTCTTTCTCAAGAGCTTCTGCGGCCTCTTGCTCTTCTCTTATTCTTCTCTCCTCCCTTTTTGCATAAATCCATCTCTCGATCAGCTCCATCTGGTCCTTTGGGTCCTGGTACATTTCAGCCAGCATAGTCTTACTTTTCTCCAGCAGCTCTGAGATAAAAGGCATGTCAGAGTTCTCCATAGTGCTGGGCCTTTCTTCTTTCACTGCAAAAGATAAAAGACAAAACAGCCATAATCATGAAGTTTCAAAAAACACTCCAGTCATCTTAAGCCAATACAAAAATGCCTCAAGCTTAAAGGTCCTCATACAACCCAGAGTGTGTTCCTGCATACCAGTCCTCCCCACCTAATGTTCATGTGTTCATTTTGAATGTGCTTTTGCAAACTTTATATGTGAAATGTTGCTCCAAAGCTATTTTTAAACAGTACACTGCATTGGCATCATCTACATATAACAACATAATGCTTCTTTTGCATCTTAAAGAAAAGGATAAACTCATGCCCATATCTCAGACACCTGAGAGAAAACTAATTTAACCTGTAAGCAGCTGTACTTCTCTTCCTTCTCGAAGTTTCTTCTCATTCTCCAGTTCTTGCTCTTTGTCCTGCAGAGCAGCTTTTAGCTCTTCCGAAAGTTTGTTCTTCTCTTGTAGTTGTTGTACCAGTTTCCCAAGATCCACTTTACACAATTCCAGCTCATTTGCCATTTTCTTCAGATAAACCTCCCTCTGTTCTACTACTTGGTTCATGTTTTGTAGAAGGGCATCTCTGTCCAGCAACAGACTTGTCATCCTCTTCAGTTCTTCTGTTGTGTTTTCTAGCTCCTCCATCTTGTTTTGAAGCTCTTTTTCCATTTCTGGTGTAAATCTCTTCATTCCTTAGAATTAAAGTGAACAAAGCAATGAGTTAACAATATGTGGGCCTGATATGTTTATTTTTCAGTAATTTAATAAGTCAATGAAGACAAAATCTGTGAAAAACAAATAAATAATTTAAAATATTTTTGATGAATAAAGATATAATGGTGAAGTTTCACTGTTTTAACAGGACACTCACCAAGTGAGTGGACAGACTCCTCTGTGTCCATGCTGTCCTGTTGTGTGATCTTAAATCCCCCTTAAAATTTAAAAGCAGATATTATTTTGATCTCTCTGCAACCCAAAGAAACGAAAAACATTATGCCCATATCTTAGACACTTGAGAGAAAATTCACAATACCTGTAAGCAGCTGTTCTTCTCTTTCTTCTCGAAGTTTCTTCTCACTCTGCAGTTCTTGCTCTTTGTCCTGCAGAACAACTTTGAGCTCTTCTGACTGCTTGTTCGTTTCTTGAAGTTTTTGTGCCAATCTCCCCATCTCTTTTTTACACAACTCCAGCTCATTTGCCATGTTCTTCAGATAAGCGTCCCTCTGTCCTGATACTTGGTTCATGTTCTGCAGAAGGGCGTCTCTGTCCAGCAACAGACTTGTCAACCTTTTCAATTCTTGTGTTGTGTTTTCTAGCTCCTCCATCCTGTTTTGAAGCTCTTTTTCCTTTTCCTGCAACAATTTCTTCATCCCTTAGAGTTAAGGTGAGGAAAGCTATACGTTTACAATGAGTAATGAATAACAAAACATTTTTGAAGTATAAAGTTGTGATGTTGTCAACTCTTTAAACTGTACACTCACCAAGTGAGTGGACAGACTCCTCCATGTCTATGCTGTCCTGTTGAGTGATCTTCAATCCCCCTGAGAGTTTAGAGGCAGAGATTAGTTTGCAAGCCTGGTTATCAGAGTGAGAATATTGCAGAACTGGGATATCCTATTAAAATAATCAGAGATTAGGTTGCGGTAAAGCAACTCACTTATTTTTTCACTTGACTGTTGATCAGATTGTCTGTTTTTTTTATTATTATCTCAGGAAAATGTTAAAATAAAAGTTTTTATTTAATTGTAGGCTTTGTGTTGGTCTGCAAATCTAGAACTGCTGCAGGCTGTTGTTGTTGATCAGTCATAGAGTCAAACTAAAACTTAAACAAAAAACTTAACTCACATCTGTCTGGTGAAAGAGCTTCAGATCCTAGAAAAACAGAATCAACAGCATATTTCCTCTTGAATAAGCATACTTAATGTGCATGCATCATTTTTAAAAATCCCATTTTTCCTTTAGTGTTTTTGAGATAATTCTTTTTCCATTTATTCACATATCCTTTCCTTCAATTACCTGACATATATAAATGTACTGATTTGTCCACTTTGTGCTCTCCACTGATGACCTGACAGCTGTAGATGCCTGTATCCGCTTGACCAACACCCCTCAGAATCAGAGACACGTTTCCCTGCTTCAGCTCCTGGTTGAACAGGTCCACTCTGCCCTCGTATCCCTTTCCTATGGTCACCTTGCCCTTTCTGTACAGGTAAATGCATTCTATCCCCCTGAACCACCTGACCTCCATGCCAATGACGCTGGTCTCAGGGGAGAGGTGAGAGGTCAGCGTCACATCGTCACCTGGGTAGGCAAACACCCGGTTGTAGCGGCAAACTAGTATGAACATATCTGTTGATGAGGGGAGAGCAAATAAATACTACTAGCATGAACATGAATATAATTTAAGTGAGTGAGTAATTATTTGTCACTGAGAAAACACCACAGATGTATTTGCATGCAAATTACATGCTGCTAATACATACCTCATATTGTTACAATAACTTACACTGTAAATGTCCATGTTATTATATGCTGCTAATACATACCTCATACTGTTACAATAACTTATACTGTAAATGTCCATGTTATTATATGCTGCTAATATATACCTCATATTGTTACGATAACTTATACTGTCTGAGTGTGATGTAAACCTCAATTGTGATAATCACTTATACTGGTTGCCACATTTCATTGTCCATATCACATGCTCTACTCTGCTACCTACAATGCTGCAGTTACACTTGGCACTTTAAAAAATCATCATTGCACCTGTCTGTCCTAGCACAATTTTACAATCTCAGGTTAAAAACTCCGCACATGTAACTTTATATTCCTTATTGTATAATATAGTATATAGTTTATTTTGTCCTGTTACCCCAACCTCCGTATTTAAGTTAGTATTTATGTTTGTAAGGTTGTATTGCGTCTCTGTTTTGTTTTCTTCTTGTCTATGGCACAGTTAAAAGAGCGGATCAGGATACATTTCACTGCATGTTGTACCTGTATAACTTGCATGTGACAAATAAAGAAACTTGAATCTTGAATCTGATCATTTAAATCATGTCTAAGACCCAATGCTCTGCAAACTGTTACGTTTTTCATGTTATGGCACACCTGACCCAGCCCAACAGTTTATTGTCTATGCTAAATCAGGTGTGTTAGGGCAGGGAACATGTACAACTGTGAAGGACAGCGAGTGCCAAGCATTAGGATTAAGAAACACATGTATTACCAAAAGGTAGAATTCTTAAATGTTCAAAACCCTTTCGTGAACAATTCTTCATTTTTACAACTAGTTTGTTCTGGAGTCCACAGTTCACCTTTGAGCCAATGCGCCAGTCTTAGACATAAAATCCAACATAACTACATTCCTTAAATAAAATCCAGCAAAGCTGCATGCCTTAAAATTCTTAAAAACAAATACATACTAGATCATTTGTAATATGCATAACACACACTGAAATAATACAAATATGTTGTGACAATGCAACAAACCTTTATAACCGAAAGCAAAAAGCACGCTGTTGTAAATCACCTGTGTCCACCATGAACTTTGAAGCGTTTGGATCATTTTTTCCTCACATAGCAGTCTAACCTTGTAAACTTGTGCAGATTTTATTATATGGAAAGCATCGACATTTCTCTGAAGTAGTTAAAGTGGAGCAAGATTTGAAACCCTACAAAAGATTTTGATCCTACCTTGTCTTTACAGCACCTCTTCTTCCGGCAGAACAGTGTGTGAACAAGCACAGCAGTCATATACACACACACTCACGCCCATGCAGACACACCTCTTTATCTAAGATTAGTCTGACACTTCTGTGCACATTCAATCTGCTGCAGGCTACAGCCTCTGCCAACACCACCCTCCCATACATGTCTTCTTTCACTGAGCTAAATGTTATATGATCATATCTGGTCTTTATGCACAAGCATTCATTCATCAACCCTACAGCAAGAGACGTGCTTTAATTATGCAAGGTCAAGCCTATCTTTACAGAATTTACAAAAATATACATGCCTACACATCTAGCAGTTTCTTGCATGACAAATATATTTGCAAGCACGAATCCAACATTTGAAAACTCAAAAAGGTACCATGGTTACATGCCCACCTGGGTTACCTTGGTTGATCTAGCTCATATAACATAGAGGGGTCCATAAGGGTTTGCTCAAAAGCAAGTTTACATGAGCCAACACTAGTGATTCTCATATGAAACATTAGATGGTCAAACTTAGTGTACATGAGCAAATTATGGTTACTTCATTTGGGTTGAAAGTGGTAAAAATCAAGTATATATTGTGGTAATAATGGGCTGACTGATATGGCTATCAAATGGGATGTATCTGGGCAAACACGTATTGGATGAATTCTTGGATGTAAATCACGTTTCATCGAAGTATTCAATGAACAATGATTCACTGTCTGCTGATATCATAAAGTCTCCTGACATACAATTTTGATTTGATCAATCTAAGTGAGTGTCATTGTGAACACAGTACAGCGAATTGTGACATCTGCATTTGACCTCTCCATGAAGGAGCAGCGGGTAGCTTTTTGGCAGCGCTGAGTGACCATTTGTCCGTGGCCGGCGGTTCAAGAAACCAGCATGTATTTCTGCATATTTGCCTGTAAATATTCCTGTAACAAAAACTTCTGATGTGAAAATTACTGATAGGTACAAGCAAGATACATCCCACATTTTTACCATTATTAGTTAATCCATATTTTGCCCATTCATTTGAGGCCCAAATGTGCATCAAAAATGATCCATTAAGACCCTATTTGCGTTATGTGTGCCAGCCCATATGGGATATTTTGTGGTAGAATTCAGTGGGCCCATATAGGATTCATATTGGGGCCTTTAGGTACCCACATGAACATGCTACCTGAATAATGATTTATTAAATGGATGGAGCTGTTCCAACCCCATAAAAAAACACGCTGAGAACTGTTCAAGAAGATTAAAGTTCAGTTCAGTGAATAACAGGCCCTGTTCCATTTCATTTTGTGGGAATATTTGCTCCAGGGCTTTGTTCATCAAGCACAGCTCATCTTAACACTCACTTCTCAAAAGACATGAAAGACAAATCATACAAACTTCAGATTGCCATCAGAACTGCTGACTCTCCTGTTTTCTTAAAGTGGTGATTGAAGACCTACCTGTCCAAAGAGCACACAGAGTACTGACTCCTCTTACACATTCCTGGCAAGCCTAAAATGCATTTTGTATATTCTTCACTGGACTATGAGTAGAAACTTAATTACCAGCTTTTTAATTGTTTTTTACGGAAGCGTAATGCGTTCACTTGAGAAAAAAAATAATTCGGCTCTGTTTTTCCGAATTAACGAGATAGTTTTCATGTTTAAAAAAAAAAAAAAAAAGTTCTGTTTTTCTGGAATTAATCTAGATACAGCTTACATGTTTTCAAAAAAGTTCTGTTTTTCCGAATTAACGAGATACAGTTTTCATGTAAAAAAAAAAAGTTCTGTTTTTCCGAATTAACGAGATAGCTTTCATGCATAAAAAGTTCTGTTTTTCTCCGGAATTAACGAGATACAGTTTTCATGTAAAAGCCTAATGCCCGAATTAATTCAGATACATTTAAAAATTGTTTTTTCTGACTAACGAGATACAGCTTTCATGTAAAAAAACCCAAAGCTCTCTATATTTCGCCTACTTTAGAGCTCGATTTCACAGCAATAATGTCACACCTTAGATTAATCCAGTTTAATTTTGCTTTGGGTTTTAGACACTGGGAAATACTTCAGAATCAGAAACTTTATTCATCCCGGAGGAAATTGCCTGCTACATCACGACTGCACAGTCTACAAGACACAAGGACAAAGAGCAATAAAAAGAATAGTACTCCAAAAATATAGCTAAAGCTTAAATAAAAATACTCAGATAAAAACCTTAGTGCAATAAATAGAATAGATTATGCTGGCTTTAATACTTGCAGTATTAAGTAAATATAGATGGCATTGTTATTAGTTTGTCGACTTTGGCGCAGGGGCACTCAAGACGGGAAAGCCCTTCTACCATTCTGGATCTGCAGGACACTGCTGCTTGTTTCTTGTTTGTTTTTTTTTTGTTTGTTTTTTTTACATGAAAGCTGTATCTCGTTAATTCAGAAAAACATAACTTTTTTTTTAACATGAAAATTATCTCGTTAATTCGGAAAAACAGAGCAGAATTATTTTTTTTTTTATCAAGTGAACGCATTACGCTTCTTGTAGTTTTTTTCGTTTGAATAACAATTATAATATTATAATATATTATAATATTATAATATATAATATATTTATACTACACGTTTTTAATTGTTTCATCTCCAAGGAGGACAAGGTGAAATACTCCTCGAGTCATTGAGTTTGGCGTGAAATCAGCACTTCCGCACCGTTACTAAGCAACCAGATGCAAACATCCGCCTCCAGCCTTTGCTGCTCGCTATATTTCAAACTTTAAGTTACAAGTAATTTTACTTTTTTGTTTTAATGTCGACAACATTGTCGCCTTAGAAGGACAAAAGGGATCGTCGTCAATTCCAGGTTAGTGGGTTAATTAGTTATGTTTGTGTTCTGTGCTGATTTGCTTAGCTCACTTCGCGTTATTTTTGTTATTTGCTGAAGTATCACACTGTGACGCCGATCAGGAGACGCGACGCCACAGTGAGCATCGGCTTTAGTTTGCTTGTGGTAAACGACTCTTTATTTATGCGCTGTGACGCGGGTGTGTAATCATATTAAACTATATAAATTATTCACATGTAAGATGCAACCCAAGATGAGAATGTTTTCAATTAGGTAAAGGCAAAGTGTGTATATAACAAAACTACAGCTAGCTCATCAACAACAACGACTTTCGATTGCTCATTTTATTTAATGTAATATTTAACATTATTTGAACATTTCTTTTCATATCCAGGGGCTTATATTTGATCTGTGGGATTCACCAGAAGAGAGAGACTAGCTAGTTGTGAACGAGGTAAACATTTTTTATTAATTGTGAACTAAAGACCTGAAATTATAAATCATTTGCTCTGCATCCGATTATTATTCGGATTTCTGTCTACTGCTATGAGTATTTCATTACTTGCAAACTGAGTGACTTGTGTGTGTCTAGATACCGTTTAGGCACTAAAATTATATGGCCCTCTATATGTACAGGTGATGTTTACTGACTAATGCAGTCGGTGATTCGGTTTCAAATATACAAATAGAAAAAAATACACTCAGAAGAAAATCCATGTAACTAAAGTGCACCAATTAGTCACTTTAGTGGTAGGCCTATTTAAGGTAAAGTAAGGAAAATAACACATTTGTTCTAATTGGATATTTTGAACCGTTTCACCTACTTCATTAGTCAGAAAAGGTGGCTTTTACCGATACGGACCCTCAGTGAGGCCTTTCCAATAACGCACACGGTGTCTAAACATATGCCATTCAGTTGAAGACGTTTCTGGAACTGAAGAAGCCTTTCAGATGAGAGATGAAACGTCTTCAATAAGTTTGAAAAGAAGTCGCGTTGCCTTCGATTCAAAATCTGAACACTACCATGTCCTGGACGAGTAGGAACACACACACATGTATTACGGTTATTTCCTCGTTTGTGTGTGGCAGCGCCTGGTGATAATGAGCGCGGGACGCTCGGTGGAGAGCGCAGGCTGCGTCACGTGGTGGGGGTTCGGACCTGCGCGAGACCTGCTGAGTGCACGTGAGATGATTTCAGCGTCAGACGTTGGTCCGTCTGTAACATGCACAGAGTTTAGCCAGTTTACGTTCTAAAAAATGTAGTCCAAAATTTCACCATCGAAATAATACATAGGCCAATTTAAACAGTTGGATTTTGTTGGTGTGCATTCATCAGGCTGCTGTATTTTTATGAACAGATGGGATGAGGCCAAAAGGGGAGCTGAACGTCTTAGTGGTGGGCAGTGGAGACCCCAGACACATATTAAAGACTATCTCGGGCCTGAGAGATACTGACAAACTTCATGTGAGTCACTAAAATACACCACACACAAATGACATTAAATAACATGCCTGTGCGTTGGATTGCAGCCATGCATCACTCTTCAGGCTAACACTGCCTTAGGCAAGCGTGTTTAAACAATTTCACGACTGAGAGGTGAGAATAAGTGTCACATTTAAGAATATGGTCAACCCTGCTAGTGCTGTCTCCAGTCTAAAAGTCTAACACAAATGAGCTTGTGCACAGGTGTTTTTTGTTTTTTTCTAAACAAGTGCAAAATGTCTTTACAGGTTTGGGTGATAGAGAACAGTATGGATGTTGTGGCTCGACAAATGCTGCTTCTCTACCTGGCTCTGGTCTCCCCTAAACACATGAGCTTGCGTGGTGGGTGTGGAACAGATCAATTCTAAGGTTATGACTAAAGAGAGGCAGCATGAATAATTGGTACTAAGTATGGAAATTTATTGTGTTGTCAGTATTCGTATTTTGGTGTAAGTGACTTAATTACTGGTGGAATTCCAGGTCATCCTTAAAATCAATATTGAACCAGCATGACACAGCTACAGAAGGTTGTTACTATATTATTTGATCATTGATCATTTCAATTTTGCTGAATGCAGAGAAGACAGAAGTATACCTAGAGGTGTTTGGGAACAGTGAGATTCGCTCCCAGACTGAGGAGGTGCTGAAACATGCTGCTGCTCAGCTCACTCTTGCTGTCACCAGCACACCTGACATGCACACTGACTGGCACACCTGCCTTGATACCAGTCTTCTCAAGGTGAGGTTGTGTGTGCATTCACAACTAGTTTTAACCTCAGTTATGAAATTATTCCAGCTTTGTCAGCACCACTCTGGAACAAACACTAGTGTGGACTGTATTATGTAATAAAGGATGCATATGTTTGGTGTCTAAGTTCTGCCTCTTTAAATTACCAGTGAAAGTGTGTAGATTACATTGGCTAATGTAATCAGAATTTGTGATCACCAAATCAGCATAACTTAAACAAATTATTTTTAATTTTCTAGTTACATGATTCACTGCTAAAGCAAACTTCATAGCTCTGGTTCATAGCTATAGAAGCATAATCTAAGCCCCAAGCCTGAGCTGACAGGAAAATTTGCATTTCTTAAGCTGGCTTCATGTATAGTTTTTACAAAACATTCTGCAATAAGGACCTAAAGTGATAGAAATGTCTTTGTATAATTTTGCAGCTGATATTCAGTACCACAGTTTCCACTTAAACTGTAATCTGTTTGTTTTGTTCCGATCATGGCCATAGTTTAAGGAGAGAGATGAGTTAGCTTGGATCTTTGGTCAGTGGCAACATCCCCCTTCCTTCCCCACCAGTGTGCGTAAGGCCTGGGATGCCCGAATCCGACAGCACCTGGGCACACGCTATGATGCCCGGCTCGGCTGCTTCGACTGGGACCTCACCATGAAACTACACAATAAAGGGGTTGGTAGTCCACATTACAGTACTTTACTATAGCCCTCATAGTTCGCTGACAAGGTTTGTACTGTAAAGACATTCCTCTTTTAAAGCCATAATTTTTCTAATGATAGAGTGTATGTCTTATCTCTCTGAATTCTAAATAATTGAAAAAATTATTAAAAAACAATTGAAATAACCAACATGGGCAAGATTGCATCAATTAGAGGTTCCAAATGTCAGTTTTGCCCAGCCACACTTGCTGTAAAAGTCAGTCTAGGTTTTTTAGACAGTCATTCACCATTTCTAAAATCAGAATGATCATAAATCTTTGATTATGTTCACCATCACTTTCTCTTTTGCAGGCCGGAGTCATACATAAACTGCATTATGTCAAATGGCGGGAGAGGGGTGTGGCTTTTGAGATGAGGGAGGGGCTTTATGAGACAGCCAATCAGAGCCTGTTGTCTGTGCGCGCGTTCAGTCACGTAAGTAACTTCACATTGTCAAAACTGTCTTTTTAACTATTAGGTTTGACAGCTGTCAGAAACGATAATGTGTCAGTATGCACACACATTCACTGTGTGAAACAGAATCTGCCCTGTTCCCTAATTTGAGACCTGTTTTGCCAGCTTTATTTTTTTTAAAGCCAAGTGAATCTTAAATGCCTGTAGAAAAAAATAAAGAAAAAAAGCAAGAAAAAAAGATGTCAAATTTAAAGATTTAAAGATTACTGATTTAATTTCATCTTAATTGGTTTTAGTATATAAAGGTTTAAGATTACAAAATTGCCCAAATTATATGAAATGGCATTTAGATTAACATATTTTCACATTACACTGGTCATGGTCATATTCAGTGTTAAAGTTACGAGTCTGACAATAATGATATTGAAAAAAACCAAGAGATAAAACAGAAAAAAACAGCACAAATGTATTAATAATACAAATGAATGTGGTATGATATTTAGATTTTGAATGGAGTTTCTCTAACAATCGAAAAGTATTAAATGTGTATGTGTGTTTTAGAAAGGACAAAAAGTGTGCATGAGAGGGTACTGGGGTGACATTGTGTCCAGCCCCTACCTCTGCTTTGGCATTGAAACTGACAAAAAAGAGCTCCTGAAGACACAGAACAACCAGCATGTGAAGGTAAACTGAAAAATTCTAGTCCAGCGAGAACTTTGTGTAAAATTTGTTTTCATTCTCTTAGAAAACAGATATTACCAATATTTCTGTCTGACAATATACTGGTTCTTCCCCAGACAGCTCAGGACATCTCTGTAGCAAATGTCCAGGACCTGTTTGAGTCTCTTACCACTAGAGGGAGACAGTCGTATGAGTCACAAGTAGGCTGTGAGACATCCCCATCTGCTCACATGGCAGAAACAAAAGCCCAGTCTGTATTATCAGTCAGTGATGAGATGGAGTTGTCTGAACAGAATCAGGAATCTACAGCCAGAAAGAGTCCAGAAGCAGAGCCACAAGTCACCAATGAAAAGCAAGAACTGAAACAGCAAGCAGACTGTGGGTCCCATTATTTAGGTTAGAGCCAAGTCATATTTAAAAATCCCAAAACATACACATTACATACACATTTTTGCCTAAGCTACAATGTGCAACTGAGTCTCTAAACAGCGCTGGGTAAGTTACTTCCAAAATGTAACACATAGATTACTGGTTACTGTTATTTCAAAGTAATTCTTTACAATACAATATGACTAAACCATTAAGTGATGACAATTTTATTAATAATTATTTTTCATGCTTGGTTAAGACTTCTCTTCATTCAACATTTTTCTGAACCAATAAATACATAACCAATTTCCTAGTAATTATATACAAATTAAGTCTGCTACATATTTAGAGTCTGCTACATATTTAGAGTGCATGTATAACCATTGACGACTTGGTGCACTGGTGTATGTGTGTCCAGAATTGATGCATCTGAATGGAGTGAGAGTCTCGTTCTTGTCTATGGACTCCCTTTCTAAGCTGCCTCTTAAAAACAAATACAAGTCTCTCTTCAACACCATCTACTGTGCTGCCAGGTGAGTCATTTCTCTTCTTTACAAGTGGTAACTGCATGAACACAAAAATAGGTTTGAATAGCTGTGTAGACCTTGTGTAAGTGCTCCAGCTTCTGATGTAGCTGACCTTCCTCCCCAGCATGGTGCACCATTTAGATTCTTCATTAAAGCAGATGGCTGCACCAGGGGCAGTCCTCATGGTGGAGCTGGTCAAGTAAGTACCTACCACTTGATCTGGGAGCGTAATAACATCCAATAATATTGCAAATTATGCAATGTGATGTAAAATAAGATTGAAAAATGGTGCATGATATCTTGATTTTGCTTACTCTTGCACGTTAGGTACCTGTTAGACTTGTCCAAGGAACAGGAGAGTACATTCGCAGTGACAGTTGCAAAGATTGCTAAAGACTTGGGATTTGAACCCACACAGGACCTGAACAATGATGCGTATGCTGTATTCACACTGCAGGAGGACTGAGGTCAACCTTCGATTGATCCATACAGCTATAGCACAATGAGCTCATGATCGTTACTGTCACATAATGATTATTACTATCACACATCTCAGTCACACTGTGGACACGTGACATGAAGATGTGATTTGGTGCTGCAGTTTGCTAAATGGAGACACAGAGAAAATAACAGGGAATAAAGTGCTAAGATGGGTCAAAGAAAAAAAAAGCTGAAAAAGTAGTTTTTTTAAGCTGAAAATAAATCCTCTTGTGTCTGTTGTCATACTGAACTAGCCTTTAACAATATGCAATTTGTTTGTCTTTTAAGCAATAAAAATAGATTTTTTTAGGACTTCATATTTTTTTGAATATTTACTGTTTGTCATTACATGATTCATTGATCATAAGAAGCAGTAAACATTCACAGAAGGAGGTTTATTAGTAGCAGCACAGCAGGATAATAAAATTTAAATAGAATAAAATCACTAGCCAAGAAAACTGTGATTAACACTGAAGCAGAAGTGAAGCAAAATGCAAACACTGAGCAGGGGATGGCAAGATAAAAAGACAGACCAGGCAGAGTCAGAGGGGCATTAAATAGGCAGGGGAACAGGTGCGGCACATAAAGGGCACTGAGCCGATCAGTGAGACTGAAAGATCAGACAGAATTCAGAGGAAGTGGATCGCTGCAAAGCCAGAGTTAGCGAGAATGTGACACTATTGCTCTTTAGTAAAACTCATCTTTAATAAAGAATAACTTATCTGATTACTCAGTTATTTCCTAACCAATTACTTGATGAATACTCAAGTACTAAATAATCAATAGAGGCAAGCTTAGATCACACACACACCTGGGGCCCTATTCTGTAGTAATGTGAGTTGTGATACAACATACTCAGGAATCAACAGAAGTAAATTTCATTGGCATAAAGTAGTTTAGTATAGTACATGAATACAGTTCAAAATCTGTTCTATGAAAGTGTTATAGTGTTTCATGCAAGCAAATTGTCTTTACTAAATAAGTATTTCATGCATTATAGTCAACTCAAAATACTGATAAAATATTTGATTTTCTGATGTGATCATTTCCAGCGTCCTCCCACTTTGCCTTTTCCAGCTGTGACCTTTTTACTGCAAAAAAGAAAAAGAAAAAAAATCATATTCTTACATTATCAACTTTATTATTTGAGTGTCAAAATACTCATCAAATCATACCGGGTTTTAATTCATAAATTCAATGATTGATTAAAGTCATTCATTAAAGGATGCAAATGTTATGCAATGCTCTCTTACAATGATTCATTTGTTCATTCATTCCTTTCATTCTACCACAAAAAGTACTGGGAGAGATGATCTTACAATTTCTGAGCGTGGGAGATGCGATTCAGAAGAACTTTTATCTGGAAGATCAAACAAACCAAGTATTACATTCACATCAGACTCAGCACTGTGTGGAACTGGAAAATTTAGACAGTGATCTGACCTCATATTTCTGCCTCTTCATCTTCTCCATCAGGTCAAATTTCTCAGACTCCAGCTGATAGATCCA
Source organism: Distichodus sexfasciatus (assembly GCA_032718565.1). NCBI lineage: Eukaryota > Metazoa > Chordata > Actinopteri > Characiformes > Distichodontidae > Distichodus > Distichodus sexfasciatus. Next base: position 838,251 of record JAVGVS010000104.1, on the reverse strand, counting down.
CTCCCACATCTCTTTGGCCCGCTCTCTACACACACACACACACATACACATTTTCTCTATGTAGAGGGGTCATTTGGCTCCTGATTCTTTTAATTGCAACCATTTTTGCATATACCATTTGCTTACATACAAGTATTAGTGTGTGTTGATATTTACCTCAGTCCGTCCTCTCTCAGCTTGTCAATGGCGAGGGGTTTGCGTCTCTCACCAAGGGTCTTCCTTTTGATCTCTCTCCCAGTTTGTCTTTTTCCTCCTCTTCTCTGCTCTGCCTATAAACAGACAAACATATTGAGAGATCTAGGTCTAACAGTAATAATCCTCAGACCCAGGTGGTGCTCAAGCTCCTGCCCTTTTGGTCTTTGACTTGAAGGTGTCGTTATTCTAGAGGTCGACCGATATGGGTTTATCTAAAGCCGATGCCGATATTTAGAAGTCAGGGTCAGCCGATGGCCGATATATACGCTGCCTATATTTTTTTGGCCAATAATTAGACATTTCCCCTCTGTTTGTGTAGTAAAATATCACACTAATAATAACAAAAGATACATGAAATTTCTCAACATTTATTTAACACTGACTAAACATAAATATAAACATAAATAACATAAATAAAACTGTAAATGTCTAAACAATAAATAAATATATAACATTTGAACTTGACTAATAATTTGTAAACAAAACAAAGTTTTCAAATTACAAACTATTCTTGAGGGAAGATAAAATTGTAAACAACAATACAAAAAGGAGAGTGCAAATAATCTTTAGTTTTAATCTCTTAATCCAGTCCCTGAGTCTTCTTCACCCCACCCAGCCTGAATATCAGCGTACTAAACTTGGATATCGGCCGATGCCGATATTGTAAAAAATGCTAAATATCGGCCCGATATATCAGCCCCTAACTTATTCCAATTCCAATTTTAACATAAATAATATTAAGAAGAAAAAGAAGCCCATGTCAAGTTTATAATTAAGAGCATGTAATGCCTAACAATGATCATTTTACAAGACGCCTGCCTGCCTTTCCATAGACTTTCCTTGTCATTACAGCCCGTTAGTAAAGTTGGCGGCCTCTGGGGCAGCACCACGTCTTTGACCTGCTTTTATTTGTGAAAACTGGATAACGATAGTGTTTGGCCTAGCCTATATTTGTCACTGTGGTGAAATTAAAATACTATTAAAACAAACATAAGCAGTAGCCCACCATTAGCTTATAATAAGCAAGTGAGCTAAGTTCCGTTGCCAACTGAAAGACTTACTGATCATTATGTATGCAAAATGTATGCAAATGGATTGAACTTCTGACCCCTGAAATGTCTGTGCAGGGGTTTGATTATTAAGAAGCGTTAATAACCTATTAATGACCAATGTTCACTAATCCTTGGTAGGTAATTAATTAAAGTCTGCCACATTTTGGTCCAAGAGAGGGCCATGATCTCGTGCAAGTGTTAGGCGATAAGGTGTAGTATAATGGCCATAATTACACAAATGTCAGCTATCATGTAGTTAATCTTTTAATCATGTAGTTTCAGGGGCACAGGTAAGAGGGGGTAAGTCTGGAGGGGGGCGGCAGGGGGGGGGCATAGAAGCCCACTAATATCAGTTGTGAGTGTTGGTGCGGTTTGGGGGGGCGCATGGGGCCCAAAATGATTTTCTTTCAGGGGGCCCAAAATTGCTAGCGGCGCCCCTGTGTAGTTTTAATTTACTGTTTTAGTTTGACGTTTGTTCGAGACCTTGGCCAGAAAGCCGCCAAAATGTGCTCCCATGTTGGACAGAACTTTCTTCTTCTTGGCTTCATCTTCAGCCCTCTTTTTCGCCTCCTCATCCTCCTTCCTCTGTCGCTCTTCCTACACCAGATCAGTAACACGTACATATTAGATTAAACGCTAATATACATGCTCTTTTAATGTCTGTTTTATGATGTGTACTATTCCCTTGTTTCCTCCTGTCGCTCTCACCGCAATCCTGGTCTGTCTGTCTCTCTCTCTCTCCGCGCGAACTCTCTGCTGCTCCGCCCTCTCAGCCCTGCGATTCTCCTGACCCAGACACAAATTCAACGAGAACCAGGTGAAAGTGGTGTAACTAGAGTTACCCCACCGAACTACAAGTAACGACAGTACTAACTGAACTACTTTTTCACTAGATTGTCAGTAGCGAATTTATTGATAGCTGTAGTTTTAAAATCATTTTTGTTTGACAAACAATGAATGATGCAGCGTCATTACAAAGACAGGTATTTTCAACTAGCAGAAGTGGCATCGGATAGGATACCATGCACGCGCGGCTCACGCTCATTGCATCACAGCGCGGTCTTGGCAGCTGTGAGATACAGGGCTTCCAACTCTTATGCATCTGACTATCTTCACACGCTCTCACACCATACCTCCGATTTCTCACGCTAAAAATCTATTTGATCTATCTCAGCTAGGCTGCTCATTGCGTCGGGCCAAACACCACTTGCGATCGATCAATTACGCCTTACGCACGGCTGAACAGGCAGAGAAGTGTTTCCTCCTGTGCACACTCCTCTATATTCTCCTGTTATATTAAAACAGTAGCTTGGCTGCAGCTTAGCAACTTTTAATCATAAGTAGCTTGTCGCCTGAAAAGGTGGTGTTTAAAAGTAACTTCCCCGACATTGGATACAAAAGATCCAGCAAACCAGCCTTACTGACTGTACATTTTGGGCCTTAATCTGCAGAGTAAGAGAGTTTTTTAAATATGAAAATAGAGGCTAACTATTCTTTCTTTCAGAGCAATTAGCTCTTCCTCTTCTCTTTTTCTCTGCTCAAAATGGACTTCGATCAGCGTCTGAAGCTCCAGCAGGTCTTTCTCCATCCGCTTCCGGTGGATATCCTGAACTCACATAGACAGAGAAACAGGCTTATAGGACACTGTGAATTAACACAGAGACTGTAGTATGAAAATATCTGTCAGAAAACAAAAACCCACATCAAAATCCACTCGCTCTCCTTCTGGGATTTTCGGAGCACCCAGTTGAGAGTGCAACGGCCTACACAAAGCACAAAACAAGTGCGATGTTAAAAAAAACATTAAAAGAAAAAAATATCCCACAATGACACCACTGAAAGAAATGCTCAGGGTTGGCAAACATACTTGTATTTGGGACGTTCCTCTTCTACACCGATCAAGGAAGATAGGGAACATAAAAATAACTTGTCTTTAAAAATAATTGTGCGTTAATTTGAGCAAACCAGAAAAATTGATGACAAATGTTATTCTGTAACTTAACTATTTATTTTCATGCAGAGCTCGGTTTAGTATTTAGTATTTTATTCCGCAAAATATCATAAGATTGAAATAATATTACTTTTAGGAGTTGATTTAAGGCAGGACTATCAAACTCTGCTCACAATATAAGACTGTGAGTCAAATCTGGTTTGTGACATTTATTCAATGATTTATAAAATCTTAACATTTACAGAAATACAGTATTTACTGGTATTACTTTTACTTATTACCCAAGTCACCGTATATGCAAATACAGTTTTTAAAATCTTTTAAAAGTATTAAGTATTTTAATATTTTAAAGGTTCAGATCTCACCCTCTACTTGTTCCCTAAAGGAGCAAAAGAAAATAAATAGTCATGATTGATACTCACAGCTAACTCACTCACTAACAGTTATATTACTGAGATGAATGAGGAGAGGAACTACTCACTCATGCTCTTCTTCTATATCAGACATGTTGGAATGTGAACTGGCGAAGAGATAAAAAGGGAGATTATTTAATTAAAAGCTTCAGCATTGCAACAGAAATCACTCCAGTCACATTATTCATGAAAGATGAGGAGATTGAGACGGATTTGAATGTTTTCACAGTCAAAGACTATCATATTAGTGTCGAGTAATGTAATTAACACTTAATCCATAGCCATGTACTGATGACGAGTCTCAGACTTGTGGCTCAACCAAAACTACACACAACATGAATATCCAAATATATTTGTGCAAGCCGTCAATCTCAACGTTTTGTTTAATTTATAAACTCAGTCACAACAAAAATAAGCTGTGACATCTCTATAGTGAAGGCTTCCCAAAGATGTTGATTGAAACAGTAGCGATTAAGAACAACAGAAGAAGCCAAAGACATGGACAGTGTTGGTGAAATGGATAGGGAGTTTCTCCTGTGTAGATTGTTGGTTCAAATGCTGGCACTGGTCTAGTAAAGGAACTACCCAGGTGAGTAAGGTGCCATCCCCAAACACTGCCCAATGCCCAGATTGAATGAAGAGGTTGCATTTGGCTGTAGTGAACTTTGTGCTGTGTTGAGGTGTGTTCACACAGACAAATAATCACTTTCAATTCTCTCCTTGCATTAATACAGTGGTGACGATCTGGAAGTTTGCTTATCTTTATTCCAGAAAAAAATAGGATAGAAGCAAATATGAACAGAAGGAATACAAAGCAAGTGATGAGACAGAACAGAGCAACTGCACTGGGGTGTGTGTGTGCGTGTGTGTGTGCAGATAACAATGGGGATTAGATCTAAAGCTGGCTTCAATCCCCGGATCCCCTGTAGTTAACATTTAAACCTGACCTCAACCAGACAGCATGAAGATACATAGCAGACAGAGAGAGAATTAAGAGGCTGACAGATTGATCTTGTGGTGCCCATAAAAATGGATCATAACTCACCACACACTATTATTCATAAGGAAATTAGTTTATATAATAAATAACACTGGAAACAGAAACAGAACAGGCAAGAAAAAATTTAAAACTTCATTGCTTGCCAACCAAAATTGTCCATAAGAAATCATATAATCATATATAAATCTTGTTGCTTGGTTGGCAATATAAAATTATATGCAAATTATTAAGGTTTAGATGTAGCATGAGGTCAAATGTAAATCACCAAACATTTTAAAAACAGCACAACTGATTCCAGCATCCAGACTTGCCAAATTTATGAGATAAGAATATTTGTAGAGTAATTTAAAACGGTATTATTGGGGAGGTATTTAAAAATAGAGGATGAAACATACCTCAGGGGGGAGGTGTGTTGCACCCTCAAATAAGTTTTCATAACAGCTCCTTACAGATGTAGAATAATGTTCAAGTAACTGCCAAGATAATGGAAACAATGAAGTTGGCAATCATTTTATGGAGACAGGCACATGCAGTTTCTCAGCAGCGAAGCATAATTAATAGGTAAATAACTCAGGGTAAATAAGTAACTCAGGGTAAATAAGTAAATGAATTACTTTGGAAAATACACAGAGGACGGAGAATTTAAAAGTTCTAAATAATTAAATGAAAGGATAACACATGATAAATAACAAAAAAATAAGAGGGAAAAACAAGACCACCCACCTTTTACTTTATGGAGAGCGCCTGACTGCTCAAAGAGAGCAGACTCAACCACAGACAGACTGGGGTCTACTAGTGTGTGCTATTTGAAGTTGATTACTTAGGACAAAGAGGAGCGTCATCATGCGGATATTGGGTGATTTGTCGTCGGTGAAGGGATGATGGAACCGAGCGTGTGTGGAGGAGTGAGGATTATCAGGCCTTTGCAGAGGGCAAAAATTTTGAAGTATGATGGACAGACAAACCCCAATGATAATTACAACCTAAGACTGGACACTGAGGTCAAATGTGGAACATCTATCAATCAAAACACAACTAAATCCACCAGCACACAGCTGGAAAAAGATCACCACAGTTAGATGTTTTAACTGAAGTCACACAAACACATCTAGTCATTTGTGGAGGTCGTGAGTTCTGGAACTTTTCAGGTTTTTCTAACACAGTGAGATTTTGGTACTTTCAGTGCTCACTGAACACATGCATTATCTACGCTGATGCATTGACTCAAATATCGACAAGAGCCTAGCATCAATCCAAAATGAAAAAAGCCATAAAATGATACATATTGTGACATAACATCACTTATAATCTTCTCTTATTAATAAAATGATTAAAAAATGGACCTCCTGTTCGATATGTCCCTTCTATATATAACAGGAGGTATATTTTTCTTAAAAGAGATTGTTTTTCATTTAAATATCTGGCTCAGAAATAAACAAGTTAAATGATATTTTAGTTGTTTGTGATTTGATATGAATGGAAGTGATTGTGTTAAATCAGCATGTGATATTGTCTCATACTGATCGCTGGATCCTGCATTAAATCTCATTGTAGCATATTTTCAAACAGGCACACAAAAGAGAACAAAACCGTCATCCATGTGCTTCAATCTCTTTTTATTAAAAAAGTGATCTCAGAGTTTCATCATTTTTATTCCTTTAACTATGTATAAAATACAGAAGCTTGCCAGACCCAACAAAGATAAAAGGAAACAACTCCCCAAAAACGTAGATAAGGCAAACAACGAACGAGAGCACTACTACAAAAGAGCACCACTGCCTTAGTCACATTCATTTGTTGTCAGCCAAATCAAGGTTTGTGGAAGTTTTAACTCTAAAGCCCTGTGATACAGATGCCTGAAAAGAGAGGAAAGCAGAGCCAAAGCACAGCAGATACACTAGACACAGGCTCACAGGATAAAGAACGCCAGTGTTGCTCACCAGGAGTTTGTTTGCAGTTTTACATTGCAGAGCAATACTGACCAAAGCTGTGGATGGACTGACACCTGCCCAGATCAAGTATAAAGTAAAAAGTTGTGATGACTCCATCTGAATCACTGGCATGCATCTAATCGATGCTGCATTTCAGTTTTGTACAAACTAAAAACAACATTTGTGATCACTATAACGGCCTTCAAACATGTACAGTGGTTATCAAGTTATACAAAGAAAAAGGTAATGAAATATAAAAACTACATTCAAGAGCCTTTATATAAGCTAAATTACCAGGAAACTGACCTACGTAACTAACAGATACAAATGTATGGGTGCTAACCTTAAAATACACATGTAAAGTAATTTACTATTGGTGGTACAGAAGCTGGAATAACAACAAAAATTACTCTCTGGAATTATTAATAATAACAATAATAATAGTGTTAAGTGAAAGACAGGATAATCTCAGATAATCAGGCAAGAAAGCTCTACATTAGCTTCGTATTCTGCTTTTTTTTGTACAATTCCACACCTTCATTTAACTGAGCTTATTTCAATTATCCCCAAGTTTCAATGAACATCCCAACCCCCTTCCTTTCCACAGTGAAACTACATCGTGCCGTCACCGGGACGTCAGCAGCAACACACGGCTGCCTAAACGTTTTCCTTCAGGCAAGACTTTTCTCACTGGTTTATCTAAAATAACACAAAATTACCTAATATAATAACAGGTTTGAATATTACAACACTATATGTGACCCTTATTTTCCTACATTAATGGGTCAAGCATTCCTAACTTCTAAGAAGTCTTTTTGACCTTCATGAAAGACGGAGTTCGCTTCACTGTGCATGCCAAAGCAGCCGACGCAACAAGTACGGTCGCAGGACCGTGAAACGTTACTCGAAACTGTAAGCAAATCTCAAGCGTGTGGTAAAATTCAGCCTGAAAGGCGTGAAAATGCAAAAGAAAAGTGGCAAGATTTATACATATGTTTGTTCAAGTAAAACAGGTCTGCACAGAAAACACAGGGTTGGTCCATCAAATCTGAGAGTGAGGTCCAGCGGTCAAGTTTGTGTCTAAACCGGACACCAGCCACTACTGCTCTAAAAACACCACTTTACTCCCTGTTCTTACTAAACGAAAAATATATATATCGCATTGCATGTGTCTCTCGGGTTGTTAATTGTCTGGCATGATGGGACATTTTACATAATAATAGATACACAGTTTACAACTGTGGCATGGTTTTCTAAATGTGGAACTTTTAATATACCAACAAGCTGCAGAGTCAGTCTCCCAGTCTGACAGGTCCCAGACCTTAAAACAAGTTCTACAATACAATTTTAGGAACATTACAGCTTGTTTAATATTTGATGCCCTACTGCACTGGCCGTGTATTACCCTTTACTAAATCAGACTAGGCTGAATTCTATGTACTGACCAGGAAAAATTCAAGCTAAGGTAAGACCAGCTCCTAACCTGAAAAAGTAGAGAGGAGGGATAAACAGACACTAATTCTTCCTGACATTAAGCGTCACAGTTACATTAACGGACTTCCTTTGAATCTATTGAGATTGACTCAAAACTGAGAACATCAGCTTTGTCGAGTGAAACATGATTTGTGCTGAAAGTCCACAATCATTCAACCACTGTCAGTCATGCGTGTCACTGGCCAAAGGCCCCATTAAAGGCAGATGTTATGTTTAAAATGTTAAAAAGCTACATGGATCGTCTGACCTACACTTTGCACCATCGCTCCATTGAGGAGTTTCAGCTCACGGTGGCATCATTCGCTTTTTTTCTAACATAATGGAAATGTTTAAAACTAATTTGATCAACACAGAAAACTGTTATGAAGAAGTAACTCAACATGTAAATACTGATCACTGTTTATTCCTTCCTCCCACACAACTGAGATCTTCCTGACTGGAAGCCTCCCCTTGTGCTTCTGGCTTAGCTGCAGCCTATTTAATGAAATCCCTCCATCTTTCTCCCCATGTACAATTATAATCTCTTAAACTGGTGTTAGTGGTTCTTCCCTGGAACATTGGATCTTGCTACCACAACACACACTCACAAACACACACACACACACAAGGGGGCTCAAAGAAAAAAACATACAAATTGCTAACAATCTTGCCCAGACAGTGCTTCAAGATGTCTCGTCCCTCCCCACTTCACTCCTCTACAGGTTTTTCTTGCTCTGCGGTTTTGGGTTGTGGTTCTGCTCAGTGTGGGACACCTCTTTTTGCTCAGAGGTCATGAGCTGAAGGAGGTCATGCAGGGCTTTCCTTAGCTGATCACCAAACTTGTGAGAGTCCTAAAGAGAAAGAGAGAAATTTGAAATGTAATGTGACAAAGATCCTAATGCGACGTGAAAGTAACACATGCTCACCAGAAAGTATTGTGGGCTCATGAGAAAGTACTCGGTGCGCAAGATATGTTTTTGAATGCTCGTGAAGTGGTTGACTACCGGAAATAATATCTGGTGCTCAGTTGGTGGTGGTCTAGTGGTTAGGACACTTGCCTCTGGACCAAGAGGTCGTGGGTTCGAATTCTGCCTACAACACTACCATCATTGGGTCCCTGAGCAAGACACTTAACCGCAGGGAGACTGTCCCTGAAATTAGGAAATGAGTCGCTCTGGATAAGAGCCTCTGCTAAATGCCGTAGATGTGAAATGTAAACGAAAATCTCTCGTGAGATTTGATGCTTTCCTGTGAGCATGAGAAACTCACATTTGGTATTTTTTTATCATTTGTCCCATTTCTTGTCCATTAACAAGGACTCAATAGCAGTCTCAACAGAACAGTTCCATAACAGAAAGAAATGTTAGAAGAAAAGAGTGCAACGCATCACACAAATACTCACAGTTTGAGGGCAGGAGTGTTTGCTAGAGATGTGGAAACTGATCATGCCCTCTCCTATTATGGAGTAAGACACGCCATAACCATCATCAGCCACCTGAAACAGATTTTTGAGCGAGTGATTATTTGTCATTGTGATCACACCACAGCACAGCACACAGTGCACCACAACGAAATGTAACCTCTGCATCTGACCCATCAGTGGAAGAACAGACACAGCCAGTGCCCAGGGAGCAGTGCATCGGGACGGTACCTTGCTCATGAGTACCTCACTGGTACCTTCGAACCAGTGACCTTCTGATCATGGGGCGAACTCCCTAACCGTTATTTCCAAATTATATTCCCATATTCGGATATGGATCTTGAGTTATGTCGCCTAGATGAAAGGGTCAACAAGAGCATAAACTTCCAGCCAAAGACTGTTCTGATGAAAATCTAGTGGAGAACTACAACAAACTGTTCATGGTAACTGAGGGACTGTGGTGTTGTTTCTATCCAGCAAGGTGGAGCTACAAAGCAGAGGGTTCTACTCTGAATTTAGACAGAGAGACAGAAGAAAACTAACTGGTCCAAATCCTCCTCCGCAGATGATGTAGTCGGGCTGGTTAACAAAGTCGAAAAGTTCTGCCTGCTGGAATGGAGTCTGACTGGTCGAGAGACGCCAGGGCTCAGACAACACCTAAAACACACACAATCAACATGAATCAACTATCAAAGGTGAATTTTGCTTCAGGTAAAAAAAACCACTCCTCTCTCCCTCACACACACACACACACCTCTTTGAGGAAGGGTGACTCTTCTCCCAGGTATTTGGAGACCAGGTAAAGGCAGAAGAGATGCCGGTCGATGCCTGCTCCTGTCATGGCCAGCCGGTACAGGAGCTGATGTTTTTCAGATGCGGCGCGGAGCAAACGTCTGCACACATCCAAAGACTGGAGAAGAAGAGTGAAAGGCAGGGAGGGAGAGAAAGAGGTGAATCACTAATAAATGATTTCAGCTCATGTCCAACTCAAGGTAAGACAAAGCCGGTGGATCTGACTCACCTCTCCATTCTCGAAAGCCTTTACGAAGGCGCAGCTCTCGCCGGTGCATGAACGAACCGTTTCGGTTCGGCCCTCACGGAACAGGCGGGTCATAGACGCTTCATAAGTCAAACAGAACATCCCTCTATCCTGGGAGGGAGGGAGAGAGAGATTAAATACATAACTAGGTAAAGTTTTGGTCACACCTTGGGAACATGGGAAGTAGGGCTGCACAATTAATCAAAATAAAATTGACATCTTGATTCACACCTCCATGCAATAAAATACCTAAATTTATGACATCAGTTGCATCACGCGCTGCTACTTCTCTAAGGTGTTATTTTTGTGCCAAAATTCTGAGCGCACAGGGCAGGTTTTGTGAGCAAATTCTCAGCTTGACGTGTCCGACTCTCCACGCTCCACTTTGCCTTCACACTAGTGCTCGACACTGCCATCATGCTCGCGCCCCACTCCGCCTTCACGCTCGCGCCCCACTCCGCCATGACGCTCGCGCCCCACTCCGCCATGACGCTCGCGCTCCACTCCGCCATGACGCTCGCGCTCCACTCCGCCTTCGCGCTCGACTTTCCATCGTGTTAGTTGTATCCATTTACTCAATTGAAACCTTTTTTGAAAAAGCAACAGTAAATCACAGAGTCTCTCGATAGTTTTCAGAAGTAAGCAAATACTGTTGGCGCAGTAGATCTGCAGCAGAACAGATTGTTTGGGATTCACTTTCAATGATCAAGACGTTGAAATAATCAGGCTGTACATTTTGGCACATCCTCCTAAAATGAACATGTTAATTAAGACATATTAGGGGCATCAACCCTGCAAGATTAACACAAAACTGTGCAACCCTGTTAGCACAAAAATAACACCATACTTTTTTGTAGAACATCAAGTGCCTCCCCCTCCCTTTCTGATGCACTGCATCACAGTGTGGCAGGTTCATTACAAAACAAAAATGTACCAGAGAATCTTGATCTTGCTTCTACGCCAAAAATAATGTGATTCACATTTTTCCCAGAATTGTGCAGCCCTAAGTGCAAGTGTAGGTTTTAATTTGATCTCTACCCTGTAGTAGGCCAGCTGCAGAGCGAACTGGATGAAGGCGTCGGGACTCATTCGGATCTTTTTGATGCTGCCTTTACCAAAGTCTTGGAAAGCGAAAACGTGGAAATCGATGTCTTTGGCCAGAGCCTGTGCCACTGTCAGAGACTTCAGCATGCGCTCCTGACACTGAGAGAGAAGAGAGGATGTGATGTTAAAACTGGGCAAATATACATAAACTACTGGCTTAGCTCTTAAATACCAGACTCTTTACATTTTTTGTATCTAGTTAATGACCCGTAATGCCAAAAGCTATTACGGCACACGTACTTGTGATGGAATGTCCCAAGTTAGTCTCTGTGGACGGGGCAGTGTGGGGTTGACATCGCCTTTGCAATGTCCCTCCTCATTATAACCCAACTGGAAAGCGTCTGTTGCCAGAACATACTGAGGAAGAGGGAGAAAGAGATGTTAATACACGTCATACACAGAGATATTGATTGACATATATAATCTGTTAACCTCAATATCCAAAATACGTTCTTTTTCTAATATTTGCTGACAGAACTGAGATTTTCAAATTTGTGCTCAAATAAAACATAGAAACGCACGACAGTTTTATCCCATTTTGGCACACTCTGGAAGTGACCATTGTACACAAATGATCAAAGAAACACACAGATATACTGCTCTTTTTTAACTACTCATAAAAGTGGATGGCTTTGCTTTGTTCCCTGGCAGTAGGATGTCTTTTTCTAGTGAGTGATTGATTACTTGTCATTGTGAACACACCACAGCACAACACACAGTGCACCACAACTACACATGGCACGATACCACTTTTTTAATGTCCGATACGATACCAATATAGTAAATTTGTATGTGGGTGTGATACGATACAAATCTGATACAGTCTTTTTAAACAGAAAATAATGCTTTAAAAATGTTTGAATACATGAGTGAGATTATTCTGTTATGCTGAAGGAAATACTGTCTTCCTAACTAAAACAATGTAATAATTGCACACCAATATGTATATGCTAAATTATTTATTATTAAAATAACATTATTTGTGTAAACACAATTCAAGGTCCCTAAGTCCTGCGGACTTGACTCCCTAACTGTTACGCTTCCAACTGGCCCAATGAAGCTGATGCTCCAAACTGAATCTTCTGAGCATGTGGAGACACCAAACTGCTGCAGCAGATTTCCGACTTTAAGTCACTAACTTTGCCCCAATGAACAGACCTCAATGAAACAGTGCAGTAAACTCACCTCCCACATGTGAGAGACGATTGGGGCGTCGGCCCAGGAGTGTTCAGCGTTCAGGCCGTTCTTTCCATTCTTAAACACCACCGCTGAGAAGGACTTATCAAACCACCTGATAAAACAGAACCAAGGAATCAGGGTAAGCAAAGGTCTCCTACACGAGTGTGTGTGTATCGTACACTATGTGGGTGTATCGGACACGCAAAAGTGATTTTTCCTCAAAATTGAACATGCGTTTTGATAATCTCACCGGTCATAACACTTTCCGTGGAGGAGCGACTTGGCGTAATTGTCCAAATTGGCTACTGGATCGTCGCCCTTCATGCCTTTCTCCTCATCCTCCAGCGTAACAAAGAAAGCAGCTTTCTCAATACAATCCAAAGACCTCCTGTTCACGCCAGAGCTGAAAAACTCCTTCCTGGCTTCAGCCCAGGGGATTCTGGAAAATGGAGGTAAAGCAGACTAAATGGTTTTGACTGGCTTATTGCTAAACTTAACCACATCAAAATGCATGAAATATTAACAGCAACAGAAAGGGCTACACTAATGCAACTAAGAATAATAAGCCATGTAAATCCATAACAAAAACTTGCGTAACTTAACATGCAACAGAGTGTGTTCAGATACAGCTCTTTAACCATACTGGCTGTGTGTACCTGTCTCCTGCAGTGAAAGCTGCCAGCTTTTCCTCCCCGGGCACAGGGGGAGACGGGTCGTCAAGGATACGCTGGATCTGCTGCTCAATCTCCCGTGGCGTCAGCATCCTGCCTGCCTGATACAGCCAGAGGCGGAAATAGCGCCCCCTGTGGTACACGGCCACATACTCACTGTCCTGCCAGTGCACTACCGTGTCTACAGAAAGAGGGAGACACACAAAGAGAGAGAATCAGAGCAAGATGTTTTAACTATAGCAGTTTTGTTTAGCACATAGCATCATTTTTCTTTACCTACTATCAGCTTCACCCTTCAGGCAGAGCATAACAATAGTGAATACTAGGCAGCAGAATCGAGCGAGGGCGGAGCATTTCAAGCGTAGTGCACAACATTTTAGGAAAAAGTCACTTCCCACCCTATGTGGTGTACCAAGTCAAATAGGGCGCGTGTGACACTCCATATGCACTACTGGCTCTTTCCTGAGATGCATACTACTGTATGTAAAAGTATAATAAGAGTGTCTTACCTACCACACTATTAAGTGCAGTAGTGCACGGCTCAGGACACAGCCCAAGTGCAAGCTCACATTCACTAAGTGAGGCAAATATGCAATTAAGTTAGTTAAAAAAAAATTCAAACATGCCGGCAAAGTTGAGCACATAAAGATGAAATTTTGCTCACGAACATTCCACTGCGTACTCAGAATTTTGGCACGAGCGCTACCTTTCCGATGTACAATAAATGCGTCAAATATTGACTGAAAATATCGGGCAAATCGGAGCATCAGTTCAAAGCTGATGACTTAAAAAACCTATTTTCGCTCAATACCGATGTGATTCCGATATTATCATGCATCCCTAGTGAATACTGTGCTTAATACAGACACTTAAGGCACTGATGAGACCAGGCAGTGTCTAGTTGTAGGGCCATTAACCTCAATTTAATTAGTGTCCAGTTAAGTTCCACACTGGCACACATCAAGGCCACAGTTATAATAGCAGATAATTTCCGAGCACTGACTAGTTGTGGGAAGCAATCAGACTTAAACGGAACAGCACTGACGCAGCACACTGTGTAAGGCTGCAAGACTGAATTTTCTAAAGACAAACAAGGCAAAAGCCGTCCTCCTTCTAGCCAAACTACACTGGCTACCAACAATGCATACAATGTTGCAAAACACTACTACTTATTTGACCTGGATTTGTTAAATGAAAAAAATAATACATGCAATGACTTGAGTTTGCTTCATTTTTGCCAGTAGTGTATTGAAGTCAGTTAAACCCATGACTAATTATTACAGGATATTAAATAACTGCAGCAAATCTTAGAGTTCAGCCAAGATTACTGCCAGTTTATGAAAATGTATGGAAGTTAATATATGTGACCCTCCACGGCAAAACCAGTCGCTTGTCGCACATTTTCAAAATTGAGTTATTATGTTATTATTTACGAGTTATTATTTCATGAAAGGGCATAAATCAACCTTCAAAACGATACCTATATCGAATGAATCAGACGACATGTGACTGAGACATCAACATTTAAAGGAGTCGGGTTTCTCCTGTCACGCCAAGTGAGAAACGGAGAAATCCGCCTGTGAAGTTGACTATCGCCATAGCACTCACAGACGCTTGGTGCGGTCGCGGCTACGTTTGTATTTACGGTAGCCTACGCTGCATTCACAGCCACACGGATAGCCTACCTGCGTTAGGTTAACTGAACTGGGGAGACTCGCTAGTCAACCAGTGGATTTACCGTAAATATTGGAGTAGAGCGGGCAAAACCGAAACTTTTAACATTCTGCTGGAATTGAATTCCTCACCTCAAGAAAGTCATGTTTTTAGGATGGAAAGGGTAGGTTTTTCAGCTAAATTTATTCACAACAGTACAGTATAGACCTTCCACTGTTTCAAAACACTAAAAACCAAAAATCCAAAATTTTACCCCACGCAACATAAACGGTCGTTTTTCTCGGAAACCTCCGTTGCGACAAGTGACTGGTTTTGCCGTGGAGGGTCACATATGTAAAATGTAGGTGAGACAAAAAATAAAATAGTGACGAATGAAATAAAAATGCACCAAGTGTATTTTTGAGGTTTTTTAAAATGAAAACATCTGCCATGACATCAGCTACAAACCTAAATAACTTTCTGTTATACTGTTGCCTCAAGAAAAAATATCTTGAAAATCCAGTTCATATCTGTACTCTGTATGTGTACAAATACAGACTGCAATCCATCTGCTGTCATGTCAGATCTGTGAATCGTCCTCTTAACCCTATTTCTGACCTCAGAAGCCCAGTTGAGCCGTTATTATTACAGAGGAGCTCCTTCCCAAGACAGCTCGTTTATCGTGCTACTACAAGTGTAGAACAGACCGCGTCCGGGTTTTCAGGGACAACTCCATAACCACCCAGTCAAGGACCTTTCTGTGGTCAAAAGGAACTGGGTTCTCTAACCAACAGAGTGAAGTTAAGAGGGAGGGATTCATAATAAAGTGAATATTAAATAAGGCTGGGAATACGCTGTGGGATTTTTTCAATTGTTTTGTTAATATCTAGCTCAAACTGTACGACTAAATTGCATGCGTTGAAAAGCCAAAGCTCCTGATTTATGTGCGCACACTATACGGGCCGATGCTCGGATGCGACCTCACTGCTCACACTACATGACACTGTGAAGTCGAGCCTCCAAAGTCTCTGTCCAGACAAAACCCTGCATTGCCATGTTTGTACTCTGCTTGCATTTCACTTAGAGTTCTGTATTCGAGGAGGCGCCTCATGTGTTCAGGTGAGTCGTTTCATGGCTCTGCTTCAACAGTGCGATACCCTCACGAGGGGTGACCAGAATTTCAAACAGATTTGATTTTCATCCGGCCATACGTTTGCCGATCGGGAGCTGGTCATGAGGGGTTAATTGGTGCGCGTTACCCCATGTATACTACACGATGCACGACACACAATTAAGCTAAACTCGGGCTGATCCAAAAAATACTCGCACAAGTGAAAAATCAGCTGAAAATGGGCTGAAAATTGCAGTGTAAGTCCATCTTAAAGATTGAAGAGTTTAACCTTTACATTCCTGAGAGAATTTGGGGCGTTTTTCTATACCTTTGTTTTTAGGCTTATTCTAGTGTGTGCAGAAATTCGCCATACATGCTTTATGTTGTTGTATTCAGGGTAGGCTTGGGCGGTAATACGGTAATATGGTATACCGCGGGATCTAAAAATAGCAACGGTATCAGTTTCAATACCGTTATACCGTCATAAAAACAATGCACTTATATAGGAGACAAGGATTAAATATTAAATATAATTTATTTAATGCCTAAAAATGCGTATGCGTGGTTGTCATCACGTGACAGTGTGGAGGAGAAAGAGAGAGGTGGGGAAAGATGGCGAGTCACGCACCAAGTGATCTGGTCTCGAAAAAGAACACAACTGGCAGTGTTTCGGTCAATCGAATTTGCAGAAAGGAGGAGGCGGTAAATACGACGAGTGTAATTTGGGTAAATTCAGCAACAAAAGGTGATCACAGAGAGGAACAGTTTTCGCTTACAGGATCCCAACCTGCAAAAAACTCATTTCGGAGGTCCGCCAAAAAAAAAAAAAACGTCTGGGCGGGGACTGGCGCGAGGGATCGAGTAATACGCAGTGATCCACACATACGACGCTTCTTCTCACTCTCTCTTACCCGCCAGGTGCGCATTTACTTTACAGTTCTTCCTGGGGGCGCTGAAGTGCGCCAGCGCCGTCTCGCAGGTTCTGGTTTGTTGCCCAGTTTCCGGATATTTTGGTCTAATTTGCGGCATCAGGAGACGCTTATCAATATAAGCGGAGACTCCCGGAATTTCCGAGACGGGGATCCCCAGGTGCTTAGGACTATTGCTTTGCAATACTTTTTTATAATATGGATGATGTTGGTGTTAATTCAACTCTGCTGACTGCCGTGGGTCTATTTGCATTTTTTATAAGCCGCTCTTCTTTTGCTATTAAAAGTTGTTCAGGCGTGTGTGATTTAATTTAATTGATTTGTGTAGCGCCGCTTCGCCGTAAACCGCTTCTGGGATGTTTGCGTTAATTTAATTTGCTTGACTGTTGTATTTGCACTTTTTATGCGTTCGCTATTTGTTGCTACTAAAAAGTTGTTATTGTTCTGCATGTTATTTTTGTTATTGTTTCAGTATTAGTGTTTGGTATTCAGTTTCTGAACGGTTTAGGCACAAGCCAACAGTTTGGTGACGCTGTCTGAGCCTTACGTCACAATTTTTTTAATTATTCACGTATCGTATACCGATAGTAAATAGGAGGGAGGCCTGACGCAATAAAATTTGCATACCGCTTCAAGCTTCAATTCAGGGCGCTTGCACTACTAAAAGATTTGACATAGCTTGATGTGCAAATTGTAAATTGAATAGCCAGAATTTTTACTTTTTATCTACTAATGTGCTTTAAAATGTTTAAAACAGCTTTAAACTATTAAAAGTGCTGAAACTGTAGATATACTAGAAATAGTAAGAACAGTCTCTGGTTTTTTTATCATGCAGAGACGTTCTATGACTGGATAAACACTTCTTTATCCATTTGGTATCCATCTGGATATAGAATAAAATCATTTGATAACAAATAATGCATTTTTCTATATTTATTTTTTCCTGTTGATGACTCACTAGCATTATAAAATGGGCAAAAATATTTTCTGATCAATTGAAAAGCTGATCATTTTTGGCCTATAAATGACTTGCTTTTGGCCTATTTCCCTTCAATCCCCCCATGTGCGCCTTGAAGCCACATCACAATAATACGATGGAAGGACGTTCAGCATTAACACCGAAAATATCAAGTAAAATATTGTATTGTCAGTCGGCTGGTTGTTGTTATTTATCAGCTAAAAATATAAGTTACGCCTGTAATAAAGGAAGTTTGGATCGAACCGGAACGCTTTTAGTGCATGTGCTGGACTTCCGGTGACAGTCTACATACAACCCACGGTTTATACATCGCGAAGAAAGTCATTTAGGCGTTTTTATGTAATTACTTCTGTTTTTGTACACTGAATTACTCACAAATAATTTCACATAAAGAGGAATAAATATAATGTCTTCAGTTCAACATCTTGAGATTCTGATGGTTTGTGTATGGTTTCTGTAATTTAAAAGGATTCGCTATTAAAAACAAATTAATAACCAAATATTGGCTGTTAATATGAAGCCCGGTGAGCTGGGCTAGAGTTAAAACGTTAATTAGGGAAACAAGTACCTAAACGTAGTTAAAGGTTGTAAAGACTTAATGGATTTAGATTTGGCGGTTCGTACTCAAGTATAGTTCCAGGAATTTGACAAGTAGTTTAACATCTCAAATCAGATAGTAACAGCAAGGAATACAGGACCTCAACAACCACTGAGCAGAGAGAGGAGAGGTGGAGCAGGAATGGACCGAACGGAAGACAGGTACGTGAGGATGTCGGGGAATGGCAAGAATACAAAGCAGGTGAGGAAAAACATGATGGGCCTAAATGATGTGCAGTCCAGGAAAAGGACAAAGGGCCCAAAGAGCAAAAAAAAAAAAATCAAGTATGTGATGGAAACCTAAAAAAATGCTGAAGACAAAAGACAGAAAAAAATATTAAAGATAAAGATATGATCAGAGAGAGACATGACACGCCAGTGTTTAGCAGACACAAATTAAAAATCAGACAGGCAAAACTCAGAAGCTCATATGAAACACACAGCTTGTATAACAGTCTTCGGCTTCTAGTTCTCTCTTACATTACGCTTTTGTCGGTCTCCTTTTTACGATGTGTGTGATGAGTGTAAACAACTGTACGCATAAGTGCTTAAAAATAAGTGTTACTCTGCTCCCCTGTCCAGGAATGCGTAGAAAAGTGAAGATCTCTTCCTCACACTGAGCTGCGACAGAGGAATAGAGGTCTCCTGAATAAAGTATCTGAGGGGGAAAAGAGAAAGAGAGAGAGAGAGAGAGAGAGAGAGAAGGGTAAAAGGGTCCTTGCAGGAAGGTTAAGTGGAGCAGAAGAGGAGGGCAATGAATGGGGCGAGAAAGGTAATAGGAGATATGAGATTTCAAACTTAATACAAGAAAAAGACAGCACAACTGTGAAAACTACTAAATTGGGACCTGAGACTTGAATTCCTCTCGCTTTTTTTTTTTCTCTCTCCGTCCCTCACACCCAAAATTCTCTCTATTTTTAAATCAAGAAAATAGCCAAGCATTGCTTCATTACTTGCACTTATTATCACTTGTAAAGGAATTTGTAATATGTTATTACAGACAAAAGCTACATACCTGTAGTATTATCTGTACACAGGTCAGCCAATATAAGTTTTTTAGGGCCGTTATCGATACCAATTATTGCTAGATACTGGGGCGAAAACCGATATTTGGAACCATATGCAAAGCTGCATTTTGAATTTTACAAACACCAAGCCTGAAGGAAACTCGCTTCTTCTCTTTCTCCTTCGGAGCTTCACGAAAGTTTTGCAAGTGTGTGTGTGAGGACAAGGTTTCAGCATTCATTGCTACTACTGTGACATAAAGCCAATCAAAACCGTTGTGAGTAGGACATTAAATGAAGCAGTGAAAGCCCAGATCAAACAGCACAGAGAGAGAA
Organism: Distichodus sexfasciatus; assembly: GCA_032718565.1. Taxonomy (NCBI): domain Eukaryota; kingdom Metazoa; phylum Chordata; class Actinopteri; order Characiformes; family Distichodontidae; genus Distichodus; species Distichodus sexfasciatus. Next base: position 818,214 of record JAVGVS010000104.1, on the reverse strand, counting down.
GAGAGACGTGCAGTGGAGCTTAATTACTTAATATCACGATGGTCAAAATTACACAGATACAGAAATGCCTGTTATTGCTTATTATGGGCCCGCTGATAATTGAAGTTGACTTAAATGGTAAATTCTGACTTTATTCAGTCTCGTAGGTGTCAAGTTTTAAGAAGTACAAAAGGTGATAAATTTAAATTGCCAAATTTAAGGCCATTAAAAGTGTTAAATTTGGTTTTAGAGGTATTATTTTTTTAAAATAGGTATTATTTTTTCAGACTACGAGGTTTCCTATTTTGAGTGAAATTCTAACTGCTAAAGGTTTATGGCGTCACATCAATGCCAAAACTAGAGCGCGCAAAAATCGCGGGCGCCTGTCCTCAATTCAACATAAACACAGATGGCCAAGTCAACAAAAGACCAGGAGCCATCGCCAATAGGATTCCCAGGCAGAAGCTACCAAAACTCACCCCCTTTCAAACGTGTGTAGAGAAATCTCACTCGAGCAAAAAAGCCGCTGCCGGGTAATCTACTTTATGCCATGAAAGACATTTAACACATCGAGAGGAAAAAGACATTTGGCGAGAGGAAAAATACAGTTCGGCAAGGGTAATATGACTGCCAAACCGCACACCTCGATTTCTTAATTTTGTGCTCTCGAAGTTTCACATTTGCGCGCGCGACTTTGAAATTTACGCCCACAAATTTTTTGCGGCAAGCCATTTTGGCGTGGCAAACATTCTAATATTAGCTAGTAGCCACTTGCCGCTTCTAGTTTTTCACAAACGGGAAATGGGGAAATGTAAGTTTAATAAAACTGGGCTTGATGACCCGCCATTTAAAGACTGAGGCTTAAGCCGGGTCATGGGGAATGACCGAAGCATCTACAGTGTGTGCAAGAAGACAATAAATTCAACCTGAACGTATGCTATCATGATCAAATCGTGAAGAAGAATCCCCCAGTCACCAGCAGCAGCCGTGATTCATATGAGCAGTTCCTTGCTCGTTGTTCTGTGATGCTACATGGACCAGGGGAAATGTAAACCTAAGGTTAGCTACGAGCACAAACACTGCCATCACACCACCTCTGCAGCAAACTAGTGCCACTAGCACCACGACGGGTTGCAGACAGACAGCAGAGCTTACTGTTACTAACGCCAGCTCTCAGAGCTGAAGTTCTTCACGCCTGAACACCGCAGCTAAACATCACTATACAATCTTAATGAGGGTATTAGAACTATTCAAAAACATGTCTACTGATTCCCAGATTGCTAAAAGTTTTGCATGTGGCAGGAATAAGACTGCTTACATCATTCTGATTCGCATTGCGCCCACATTTTAAGAAATTACTTATAAATAGTGTCAATGATGCGGGTCAGTATGTACTGTGCTGTCTTCTCATTTATGTATATTGGGCCCCGAGGCTCTAATCTTAGATAGTGTAAAAAGGAGGCCCGTAGCTGGTCTTCTAGATCAGAGTGAAAGGCCTCAGCATGTAGCCTCTGCTGCCTGTGTGTAGGAGGATTTGGAGCAGAATTCTGATTCTGCAGTGGTGCTGGCCTGTAAGGCATTTGTTTTAAGTGTCAAGTTGACCTTATTAGGGTGGGACTAAGGGTTATGGTTAGGATAACCCAAGGGCTAGGGTTAAGGGAAGGACGCTAAAAAAAGGCCGCAGCTCGATGTGTTGGTAGTAAAAAATATTGTGGAGGTAGTAAAAAAGTCAGTAAATTCGACTCTAGGATTCCTGCATAAACCCTGAGCCTTAAGGTCATGTCTTTACAGTGTGTTTACACATGGTTTATTAACAAACTCTGGACTGAACTCACCGGTTTGATCTCCTCTTTGTTGAGTTTTCTGCGGTACAGGAGGATGGCGTGTAGCGTGTTTCCAGCTCGAGCTGCCTGGATGGGGGTTGGCGTCACATACTAGAAGTCCTGGTGGAAACAAAACCCCCTCCTTGTCACATTTTATCAGAGATAAAAACAGCCTTCATACATTTGTGCTCGCAAGGCCTGTGGCTAATGCTTGCTTGACAATACTTAATTCCTGAATTGCAGTGAAAGAAAGCTTATGGGTTGTAAACATTAAGTAGTGGTCATAAACCATTAATTTTTAGCCAATGTCACTCAGCTGCAGTGCAGAAGGAGGACTGTACGTAAGTTATTTTATCCACAAAATGTTCTGTGAGTGTGTGTGTGTGTGTGTGTGTGTGCAAAACCCACCATGCCATAGTAGTTGCTGTTCACCATGATGGGACCACGCCCCCTCAGATAGATGTACTCCTCCCACCAGTCACTTACCTGGGACGGACAGACCGGGGTATAATATTATTCGATATCAATTCAATGGACAACCTGCCAGTACAACAAAGTCTGCTACAATACTATTTCCATTCCGCTCAATTCACGAGCCAGTGATCGACGTGAGACAATATCATGTCAGCTCCATTCATATCAAATCGCAAAAAGCAACTAAAGTATCATCATACAACTTTTGCTCTAGAGACACTGTTCCAACCTTGAAACGTGAGGCCTATAGCGGTGTATGTTGCTCTCATTCACTTTGTCGATGCATACACTCATTCGCAAGTTCTGTCCATTTTCATTATGTGATTGTGTCATTATGATAACTAACCCATTATGTGATAACTCTAACCCTAACCCTGCAAAAAAGCCATCACATTTGCATTTTCTTGTGAAAATGCCTCTAGTCTGTAACTGTACTCCTAAAAAGTGCAAGTATAAGGTGTCCCTGAGCATTAGGCATTTTGTTTCCAGATGAAGTCGTTTGTCAGCATGAACACGAGAACAGCAACAAAACACTTCCCCCATTTACATATGTGGTACTCGAGCCTACAATGGCATATTTGTACGGATCAGCAGCTAACTTTGTGGTACAGATTAAGCCAGACTGGAAGTAACTGGCTTACTGAACCCTACTCTGAAAGAGTGAGAACTACATTTGTACTTACGTAGTTTGAGGCCCACAGAGCTTTGAGCTTGAGGTACCACTGCAGCCGACTCCCGAGTTTGATCTCAAACTCCTTGGCCAGAGCAGTCATCCTCTCAAACTCAGGATCGGACATAAGCGGGCGAACCGACTCCAAATACTAAAGTGTGAGTGAGAGGACAAAACATCATCATAATCTTATTTTGAAGGACCTACAGTTATGGAGGTGAATGGATGATGATGATGTGATGGAAAATTTATTTCTGTGTGTGTATAAGTGGAAATTTACTGTGTGTTCTACAAAAGTCATAATCTGCTGAGTCATAATGAACTTGTGTTCTTTTGTACTTGATGACCCCTTTTGAGATCATGTATAACCTACGTATAACTTTTGTGTAACCTATTGTGCTAAGTAGCAAATTCCAAAAAATGTTTGTTCTAGGTGTAAAAGTGTGAAAACGGCCGAATCTCAGTATTACTCTGCACCTGTAAGCTGTCCTTCCTTGTTCTTTTCTGGTTCCAAGAAGACGTCCTGATCTTGTACGAGATGTGTCTAGCACTAGGTGCTTACATGTTCTGTTTTTATACTGGATTTTTGTTATAAATACCCAAGTATAAAGCGTGTTCGGGAGGGCACTCACTCGATCTCGCATTAGAGCTGTGACGGCAACCTTGCTTGCAAGCAATACTTTATTAAAAACTCAACTGTCATTTAACTCTGTTCTCTGAGTCTGATCTTTGGGTAAACAGAATTTCCACCACAATGATGAAGATGATGATGATGATGATGTCCTTACTCTTTTGATGGTGTCTTTGACAGCAGGAACAGGCAGGTTGGGCAGAGAGCCCTGATAGCTATATAACAGAGGCGTTCGACCCGAGAACATCCTCACCAGCATCTGTAACACAAGATGTATATAGACAAACTGTTAAGTTATTAAAACTTAAGAGTTGCTTTTACGTTTACATTTCCAGCATTAAGCACACACTCTGATCCAGAGTGATTGTTCTCCTAATTACAGGCACAATTCCCTGAAGCAACTTGGAGTTCAGAGCCCAGGTCGGGGAGTCTGTGGTAGTAAAGAGTTGTACCCGTGTACGTCTTTGAATGAGACTTAAATTACTCAGAACACTGCACCACCACCTTCTTGTAATTACTAACACTGCTGTCAACAATTCAGATTTTAACTCATACTGACCACCCAGATTTTGGTGGCGTTGGACACTTTGCCATGCTGTTCAAACATCCAGCCGTGATAAGAGAGGAGCTGCTTTAGGCAGAGCTTCATGGTGAAGATGAGAGACAACCAGAGCAAAGTACTGAACAAGACAGCAGAGACCACCATCTGACACTGCAAACTCAAAGAGCCGCTGAGCCAGAGAGAGAGGGAAAAAAGCGAGAGGATGTCAGCAGACGAAAACATTTCATTATTTAGATTGGCAATACATGTATCAAATGAGTTGCATTAACAGTAATACTTTTTTCCTGCAGGAAGACCATTTTAAGACGTTACGAAATGATTTAAGAACACTAAAATGTCAAAACAATGATTTAAGAAGCAAACTTTTTTACTTTTGTTTCTTTTGTTCGGTGCCATTTTAAACCATTAAGATCAGAAAGATTCAGGCATATTTAATAACTTGATAATAACAGTCCTCAAAACAGCTTGTCCCAAGCCTTCTAATGCAGATAAATTTTCTTGATCTTGGTTGTTTAATTCATGTTTTTGCCAAACCTTACAACAAAGGTTTCCCACTAACGCTGTGTAAGTAATTTTAAGACTTTTTAAAAAGCCTTGGGAACCTGTTAATGTTTAATGCTGTGATTTTTCTAGTTCTTAAACTACTGCCTTAAAAATAATAAAGGTGACAATACAATTTTATTAACACATCAGTAAACATACTCAGTGCTACTGTTATTTTTGTTGTTCCTGTTATGCTGTTCTACAGCTACAGTGAGGGACAACATTGGCACAAAGCCTACTGGGGCAAAGGCAATTCATAATCTGGGATTAAACTGGAGTACAGTCTGTTTATCCTTAGGTTACAGCCGAAGGAAGTTTGTCAGAACGTTTGGTACTCCCATGCTTGGCATTACCTAGCAGGCAAGTGCTCCTGGATCTTGGCAATGAGGCCCATGGAGGGATCCGAACGAGTGTACATGGTGGCCAGGATTGCTATGACGACAAACAGCCAGGATGAAGGGCTTGCAGGATACACACCCGTTACTACATTGTTCTGGAGAGAGAGAGAGAGACAGACAAGGAAAAATTGATTTGATTAATCTGTGACAGGCTAAACTGGCTAATCAACACCATGCCCCTCTGGTACAGGCTGTACCAGAATTTCAGTTTCAGGCTTCCAACAAACGAAAACCTTATGTATTAAGTATTATGATTATTGCAAAAAACTTCATCTGACTTTAGCAAGGTCAAGATCTAAGAACAAAAAAGCTCTTCTAACCATTTTAGACCTAATTTATAAAGGTATCAAACTAAGAACACATCTTTTAAATCGGTGCACAAAACAGTAGGAACATTCGAAATACATTTACTAATGAAATGTAAAGAACTCTGTGTCTGCACCTTTAATCGGATGACGCGTTTTTTCCAGGAGCGCAGGCCAGAGAGGTAGACTTGTCGAAGAGCCTCATGGGAGAGCTGCAGGTCGATTCCCTCTGGAGTTATGGTGAACTGAAACGCCACAGCCTGATGTGCCTCCGCCATCCCTGAACGAGCACACATATAAGACAACTAATACAGTGGCAAGCATAGACAAGTGCTTGCTTAACAATACAAAATAAATGATGTTACATCAGCCCTCTTAAACACTCTTTTCTGCAGCACAAACAAGCAAGTTCCATCTCCGGGGATGAACAGCATGTGCATAACAACACGATATCCTAACTAACAAGCCATACCAGCAATCCTAACACAGTACTAAGCATACTCCAATTAGAAAGGGAAGTGGGTTTCATATTTAAAAAGCAAGCTAAAAAAAGAAACATGTTCCTTGCTTTCACTTCACTGCTACCTGAACGGCACTGAAAAACAAGCGCACACTAAACTGTGATGCTTTTAGAATTTTCCTTTTTGCAGTTCCTCACTGACAGTTTGGATCCTGGGGACTATGCTCCTGACTCACAGTCACTTCTGAATTATTTAAAATGTGATCAATACAGAACTCAAGCCATATAATGACAGTTAACTTGCAGAATACAGTGGAAGAAGGCGTGTTCATTTGAGATAAACCTGATCTGATGTTCATACATTTTGCATGAATTTGACACATAAATCACAAACCGCTACCAAATCACAAACCCAAACATGCAGCACCATTCTTTAAAGTGATGCTGAGTCTTGCCAAATATTTAAGTAAGGTGTAGATTCTTTGTTAAATGAATAAATACTTAACGAAATGCTTTAGAATTGCAATTGATTTGCATATTTCGGTGTAGACAGGAAGCTGAAATCTGCAATCCTTCATCAGTAACAGGAAGTAAAGCTAATTTAAGCATTTTCCTGGTTGTGGCCCTCCTTACACTGCACATTTGAAGGTTGCCACTTCTTTAAAATTCCAAAGGCTTAAACAATGAAAAACGTTGTTTAAACGTATGAAAAAATGAGGCCACAGTTGGACACAGAACATGTGATGTGAGTGTGTGTGTTTAGCTAAAGGCAGGGGTGGTAAAAACTTTGTGTGGGTTGAGATGTGTATATGTGTTGTGTAATTTCATAACAAACTTCATCTGGTGTCCTGTGAAAAGAAATTCTTACATTAAAATACTTAAAAACATGAACTGTGTAGGGATGCTGCTGTGTCCATATTTTAACTATGAATTGATCTTATGTGTAGCTCAAAAATCCCAATATAGCTGCAGGATATTTCAAATGTACATACACAAACACACACATACACTATTACACCATTCACTCAACCAGCTAAAAGTGGGGTAAAGGTAATGACCTGCACTGAGTGAATGAAAAAAAGGAGGTAAAACTAAGCTTGCTAGGCTTGTTGGGCTCGTTGTTCTGTCATCCTTCAACTCTGAAGGCCCAGACAAGGATGAACGCGGTAGACAGGACAGATTCAAATTTCACCTACTTTCAAAAGAATACTCCATCCAATAATGCTGACACAGCCAACACCATGAAATACTCAGATGCCTGAGCAGCAAGGTACAGTATCATTTTAACTTAGCTTGGGGTATAATACAAGACTAAAGTGTGTTAGCAGTTCCCCCTGTACAATCAAATATTTATAGAATAACAGCAGGCGTCAGTATGAAGTGCTTTTGACAAAGTGCAAGAAAGACATGCACTTATGAACACAAGTGCATGTATGCTGTATGATATGATGAAGTGTATATAAGATAGGAGATAAATATTCTATTAGTGTAAATGTGACAGATGTGTATATATGGTATGTGTGGCAGTGTCCATTTTGGTCATTTATATGAGCGTCTAATATTTGGTCTATATCTTTGATACCTAATTTAAAGCATCTTTCCACAAAAAATGAGGGGCTGTTCACGACCCTTTAAGGACACTTTATTTGATGTTGCTCAGGGTAGTCACTAAAAATAATCAAACAGTCACTCCCTCTTTTTCCATCCCCCTACTCTACGTACAACATTTTGCTGATATTGAATTCTCCATGTTCTAAAAGCTCTATGGGAAATATAAAGCTTTGTGGGAACCACCCACCCTCTCTCTCAGTTATAATAGATAAGATGGATGTACACATGGGGAAAGAAAAATCTCTGCTGATACCTCCACATTCAGCTGTGTAACTATGGCAATGCACTGTCGCTATGGCAACAACATGTGGGGTTTCTTCCTTCTACAGGTCTGATCACACACTCACACCCACAAACCATGAACATTTAGGGCTTTTTTCCCCACTTCTGAAGTCCTCTCTCTCTTTCTCTCTCTTAAGGGAGGACCCTGATTATTTAGATCAGCTCCAGTCATGAGGCTTCCAGAGCAAAAGGGCTTCTGACTCTTTTCCTGCCGCCTAAAAGGTGCTGTACAGAGGCTTGGACCCTGTAATCTGTAAGGATTGTTTGTGACAATGCTTCTAGAAAAAAAAAGCTAAACAAATCCAATGGATCTCTCGAGTTTAAATTCTAGTAACAGCATTCTGAGCATTCCGGTGTTCCATAACAGAGCTCAATTACAACGTATAATTGGGCGTTGACTTACATAACAAGAAGTAAGAAATGCTACAAGTTTCCATTACCGTTCACTCACTGTTAGCCATATTAGCACTAGCACAGAGAAATGTGACACCCAGCCTCACTGTTCTCATGTTATACAGTTACGCATCTGTAAACGTGTAGGTCAAAGGACGGATCGCATTTTATAACAAGGAAAATTACCTATCAGTACGTTACCCGACTAGTTGTTATCGCTTGCGGACAAAGCCAAACGCGCCACTGACTTCTGACGTTAGCGCTCAGCTGTGGTGTTATTAACTGCAGCTGCTACACAAATGCAGTATCGGCAAACACGAGCGCTTAAGCTAAAAGTTCTCGCTGTCGTTCGTTCAATGGTAGCCACATTAGCGTATTGAGATGTACTGTCTCTTTAAGGTTTGCAACCGGCCGCGCGCGTCCGACGCACATAGTCCCCACTGGGTTTCATTCAGAAGCGTTAGCCGCATTAGCGTGTCAGGGTGGAGTAGCCCTTTAAGGTTTGGCTAGCGCTCGAGAAGTACCTAATTATGTCAGTAGTGCGTGTTCACTTATTCAAAAATTAATGCCAAAGTAAATATACAGCGCTAGTTTTAGCTACAAGTCAAAGAATCAGGCTGATCCAAAACTGACTTACTCCTGCCACAAGTGCGCGATCAGACTCAGCATCCAATCGAAACGTTGTAATCAAATACATGCAGACAGCAAAACAGCTACAGCATCAATGCCGAGAAAGCCGTGCAGAAAATGATTTTAAAAAACAACAACATTGATGGTTCTCCCCACCTGATATCCGCAGACGAAGCCGACTGTTTAGGAACTCGCAGGCATCTACGCACGTAACCGCTACTGAAGCGTCCTCCTCCTCTTTCCGGGATGTTCAGCGGTTAGATCGCCGTCCGACGAGCGCGCATGTGATTGGCGCGGATTTCCGCGGTACATGAGTGATTGTCCAATCAGGCGACGAGTCTTTGAACCTATACAAACGCATGGATAGCTAAAGGCGCCGCAGGCCGAGAACTCTTGGGCAGGCCCGGTACACAGAGAGACGCCCGCTACGCATTCGCTTTACAGCAAAAAACGCAAAAACTAAATTTGTGCAATACACTACACAAACGCTAGGGGGTGTCGGGCAGAGCGTATTCAATGAGTCAAAGTAAACTTTATTGTAATATCAGTCATACAAGTTTACAGAGAGATGAGACCACGTGGCTCCGATTTTTTCTGTAGCAACAGAGAATGTGCAATTTAGTTACTTAAACTAGGTATTTAGGTATTTAAACTGCAATTACAGTCCTGGAAGTGTCTTTTTGCATTGAATGTACATAAGATCTGCAGTAGTTCGATATGAAAATTCTAAACAGACAATAACAGCATCTTTATAAAGTCTAAGCTAACTAAAGAATGAGTGGAAGGGAATTGAAGGGGACTGAAGGTTTAAAGACGTGAAAGAAATATGTTACTAATGTAATAATGTAGCTGCTGGTTATACAAGTTCTGAGCATAAATGAAAGGGAAATTATTTAGATTTTTTCTGTATTATCCACAACAACGTTTTACGGAGTAGAATAATAGTACTGTAATGGCGATATACTGGACGTTTGATAGGAATAAAGCAATATTTTAGCACGTTTAATTTTAAACTAGGTAAATATGTTGTCCTGTCTCGAGTTGGGAAAATAGAGAGTTTGTCAGTGACTAATTCGGTTAATCTCGGCTCATTTGCAGCATAAAATCCGTATGTCCATTCACTTAAGGCTGTGTGCGCAGCGCCCTCTAGAAGAACTGAAAACTCCTAAGCGTTCGCAGGGTGCGACTTCTCGCTAGGAAAACTTATTTGTATTTGACTAGTCAGGTGGCTGGCTGTTGAACGTAGAAGTATAAAAAATGACACATCCCGTGCGCGCTCCCGCGTCTGTTACGCAAGGGTTGCTGGGTTCAGTCACAGCTCATTTCCTTTTTGCCTGCATGCGTTGCTACGACTGACCTACATTTCACACAGCGGAGTTGAACAAGGAGCTTCAGGGCACGTTTATTTGCAGTTACACTTACCTTTTTATCAGAGTTGAAAGCAGTACCTAATTTTCACTAAATCAAGATTAAATATGGTACCTTTTCAGTTTTAAAATCTTAAAGTTAATATAAAACTTTATATTCATCTCAACCATACGCACGCAAACAGTGAAACGTGCGAGCTAAACACGAAGCAACATTTTTCACATGAAATATAGGAAATCTGTCTATCTGTGGTGAGGTTCAGTTAGGTATCATTACGTCAGAGTGTTCAGACTCATAGATTATACAAATAAACATGGAGGATGTTGAATTAAAAATGTTTTCTCAGCTGCAGGAATGGAATGTTGTCGCTCTGACCTCAACATTCCCCTCAGTACAAGGCCAAACAAATCAACTTAATATTTTCTTGTAAAATGGCACAAGTTTAGAACTGTCCCAAACTTGGCACTTTTGCCCCTAGGCTGGTTGGTTTTAGCAGCAGAATGAGAATGAGCTCATTACGATGCTTTGAGTGTCGTTCGTTTACAAAGCTGCTTGATGCTTTCTTGCCATTATACCTTACATTTGAGGACTTTAGACAGTCAACTGATACAAGCTTGCTCTTGAATAATACCTTAAACGTGAAAAATTTGAATTTAAGAAAATGTACAGTATACACAAGAGATGTTTAGTGTATTATTCGTTAGATTAAGACTTAAACCACAGGGTGTCGCTGTCGCACTTACAGCCAATCTTCACTAGACCTAAACCGCAATGCACTAATGAAAAATGTAGTTAAATTATTTTTATGAGACACTGACAAATGTGTTTAACTCATGACTAACTTGCCGTCCTTTTAAAAATTGTTATTAACAATAGTGTGAATTTACGGAGTAAAATTGTTGTAGATGTATCTCTGAGGTCAGAGGTTTCCTGTTTTAATGTTATAAATTACAGAAAGATTGCAGAAAGTTGTTGCTTTTATTTGCTATTCAACCAAAAGTCCAAATGATATTGTGTTCTTTAAATAAAGATGAGAAACAGAATTTACAGGTATGTAATATGTACAGTATTTTGATTAGAAAAGTTTATACCTGTTCAAAAAGTTGATTGTTGGAATTTAAGATTTATGCACAAATTACGTATACTTGAATTAAAACTATATAGAGTCAAAAGGTAAAACATGTATATTCATACAAAAATCAAACTCTTCTTTCATCCTGGTTATAATTATCATCTTTATTATGGTGTTTTATCAGATATTGAATCCAAGTCTGTCTCTCTCTCTTACATACACACACTCGCAAACACCCACACACACACTTTTCAACAAACACTGTATTTATATGTGGGTTGAAATTGTGTGAAAGCATAAATAATTTCAGTATTGCACATAAGATGGACAATATAATAATACTCTCCACTGTGATATGCTCCAATGTACAAGAGGACAATCTTCCATCTTCTTCATATTAGGCATCATTACTCATGAATGCCTTTTGGCAGTGCAGCACTGAGTCATGTTGCACTAGTGACGTTGACAGAAGTTCATTTCATTCGCTCTCACTTCATTTGTTAAACATCTTAATGCTCTTTGGATGCTCAGAGTGCAGATGATGTCAACATAGAATCTGGTTGACATTTACTTGATGTGTTGGAGTTTGGTCAGACCTGGCACTGGCAACCAAATGTCAAAGTTTATTAAACTAAAGCATGTGTGTAATGATAATTCCAGCTGCATTCCTCTCAAACAGAGGTGGACTGCTTGAGGCTGTGGAAACTGAGGCGTGACGGTGATGTGGGTATGGACATTACCCTGGCAACCCGTGTGCGAATGGAATGTCTGTCCTGCCAGCGATGCCACCGCTTCCGTACTGCTGAGCGCACCTGGAAACACACACACACACACAAATGCATATTATAGCACCAAACAGTATGTTGATATTTTAAATAAAGCCAAGGTACTTAAATGGATGAACCCAATAAAGTGGAATTTTAAAAATCAGTAAAGGATCAAATTAAACTCTGACATGTATCTTGTTAGTATCCAACTTTAGTTCTACACTGAACCTGCAACTCTAATGTTTCAGTCATTGCTAGTAATAATTTAATAGTCAATACTTTGATCACTTTCATTATCTTTAAACAAATGTTAACCTGGTAGTTCTGGAAGACACCAAAATGTCTACATACTTCATTATATTGGATTGATCCATTAACTATTCCTTTACAGAGATAAAGAGGGAAAATAGTGGAAGTGGATCCATGTTTACCTCACTGTTCAGAAAACAGTAGAACACAGATACAAAAAAGCCCTAAGGAATAATGGGAAAATAAAAACTCCAATGAGCACAACAGGTATAATATTTTAAATTGTAAGTGGCAAATGTAAGTTTCCATAAACAGGCTCATTCTTCAATGCAGTTTGAATTTTGTTTTGTGGAGAACAAAAGGTGTGTATACCTGGAAGGACTGGAGGAAAGAATTGAAGTAGATAAAGACAATTAGTGAGATTTCATCCTCTCCTGGGTTCACAAAAAACAACATGTATGTGATTCCCAACAAAGGCAGCAGGACTAGTGTGGCCTTCACGGCCTTCCTGTATGGGGCATATGAGAAATGAAACTTCTTGTATTACTTAAATTTTTTATGCTAATACAATGTTGGAAAGTTACAACTGCTGTTTTCTTTTATTGCTAAAAATATATTTATGCTGATAAATACAATTTATACAAATGTCGGTTAAAATAGGATAATACAGATTTATTTAATGAAAATTCATCTGCTTTTAAGGCACCCATGGCTCAGTCAACTTGGATGAATGAGCATATGTGCCAATGAAACACTATTGCCAGAGACGTTATTTCTAATCAGTTTTACCTTTTCTCTTTACAGAAGATGTGTATGTACCTGTACTGGATGGTTTCTGAGGTTGTGGAGGCTCTGAGTTTGGTCATGAGTATCCTCACAATGTTGAAGAGGAAAACAAAATTTATCTAAAAAAAGATTTAAAAAAAGTTTAGTCAAAGGGCATCATGATGGTTAACACTGTCATCTGACAGCAAGAAGGTCCTGGGTTCGATACCCGGGTCGGCCGCGGGACCTTTCCGTATGAAGTTTCCATGCTGTCCATGTTTTGTGTGTGTTTTCTGCAGATGCTCTGGAGTTTCCTTCCACAGTTCAAAAGCATGTGCTATAGGTTGATTGCTGTAAAATCACCCCCTTAGGTCTGAGTGTGTTTGTGTGAGTGGTGTGGTGCCCAGTGGTGTATTGACGCCTGCCCAGGGTTGGTCCCTGCCTCGGGCTCCTAGTACAGAAAAAGGTTCTGGTCCCTGTGACAGCGATTGAGATTAAGCGGTTCAGATAAAGAATGAATGAATGAATGAATGAATGAAAAAACTTGAGTCAACTCTGTGTGGGTGTGTGCATGCACTTAAAGACTCCTATTAAGATATAAACAGGTTTTCTCACCATAAGCACCAGGATCATGGGACCCTGGTATATGTAGTCTGTATATACACCTTCTCTCTTGCCAAACCAGCACCTGTTATTTCAGAAAAAGGATCAAAGATCAAAACACAATACAATTTTGAAAAAGTACATTTTTTACACTATTTCAATTTGTTGTTCATTTTGAACAAATATTGTGATGCATGCCTTATTTCTAAAGGGATAATATTATAGTGTCTGAAGTATTTCAGAGTAATAATCCAGACAGAATGCAATAAAAGCCAATTAGCTAAAGCTCAATATTGATTTTAAGATGCAATAATGTAGAGTTGTTTTCCCTCAAATTAATTGAACATAATTGCCTGAAGTCTGGAAGGAAATTCAGTTATAAAACTTTCAGTGTAATAAGTCACCAGTCTAGCTAAACTGCCTCCAAACACTTTTAGTACCATATGGCTAAACTGCAGTGCTGGTTTCATTCTCTCAAAAGGTCTTACATATGACACGAAATATGCAAATATATCAAATACACTTGCAGATAAATTAACAAAATGTACAGTAATAGAACCATCATCCAGTTTCTTGTTTGATTAGTCAACTTTTTAGAACCCTGATCATATGTACAAAGAAATGACTGTTAACGACTGTAGAATACCAGACCAAATTACAGCAGCAACAACAGCATGTTTTTCGGTAGAAAAAATAGGTTTGGTGTCAAAGTTTTTTAGGTTTGCTACTTTTTATACAAACCACACCATATTAGGCAATAACACATTGCACATTTTTCGCCGTTGCAGAAATCCATTTGCTGCTTATCAAAAACAATATGCACTTACTTCTCATTGTCATAGTAAAGTTTCCCAATGGCCCAGGCTACAATAATGGGAAGAGGAATGCCTAAAATAGACAAAATCATTTCGTAACATTTACTTGTGGAATGTAATGTAGTGTCTCAAATCCATCTTCAGACTTGCCAGATGTCTTGAACTTACTTCCATTTCTCATTTAATAAACTAACAACATTTTACACTAAAAACCTTTCACTGGTAAACTCTGACTGACCTCATATAGAAGATTATAGAAAATGATATATCACATTAGAGAAATTGTATGGACTTACACCATCCAATACAGACGAACATCCATTTCTTGAGCCTGTCAGTAGAATATGTGAGTACAATGGCTGTGTGCAAGTAGCATCCCTCTCCAAACATCCAAAAAAAATTTGCCATGTGGAAGTAGTTATATGCCATTGTCACCACACGACACCATGGCTTAAGGAGAGAGAGGAATCGCATCACATGAAAAGGTTTAAAGAAAGGCAATGGTGTTGAACTATTTAGCTTAGATGGTAAAGCTTTTGCTTCACTGATATTCAACAAATTGTACTGTAATAGGAGTGGTCAGTCCCCAGGTGTGACCCAATTTTTCTTTTTTTGTGTATTAAAGTGGAGCGATATTTAAATAGATTTAGGTGAATAAAAACAGCAGGGTCTCACCACATTGCTCTCGTGTATTTCAGGATTCATTGTGAGCTGAACAGTGAACCATGTGGCGTTCCTCAAGATGAAGGTGGAGATGAGATTCCAATGGATAATGTTTCTTAGACAGCGAATGCTTCTACGATGTAAAGAAATGTAAGACAGAACATTGAAGAAAACATAAAGCAATAAATCTTTTTTCTACAATATGGTTAATATACTGTACGTCCCATTATGCAAACAAAGCTATCAAAAGTTACACAAATTGCAAATTGTCACACTGTCTGGCTTAGTATAGATTACAGAGGGCATTTGTAAAAACAACCAAATGATTTATTGACCAAGAACAAAGACAAGGCTTGGTGGCCTAAAAAAAACAGAAAGTCTGTCTTCTTTGCAGCACACACAAAACACGCAACCAGGCGAGGCTAATGCAATAGTGGACAGCAGAGAGGCAGGCTAAAAAGGGGGAACATGGATGAATATAATAACAGAAAATGACTGAACTTTTCTGTTTAAACTAAGCTCATAACAAGGAACTAAATACCATAACCGAGTGACCGAACTGAATACTGTAGATAATGAGAACTGAAAACACCAATTAAGACAGACAGTGGGATTTCATATTTGGGCATCCATTGTTTTTAGGAATGTGTCATGGCTTATTAAGATGTTAATTAATTGTTGAAATAAATACTTGGCACTTTATACATCATATGGTGTGTTACACATGTGTATGTGACGTCAGTATGGGGTTTTGTATCCCAGACAGCTAAAAGTGTTTCTTAAAAACTAAAAGTGATTAAAATTGTAACATTTAATAACCTGCATAATTATATTTTTAATTGCAAATTTGGACAATTTTGACGAATGTGCATGAAAGGAATGCTTCCATCCTAGAACATAAACACACTAAAAAAGTAGTACTGTATTAGATTTTCCCCAAATCTCAGAGATACATAAAATGTCTGATATTTCAGTGAGGTCTGTTGTTGCTGTAATTCCCACAGCTGGCTAAAAATACAGCTGACCTGACATGCAGCGTTAGCTACAGCTGTGATTATGGGGGGCAGCCAAGGTGATCACCTTGGGTCTAGAGCTCTAGGGGGCAAAGCGTATTTATATTTCATATTTATTTATTATTTATCTCCCACTGATCGCTGCAGTCTTAGGACCCCAAAAGCTTTTCACTGCCAGAATGTGAAAGCAACTTTGAGTACCTCGGCCACTGGGGCATTCATCTAATGTTGTGTGATTACATGAAGATGCCTCAGAGTGCATCTTTTTCGAGCTCTTCCGGGTTAAATATACCCAAAAGATGTAATGGCTAGCACTCAGAAATGGATTTTACATTCAGCCGCCCATACAGTATTAAAAGAGGTTAATGTGATTTTTAAAAAATGCAAATGAGTTAGCAAAATTGGATAAGCCCGTATGCTAATCTATTAATAACTATTTATTTGTTATTAACAGATTATTTTTTAATAGATTATTTATCGCCTCAGGCTTGCTTGTTGGGGGTTTAGGCCAGTTATATGTAAAGTGCTTTGTGACAATGACTGTTGTTAAGAGCGCTACGTAAATAAATTTGTATTGAATTAATAATCCAGCATTAATACATAACACCAGGAGTAATGATTGCAAGATGCAATTCTTTTTTTGCTGAACTAATTCCCTTTGCCCTACAAACTGTTTCTAAAATTTTATCTGTCAGCGTGTCACTGCTCACTAACCCGATTACACCCGATTTCG
Source organism: Distichodus sexfasciatus (assembly GCA_032718565.1). Taxonomy (NCBI): domain Eukaryota; kingdom Metazoa; phylum Chordata; class Actinopteri; order Characiformes; family Distichodontidae; genus Distichodus; species Distichodus sexfasciatus. The sequence continues at coordinate 801,405 of JAVGVS010000104.1, read as the reverse complement.
TTGCTTAGCATTTCTGATGCTAAATGTCCCCTTGGCAAACAGAAATGGGCACTAATGCAGGGCATGCCCCGGGTCTTGCCCCTCTGTTCCAACAGTGCTGGGTACAACGTAGGACTCAAAGGTCAATAAAAGGGAAAAACAACTATAAAAGCCATCGTTTCTGTTGGCACAGACAGATTGTCACATCTGTTGTTGTAGTGTGGTCCATAAACAGCCAGGCTTCGGGGAACGGTTTCTTAGCAGGGCTGTGCAATTCAGACTATTAAATATCTCTCAACATTAATAATAGTCTGAGTAGTTACATTGCACCTACAGATGCAAAATTATCACATGGCATCAAATGCGTACCTCAACATACACACATACACTCCTGCTGAGTGAGCATGTCGTGTTCATATGGGGGCTTGAGTACAAACTGTCATAAGTCAGCGCTGAGTGATCCTGGAGTAAAGCTTGGCCTAGTTTGCCTGTTCAAAACTCCCCTGAGAGGCGGATGGAGGTTTCTAGAGCAGCAAACAGCAGGGATGCATTTTCTAACAATGACAGGAAAACATCTTATGTCCTGGTACAAATGAAAGCATTAATAAAATGTTTTCCCCCAAAAAAGTTGAATTGATATGTGTATTTCCAAGTTTTAAAGTAGACCTAGAAATAAGGGACAATGCAAGATGAATAACATTGAGCCACAAATCAGCAATAAGCATGTCTAAAAAGGGCTTTTATCAAACAGTGCCATTAACTTTGGAGCTTTAATCAATATTGCTGCTGTTAACCTTACCGGAGTCCTAAGAAGAGGGTGAAGGCGATGAGAAGAGTGAAAAGAGACAAACAGTGACCCATGTAGTTTATAATGACAGCTATGTGATAATGCAGCTTGCTCTTCCTCTGCAAGAAACACACACACACACACACACACAGTTTCAGGCAATAATTAGAAAGCTAAAAGAAATTATTCATTTTCACCAGCCATAAACATTTAGACACACAGACACATTTTCACAATGCAAATGAGAATTATAACTGGAGCATCGTTTTAGGGTATAATGTGTGTGTATGTGGTGTGTGTGAATGTGACTGCCTCACCTGTACGCTGAGAATAGCTTTACATTGAGAGTAGTTGCCTTTAGAGGCCCAGGTCCCATTGGCCAAACACTTTCTGAAGATTTTGTCTAAAGAGAACAGTTCAGAAGTGCATTAAACAAAGCTGCAATTTCCACATTGACTTAGATTTTTTAAAAATTTGCGATTAGAAAGTTTCTACAAAGTGCAAAAGTCTAATAGAATATGTTTAACCTACAAAATGTGTATAAAAATTACTACGGTCATTTAGAAAAAAAATTTGCCTCATCCAAATGCTAAAACAACAGACAAAACATTGGTCAGAATCAGGCCCAACATGCCAGATATTGGTGTAAGTGCTGGTTAAAGTCAAAACAAAGACGAATGCTGAGAAACCTAAACACATTTTAATTCTTCTCAAATATACAAGAAATTCTTGGTCCTTTTAATAACATTTCTGTTTATTTGTGTGTATTCTAATGTCATAAAGTTCTATGAGCAAATAAGCATTTAGTGGATAAATAAATCACTTAAAACAAATTTACTGGCTGGCCTCAGCACAGTGTGTTATTTAGGTTTACCGTATTTATTGTGAGACAAATTTCCCACCCTGAAATCCTTGGCCTAAGGTAATGCCACGACATTCAGATTTTGCTTTGATTGGCAGTTTGGTGTCTGGCCAAGATGCCGGGAGTCTTGGAATTTGTCCAGGGAATGAGACACGCTGTTCTACACTCCACTTTTAACCTGTGGTACAACGGAACTGCACGCAAGTCCAGACACAATTTGCTCTGGGAATCAATGTACACTTGCCAGCCATATTCCCATCACTGCGGAATATGGCTTTATTGAAACGTAATTGGATAAACTGTGTTTAATTGGCAAGTCTCATTAAGCAAAGGTCAAATGGAATGAAAAGCATTAATTTAACACAGTCTTTGTGAAGTCTATACTAAATGAATGTATTAAAGCCTATTCAGTTTGTTTGGATGATTGTGTGTGTATGTGTCCTGGGACATTAAAACTGGGCTATGGCAAAACGCAACAAAATTAAATCTGTCACTCCAAGCTCTAAAAGCTCTCCAAAGGATTACACAATAACCTCAGAGAAACTCTTCAAAAATGACTTGTAATGGTATTTTCAAAATTATTTCTCACTTGACACATGGATCTAATTATGAGCATTACAACAGAAAAATATATTCTTTTATCTTTATTAACAATAGCATTTAAAAAAATTCTAGATTTATAGTGTTCTACATACAATACAATTCTTAAACATCTGTAATGCAAATATCAGCCTTCTAATTGTGAGCTGATGGTTATTATTTTTGGCATGTGACTGCAGACTGAAATTGGTTCCTGAAATTTATGAAAAAAGTCAATCACATGTTTATACGGGCAAGAGCTGTTCGCTTTCCATCATCAGTTTTATTTAGGAATCAACAAAACTTGCCCTACTTCTGGAACTCACCTCTAACAATTTAAAAATAATATAAATACAGCATAAGCTATATTTAGCAGCCAAACCCAGAATAAAATATTAGGATATTTAATGCAATAATTATTGCATTAAATTATTTGATTACTGAATTTGGTGGCAACATCATTGTGTACATTGTAAATGAAAGATAGGATGATTATAATTACATCACAAACAATAACATCGCACTTACTGCAATAAAATTAACTGTTGTGACAGTCACGTTATGAATGTAAATGGATGTATAGTTTGTGAAAAGTTGTTACTATGTCAGTGATGGACTGTAAAACTAAATAAAGAGGTGAAGAATACTTTTGCACCTTGATCACTCATGAACACACACAGATACACACACAAACAGGCCTGCAATGTACTGAATGTGGACGTGGTGGAAGCCATAAAATAAAAATAGGACAGGCTAAAAATGTTCCATCTTAGCTTTAACTGTATTCTATACATCCTTTGTGAGCCCTCTTCCAATTTCACATTTCTCTTACACTAGAGTTTGCTTTTCAATCAAATATCAACCAGTTCTCCAGTACAAAATCTGAGTGTAGACAAAAACACAATGTGTAAGTGTGAGAGATTTCTCACATCAATATTTAGTTGTACAGTTATTCATTAAACTGTCAGTGTCAAATTGAATTTTGTTCCTGAGGGTTCAGAAAATGGTACTTTGTACTGTGTTACTGAGCTTTGATTGATATATGGGTTGGGATGTTGGTATTAAATCTCAGTTCAGCCTATCATTTAACATTTTCTAGGTAAGATCAGGTGGCTGAAACCTTGGTGTGTCATACTAAATATCTGAAAGGTTAAAAGCTGAATGTGGACTTTTAGCATCACAGCTAATAAAACACCAAATTAGTGTCCCACCCACAAGTACAATAGATTCAGCTCATTAGTCAATCAGCAGGGGCTTCAAGAGCTAAATTTGCTGTTGTAGAAGAAGCCCAGCATTAATCTCTGCAGTGCAGACTCACGGTTTATGTATCTGGTGTAAGTTATGACAGTGTGTAGTTAGCGTTCAGGGTTCAGTGATGGATTCATAGTAGACGGAGAGGAGGAAGGGCTGTGACAGGAAGGCATTGGGAGATTGTGGGTAATTTATCACCAAGGGGTTCTGGCATGAGACTAGTCAGAATAACCCTGAAACCAGAGATGGGGGGAGACTGAGAGAGAATGAGCGAAACAAGGTGGCTCAAGCATACCAAATGACCACAAGATCTCAGGTCTGTAAGTGTATTAAGGACATATCACACAAAAAAGCTAATGGCCAAAAATAATAGTACTGAGGAAAATAATGGTCATGAAAGATAAGGCAAACAGAAATGGTAAAAGTAAATTTCAAATGAATCAAACAAATTACACATGATGTAATTATCCCCAGACTGGAATTGTTTGGGTTGCTTTTTATAAGGTTGATTTCAGCTCTTACCCGTGGTGTTGTATCGGACCCCGTAGAGGTATTCCGGACAGGGACGTGACACCATTTCCCCGGCCATGCTGCGTGGCCAGCAGGTTCCAATACCATCGATGGCTGTTTGGCAAAATGCACCTGACACACAGAAAAAGAGCAGGTGATCATGGAATGATCATCAGCATAATGCACAGATGAAGGAACAGATGTGAGGTATGATCACAACACTGACCTGAGTTATTACTGTCTGACTGGTTCAAGGAATCCAGAGATAACACTGTAGACACAGTCATGTGTAAAAGGTGAAAATGAAGGGAGGAAGGAAGGAATGAAAGAAGGAAAGAAGAATTGAGTTGTAATACATTCGAAAAAATGGCAAAACATGGCATCTTATATTTCTACAACACAATATATTATACATGTAGTAATAATAAAGTGTTAGAATGTATAAAGCATAACTATAACAAAAACCTACATGAATGGTTTCCTGTAGCCAGCATTAACAAAGCAGCATCACAGGTCAGATCAGCTGACACTTTAAGGGTCATAAAACACAATACAGGCAGCATCTGAAGGAATGAAAAAGAGACATTGATTATTTATGGTCACCCAGTTACTACCTAGGTCATCAAAGAGAAATTCAACTTGATTGTTCACATGTTAACTGAACACTTTGTTGTCAAATTCTGAAACATAATCATATATCATCAGAATGCTGTAATTTCGAGATGACAGTTACATGTCAGGGATTTGGCCATTAGGTGGAATATCCACAGAATGTCTGCAAAACACCATTACTCCCATCTAGCTAATCTCAGATTAGTGAGACCCATGTGGCAAAGCCCCGGGTCCAAAACAGCCTCCTCATCCCTCCTAATCTGAAAGGCAGACACAGAAATGTCACATTCAGAAAACCTTTAGAGGAAAAGAACATTTATGACGTTTTCCTCACCCTCCGCCTTTCATCCCAACTATTTTAAACATTTTAGCAGAGGAGGTTAAAAAGTAACAGTACTATAAGTAAGTCAGCATATGTTGCTTTGGATTTGTACAATAATTGTGATTCTTTTTGAATGTTTTATACACATAAAAACACCCAGTTCTACATAAGTTTACAAAATTAAATTAAAATTACACTTCAATATCATGAACTGTAAAGGCATTCTAGTTCTTTACTGGCCCAACAACAATTTTCAGGAAACAGCTGTGTGTGCTGCGTACACCCTTTACAGCAGAACAAAATAACTGCTGTGTTGAGGATGAGCTAAAACACTTAATATTACCAGTTCAGCTCCTCAACCAAATTCCTCAGATGCAATATTTGGGAATATAAATGCAGGTGGAAAAGACCTGCCACTAATTCATGCCAAAGTGAGCAGCAAATACATTATGTTTTGGAACATAATGACATGATAGATAACAGACATCAGACTAATGATGTGTTTTGGAAACGAGTTTAAAAGTCCTATTGGGCAAAAGCAAAGGAGTCGAATCTTGATTGGCAGGTTATTTAATAATAAACGCAAAATATTAAATATTTATGTGAATAACATGCAATAATGTAGCTGTGTTAAACTTGAACCAGTCATCTATACTTCTTTACTTGGTGTTATTTAACAGAATCTCATTGTAACAGAATCACTCACCTGTAACAATAAGCAGACACACATTTTTTTTCCCTGCATGTGCTTAGAAGATTTCCATATTCATGTCTTCCCGTCTTTCACGTTCTTTCATCTTCACACAGGCAATGTAGCTTTCTCCCTCCATCAGCACAGTTCTAACATCTCACATGCCCAGTCCATTCTCAGTCTTAATGTTTTCACACTAAGAGTTCACACGGTTCTTATAAAGATCTTGCAAAGGAAACAGAAATCCTCAAAACATGACGTGCGCTGGGGCATTTTTATTTTCGAATGCAAAGCAACATTTTCATTTGGAGTTTATGTTTAGTACAGGGTTTTTAAGGATGGAATCCTGCAAATGCAGAAATGAAAAACTCAAGATTGTAATCCAAGAAATTAGGCCGGTTAAAAATCATTAACAGCTAATATCCAGTCCTGAAGAACAAAAGAAAATCCAGAGTACAGCAGCGGCTAAATATCTCTGAAAGTAAAAGTAATGCAAATGTCCACAATGCTAACAATGCACAAGTGAAAACAAGATTGTACGCTTAAATAATAAGCAGGTTTTTAGGCGTCTTTGTATTTTGGTTGTTGCTGGTAAAGCTGCTGTCCAGATCCTCGGTCTGCCCACACTGGAACCCTCCGGCGCGCGTCATTTAGATTCTGTTTTGCGTTGAGCACCGTAAAATCACGTCATTGCCAATTTAACCCAATTAACCCGCCCAGAGCTCCGGAGTGATAGGTTCTAGTCCGGTTATGTCTCGTTTTGTTGGGATCTTCCACTTCAGAATTGATGACAATTCCCGCGAGCCCGACGCGAAAAGTTGACAATGACGCGGGTGCGAGCTGGAGGCGGGACTAGAGTTTGTAATGTCCTTTAAGAAATGTATTGTTCATAAAAATAAATCCCAGTAACTCATTTATTTCAGGGAACTATTCCAAGATGACGGGTTCGACAGTCTGGAACCACTAACACCAAGCGTTTGGACCAAATGAATTAGTCCAGATTCGCTGTAGATTAATTGCGATGTAATGGACCTAATTCCACTCTTCACTGAGAGACGATTTTAGGATAAATGTGACCGTTGCGCCCGGCACGTGGCGTGAACTCTTCTTCCGCGCCTGCGCTCCGATTCACGGTGCACCGGCTGTCCGTGTTTTTCTCTCGTTTATCATCTTAATAATTGATGGATTAGAGACCTAAATTTTATTCAAATTATATGTGTATGTGTGTGTGTATATATATATATATAATATATATATATATATATATACACACACACACACACACACACACACACACACATATATATATATATACACACACACACACACACACACACACATATATATATATATATATATATATGTATGTATATATGTATATATATATATATATACATATATACACATGTGTATATATCTATCTATGTGTATATATATATATATATATATATACATACACATATATATATATATATATATATGTATATATATATATATATATATATATATATATATATATATATATATATATATATATATATTTACTATTTATTTATTTATATGTATACACGTATATATGTTAGTTTACTGATTTTCTTCTGTGCATATGACAATAAATCCTCTTGATTCTTCTTTACCTGTGCAGTAAAGTGTCATTTACCCAGATGGCAGGAGCTCCTGTGTGTGTGGATGTGTATGAGGAAATCAGAGAGGGCGGGAAAAGGTTGAAGTTTGATATTATGTGAGGAACAGTCCCTATTAGGAAAATGACCAGGTTTTATTTGAAAAATTAAGGCGATGAATGTAATGAATCCACAGTACTACTGTTCACCGAACTTAGGGTTAGATGGTTGAGTTATAATTTTGAGAGTCAATGGGAGAAGCTCACAAAGATAGCAAAAATTGTCTGTATGAGAATGTGTGTGATATGCACTCTGCTTCAGGTGGCATCATGAGGAATGCAGGTTCACTCTATATAAAAGAATGTGTTTTAGCCCTACAGAAAGACAAAAACAACAAAAAAGAAGAGAGAATGCAACTTGAATCAGACATACTGATTTGATGTCTGATTGCAGGCGTGAATTTTTCTGTAAATGCTAAAATACTTCCAGACTGGTTTGCCTGGTGCCCAATAAAAATACAAAAATACAGAATGCCATTCATACTTTAACTGGGGTTCTATAAATGCTGTTTTTCCTGTCTGGGTGTATGCGGGTGTTTGTTGTGTGAACTCCAACTACCCTGCTTTTAAGGACAGAGTGACCTGATTTTTATGGTTCCACAACACAGACAGACTGGACAAACAAATTAGTCCATGTGTGGTGTGCATGCGTATGTGTGAGTAGGAGGCCAGTACTACCAAATAATGAGAATTTTCCTCCAGATGTTCAGCAGAGTGCTGTATAATTCACAATAAGCATGATAAGATTAGTAAAAGTAAAAACTATGAATCCAGCACAGACAGTATGTAGAAACCATACAATTGCTATTACTTTACACTGCATTTTCCTCTGGGAATCTGTGTTTTATAATTTCCATCCCATTATTGCTACCTCTGCCCAGTTTCCTTGTGAGATGAGAATCATGATAACAACACCATGTTCACAAAAATTAACAACAGTTGCTTCTGTGGCTTGTGCAGCTGATTTTGCTCATGTCTGCACAAGAGGCAAGTGTGCTCAGATGCATTTTGTGCATTTTTGCAAAAGCATTGCTCTCACACAAATTAGAACATACATCTGATCTAATATTTTTGAAGTTCAACATTCAGGTCAATCATATATGAAATTTCATCTTCGCCATCATTTTGATGATGGCTTAATGCTATGACCTACCTAAACAGTAAAGAGATTAAATTAAGTCTGGCAGTACACTGTTGATTATAAAAAGATTATAGAAGGATTTTTGCATAATAATGTAAGTAAAGGTTTGTAGTCATTTGCATTAGTTTTAAAACTAATAAAACTGGATGGTTTACTCTGCATACAAAGATCTATACCCATCACATACAATTTTTTTTAAATGAAGGGGTTTACTGAAGAATAATTGACAAACAGTACGTTAAAATGTTGAGTCATGTTAATAAATGACTACTAACTATGTGCTAACATACATCAGCAATGTCTATGTTTTACAGCCCATATTACTTGCCTATTTTTCATTGGATAATATTCTCTAGTGCCAAATTAGACATTTACACCAAATGTGTTTAACTGATGGTCACTTTGGTTAAGGGGGACCATCTGTGCGCATCAATTCAAAAACACCAATGCTGAATTTACCGTGGTTCTACTGGCTTTATATAAATTTAATTAACAAACAGCCTTTAATTAAAGGAAATAGAGGCCTAATCAACACGTCCCTAATGGGGTGAGGAATGTCTGTCCTAGTTCTGCAGTAAACACAGAGTGAGAGAGGCAGAAAGAGTTTTCGCTTTCATTTACAAAGGTGAGAGGTTACCAAAACACAGCTGAAATGACGCTCTATTTATTCCATGCAAAGCTTGTCAAATTCGCAATTATGACATAAAAAATTTGAATATATTATATGTGCATTATATCGTTTGTTTATATTGACTAAAGATATTTTGGGTATCGCTGGTATAATGTGAATAACTTCTAACGCTTTTACTTACTACATTATATATATGGTTTATTGGCAAGTTCATGCTGTGGTGATCATGTTAGTCTGTCAGCGTTTTTCTTTTTCAATATAAGTCAAAAAACAGTATAAAATTGAAACTTTATGATCTTCATGACTTGATGCGCATCAGATCATTTTCGGTTCTACATCCCGTGTGGGGGAGAGAGAGAGAACAGGCCATGTAAGATGAATCAGCCATTGTGAAAGCTTTCTAATTGTATATGAAATAATGAAGCAATTGTCTTTTGAGAGTGGAGAATGTGTAGCTGTGGTGGGGGGTCATTCTGGGACAGTGAACACTGTGCACACTGATATTTTCTGCTGTTGATGCAGAAGAACATAACGGGAAATGGTGGATGGAACAGTGATGGAGGTTGGAGGTCAGGTGTAACCCCATTAAAGGCTTCATTCTGCTTGCTAGTTAGCATGTACAGTATAAAGTAGTGAAAACTGAAGCTAAACCTGCTCAACAAACAGGACATAATTGACACACTGCATGCAACAGAATCGTGCGGTTGCTAGGGGCAAATCCTGTGATTATTAGAGACATGTTTATTAAAATTTGTTCTTGGGGCGGCATGTTTACTAAAAGTAACTTCATCACATGGCCATTAACCCCAGCAAAGATAAAACCATAATTTAGGTGCTATGAGCTTCCATTCGGAATTTCCATCCAAATATTTATTCCGAACCATTCGCTTCTTGAGAATGAAAGTTGTAATGTAACGCTGGTCCTTCTTTCGCTGCGCGGCTGCTGCTGCTGCTGACGGTTCACTGGCGCCCTAAAGTGGCGTCAGCGCTGACTTGACACTGCGGTAAAGCTCAGGCGCGACTTTATTACCAAGAGAACAAAACAACAGAACATTTAGGCGGAGAACTGCTACTCTGTATGATCTCGGTCTGCAATTACACCTAGAAGGCAATATTTGAAAACCAACGCGAGCAGGTGCACGCAGCTTTAACACACACCAAGTGGCCAATATTAATACTAAGCGCTACACCGTCGTTAGTTATTTATCTTTGTGCTGCTGATCTGTATCGATTCTCCTGTGTCACCTAATTTCGCACCGTTACTATGCTATTTATTAGTAATTTCTTGTAAAAAAAAAAAAAAATGCATTATTCTGTCTAATTTATTGTTGTTACACACTTCATTACCTCATTTATATATTATATTATATTATATTATATTATATTATATTATATTATATTATATTACGATTTTTATTATGTGTTGTGCTATTATTATTGCAGGCTACATTGTAAATTAGAAACTTAAAGTCTCTGCACGGTACAATAAAGGTTAAATAAATAAAATATCCCCTTATTCTTCTATAACTACAGCAGAGCTCAGTGTAAGTTACCAGAAACCTATATTTACATTTTACACAGTCTCTCCCAGTCATTTTATATCCCTCCAATATCGCCCCTACCGGTCATCCAATGTGTTACAGCCATCCTTTCGCACAGTGACGTTAATAAGAGTTTGATGAGCGTTGGAATATTAAGGTTGCAGACATGTTCCCTACCGCTAGATGTCGCTTGTGGCGCGCTTTACATCTCCGTGAACAATGCGAGCGTGCTGAGGTAGCAGCGAGCGCAGCATCCCGACGAGGATGAGCCTGATAGGCAGGACGCCCTCAGCAACCGTCTGTTAAAAACATGATGCATAGAAATGGCTGACGACTTGGAAACGGCGATGTAGCTTCGAGGATGTCAGCCCTGTACATCTCCCATTTCCTTTTCTTTCTCTCTCTCTCCTGCGTTGGACGCACAGTCGCTAAATCCATCGCGGAGAATGGAGCGCTGGGTGAGTCGGGCGGAGAGATGCGCGGAGGTGTGGGAGGGGTTGCAGGATTGCTACATCGAAAATCTAACATGAAAATACGCATGCATGAACAATAGTGATAAGTCCTTGGGAGCAGTCGTGTCTTCTTTAAAGCGTGCCTTGATGTCAGTATCAAATAAATGGATTTTAATCGATGCTGGGTAGGGTCCATGGGCTCCGAGAATTGGGCTTGGCATGAATAAAAGAACAATAAATAGATGCGAAGTATTTGGAAAAAAGATGGCCACTTCTGTTTTTGAGTTTCTATACCATTACATGTGGCAATTGTGACGATTTATTCTTGCGTTAATTTCAGTTTAATTATGCCACTTAGAGACGTTTTGTGAGGAACAATGCGCAAACCTTACCAAGAGGTACCAACCTATAGCTGTAGAAATGCTGTGCTGTTGTGGGATACATAAAAACCAAGGTGGCTTTGTCTGCATGGATTCACATGTGTTCCATCACCTCTGTATATTCACACGCATTAAATAAATACATACACTATAAAAATATTAATTACTAATAAATGTGCCCATATGTTTTTTTTTTTGAATGATGTCATGGGAGTTTTTTGGTGTCACACAGTTTGAGGAACATCTTTCCGACACAGAAGAACCTTCCAACTCATTTATAGATTCTATACCAATTAAAGGTTCTTCATACCATACAGCTCAACAAAGAACCATTTAGGAACCTTAATGTCCAGAACATGCATTTTTAAATTGACTTGGCCCACGTGGTTCTTGATACAAGACGTTTGTGGTGATGGAGTTACTGTTTCATGATTGATGGATAGAGTTTACATGAGTCAAGCACTACAGAGGAAAATGGAGATGCAGAAAGAAGACAGTAGTTGTGTGAGATTTGCTGCAAGTGTGATTTAACCTAAATGTTTATACAGATTTTCTGATTTTTTTTCTCAAAGGAATATTTTATATCCAGATGATACAACTTTAATGTGAAATTAAATTTATAGTGTTTAAGACACTATAAAAATTTTTGCAGGATTTAATGCAGTCTGCTTATCAAAACAGTAAAGCCTATTTTGTGCTAAATTCACATTTCCAGCATTTGTCAGATATTTTTATTTGCAACTTATTTCCAAAGGACAGGAACTGTCAACCTGTAGCAGTTTAGGCTTATGGCCTTCATGCAGGCCAACAGTGGCAGCACTGTTTTTAGGTTCACCCAAGATCTGAAGCCTTCATTTTTTTTGGTCTCAAGCACAAAATCCTTTAAATGTGTTTAGTATTCTCTTTTTGAGTGTTCTTTGCATGGTGAGTATTGCTGCTAAAAGATCCGGTTTAGATCCAGTGTGTTAGGGCAGAGATATATGCATTTACTCAGGGCAGTGAGTTCCCAAGACTCTGGGGTAATGTTCTGTCTGTGTTATAGAGGTGCAGGTGAGGGTTCAGGTGTTTGACGGAGGTGACCTGTCACCCTTGACTGACGCCGTCATCATTGTCCACGGCAATCAGAGCGTGCTGGCCTACAGTCAGACAGAGAATGGTGATGCAGTGGTCGTGAATTTCCTGTACCGCACCGGCACATGGGTAATCATCACAGCATCTCGGAAAGATTATGTGACCGGCTCTGTGCCCTGGCATGCCAACAGAGTGCCATGTGAGTAAAGGTGTAATCATTACCAGATGATGTTCATCAGTGCTTATTGATACTGTCAGTTATTTGATAAAAGCCTTCAAATGTTATGGTGGCTATCTAAACAAGTGAATCGTGAATCAATGAATTGTATTACTTTAAATAATTATTCGCAGAATGGCCCAAGAACAGGGTTTTAGTAATGTAATTGAAAGACTGACCGATATTTCTAATGTTAAAACTGTGTCAGGCATCAATACTGGCCAGACATTAAATCCTTCCTGACAAATTATCAATAATATTATGGTTAGCGAACTAACAACACTAAGGGAATGAACACAGTAGTTCCACTTACTTGATAATGAGTTAGACAGAAACTCGGAATAAATGTTATATTTTAGGGATTATATAAAAATGAAATGGTATAAAATGAGATATCAATATATCTGCCTATAACTATAACAGTAATCCAAAGGTGTGTTGCAGTCCACCTTGTTTGTCTGTATTAACCAGGTAATATGTATGGATTAAACCTGGATTAGGACTGGTTATTGGGAATTAGAATGTTTTGGCTCAGGTTGAATCCCTGAATGCTCTGATGCACGAATTACATTATTTCTCAAGCATTTCTGAATATCAATCTGAAAAACCTGGACTGGAACTATTGCTTATATCTATGTTTTATATCTGATAGGTTGGGGGCTTTGTCATGTCGTTCTAAGTGTGACGTTTTAATGTGAGATTTCTTTTGGTTCTGTACACAAATGGAACAACATGAATGTTTTAACGATAACTTATATAAGTCTTATATAACATGTACATCACAGCATCATGTAGCATGTATAAGGAGCAGAGTGACTGCCTCATGGCATGAGTGACATTAATTTGCTGTTTTAGTCTCATCTGTCCAGTAATGTTGGTTGGACTTGATCATGTTCATGATGACACATCAGCATTTTAACTCTTAATGCACATGTTTCTCTGACTGTGTCTGTCTGTGTGTCAGTGTACGCCTCTGTCAGTCTGTACCTTCTTGCCCAGCGGCCCGGGACACTTATCTTGTATGATGATGTCATCCAGGTGTTCCATGGCTCTCCTGGTAAGAAATGCTGACAAAAATGAACTGTTAACTACAGTAGTGCTGACGTTGCAGATGATGATGATGAATAGATGGTTGTTGACAATGATAATGAGGGTGATGATCATTACTATAATTTTCATTTCGTTTCTTGCCTTTTGAAGATCATGAATATTTTTCTAATTTTGGATTGATAATTTTTCAAGTGAAAAGCTTCTGAACTGAGAAGATATTATAATGTTGCAATTTTTAATACTTCTATGGGGATTATTAAACTCTATTTGGAACATTTACTTTATTAACTTATGATCTACTTATTTGCTAAAAGTACTTTACTTTAGTTTTGAGTAACTTATTTTAAGTAGTTTAGTAGCAAAATTATCATATTAGTTTTAAGAAGAAGTTTAAGAAGAGGTGCTTGACATCTGTTCATTATAAGTGCAATAAGGCAGTTTCCATTGATTACATTATTTTACAGTACAAGAAATATATGAAAGTATATGAAATGGACAGTGTCACATTTCACAGTACCCTCCCCTCTCTCTCTCTCTGTCACCTATTTAGCCTTCAGCTGTGCACTACCATTTCCTGCAACTGTTGCCATAGCAACAACAGCAGTAGAGGCTGTTTTTGGCCTCTGTAACCTCACACTTAAAGCCAAACTGCAATATAAACATGCCACCATCATCTCACAGATCTGCCGTCCTCATATAAGGTACTATTGCAGAGGTTAACACTGTTTAATCCATTTCCGGTCTATGATTTGATTTGCAGGTGGGCGGAGTCAGCCATGGCTGCATATTCCAAGGCGGAGTCTACAGCTGAACTCTTCCTTCTCCGAGATGACTGCAGTTTTGACCACGGCTAGAGATTCAAATGAGATCAGTGCCTTCCCATACCTGCTGGCCATGGAGCCCAACAACACAGGTCATATATAAGAGAGAGGTTCAAGATTCAAGGTCTTAGAGACAGATATTAATGATCAAAATGAAGAAATCAGTATGTACTTTAAGATCATAAAACAAAATATCATTAGTCCATGTCACTGTTTCTGATGAAAAATGATTTTGCTAAGTATGTGTCCTTTTTGTGTGTCCATTTACCTGTAGGAGGAGAAAGCAGCTGGAGTGACCTGACTGCCATTGCTGCAGTTAGCGCTCAGCTGTTTGATCGCGAGGGCCGTGTGGTTCAGGTGACTGAACCCATCCACGTTTCTGTCCCTCTTCCTTCAGACTCTCGCGCTCGCTCTCCCACCAGCATACCTGTGTGGGTGTACGACAGTAAGACAGGTATGAGGACAACCTTGTCGATAGCTTACATGCTTTTTGACAAGTTAGATTCACACATATGCCTGGCACTGATGTGCAAAATGAGTTGTTTTGCTTCAGTTGGCAATATATTATCAAAGTTAAGCTTTAGCTTGCTCTTTGCAGGTCTGTGGGTAAGGAATGGCACTGGATACATTAAAAGAGAAGGATCTCATTTAACATGGGACTTCATGGCCTCACGGCTTGGCTACTGGATAGCAGCCTTCCCCTCTTCATCAGGTAACAAACGAATTTCACAAATGAGCCTATGACAATGACATATACTTTGTTTGTCCAGGCAAAAGATTGAGATCAGACAGTACACCCCTCAGATTTATATTGTTATTTAAAAAATTACACATCTAAACATTTCACTGTATGTTGTACCTGTATAACTATGCATGTGACAAATAAAGAATCTTGAATCATGAATCTTTAATCGTACAAAGTGCACATTTGCAATTGGACAGCAAAACAGTAAATATAGCAGCAAAACATACTTAATAGGGCACAAAACACTCTGGAGATCATCTATAAATTGTTTGCTTCACTTATGTGAAGGTCCAATGTTAGAGTGCCTCCTTCAACTCTCTCTCCCTCTCTACCTCCTCATAAGTGCTCCATTCCACTCCCAGTATAAAGTACCTTTCAGAGATGTTTACTAGGGGTCTAAATCACAGTTTCCATCACAATATGATAATATATCGATTAAATATACAACGATTCTATTTCTGCTGATGTAACAAAGTTTGATACAATACGATTTTAATTCAGTACACTTCAGGACTCAGCAATCAATATGTGACGATATACAGATCTGACAATCATTTCCCTTTATATCGAATCCCAAAAAGCAGCTAAAATATAACTTTTTCATACAGTATTTTATAACATAAATTAAAGAAGAACATTACATTCCTATTTGGACACATTAAAACAGGATAGTGTGTAACTCTTACTCATATTTGAAGTTTTAAACTAAATACTTATAGTAATAGTAACTAGGGATGCACCGATAAGGTATCGGTACCGATACCACCCCCCGTGCAGTTACTTGTACTCGGATCAAAATTCCCCGATGCCTACTACCAATACCACGTGTTGGAGATATGATGTAGTTAAGTTCATCGCCACGTGGAGGCAGTGTAAATGCCACAACACTTGCCAAGTAAACTGTAAACTGTGCTGAAATAAAAATGTGCACAATTCAGTGCACAAAAAAGACGACATACCCAAATGATTCGTTGAATGCAAATGTACTGTTTACTGCAGCAACGAACAGTTCGAAAAGCAATGCAGAACAAAAATAGATCAGTGATGATGTTCTGTCACTTAATTGGCGTTGCTGCACCCAGCCTCGTTGCTGCAATGTAAAAATTACACTTTTTCAGGCCTATGCTACATTACTTTACATCCTAGTATATAATACAAGCTAGGCAAAAACTAAATTTTACAGAAATAAAAGGAACAAAAGTTTATTGTTGGCTGGAAAAAGATAAGTTTTTAATTTTCGTTTGAACGACTGGAGGTTGGGGGTAGTGTAAATTCTTCAGTATAAAATTAGCAACACTGAAATGCAAAAATTATTAGGCTTATCTTTCTTCAAATCCTTCAAAATCAGATCCGTAAATGTAATTTGTCGTCGCCAAACAACTCGATTGTAACCTGTGCTGCTTTGCTGTCGCTGACGTCGGACACACCTTCATCACCGGTATCGCTCTCGGATATTGCAGACGTTGCTTGTGCTGCTGGTAGGCTTGTAGGTGGAGGAAGGATTTCAGCTTTGTGAAAACCGTTCTGTATGCTTTCTGGTTTCACGTTGTTCAACGCCAAAATAACCCATTTGCACACTTGAATGTACGTCGCACATCGCTGCTGGCCAGACGGAGTGAATGTATAATATCACTAGAGTTGCAAAGGCCTCCAGGGGCATGGCAAATTACGTATATGCTTTTACTTCAGATTGGTAAATTCAGTAATGTCGCGGCTAATAACATGGTGCGGCTTATCTTCGAGTTTTAAAACATAAATGAGCATTTTCTGCGGCTTATACAATGGGGTGACCTATAGAATGGGGCGGCTTATCGTTGGGGAAATACGGTACTTGATATTGGTTAAAAAAATAAAAATTCTTTAAAAATCCTACTATTATTGTCATTGTTATTAATAACAGACCTACACAGGTATCAGTTCTCGGTATCGGTGAGTACCCAAAAATAAGTATCAGTACTCGTACTCGGTCTCAAAAAATGGTATCCATGCATCCCTAATAGTAACCAAGGTAGTATAGTCTTGCTATACCTTATACACTATACCTTTGGATTTTTCCTCCTTAAGTTAAAATAAGAAATTCTGGATTTTAGAACAAAGCAAACATGAATAATTACACACATTTTCCTATTTCCATTTACACACAATTTTCCTAACACACGATAGTTTCCCTGCCTACACAAGCCATGTATTTAAAAAGCCATGAAAAAAACATAGTGGGGAATTTCAAAATAAAAGTCTGTCTTACAAATGGCTGTACATTATGGTAACTCTGGGTTAGTGAAACAACGCTATTCAGATTCTTAAGATGACGTATTGGTATTTCAGGGATAATGAACATGTTAAGCTCAAGCGTAGTGCTAAGCTTAAGTGTAGTGAAGCTTGTCTGTCATGTCAGCTAGCTGTAATTGTCCAAGGCTATAGTATTTCCTTAGAAAAGGTACGCTTACCTCACAATTGACGTTACATATATACAATGTCTAATCTATGTTTTCAATTTGGATCGATGCTATGGGATCGTTGATAGGTGAAGCAATGTATAGATGTTGATTAATGTATCATTACACCCCTTAATGTTCAGTCTTTTGGGCTTTTTGTTCCCATTTAAAGTAGCCCTGATTTTGTCATGGCTGCTGTCAATGCTTCTAACCAAGCTTTGTGTTGAACTTTAGGTACAGGCCTGTCCCATCCTGCCTTGAGGGACATTACAGCTTACCACACGCTCTTCCTCCTCTCCATTCTGGGATCTCTTGCTCTGCTTGTGCTGGTACTGCTCTGTGTTCTCCTGTACTACTGCAGGTACAGTTCTTAAAACAAAAAAGTAAAAAATGAGATAAGTACGCAAAGACGGCATTTTCTATCATTTGCATCAGCTCACAAAATACATTGTCTCGCTCATTCAGACGAAGGTGTCTAAAGCCCAGGCGTCAGCAGAAGCAAGTCCAGGCCTCCTCTGCCTTATGTGGCTCTAAAAGAGACCAGGGTACATCCACCTCTCGTCTCAACCTTATCTGTGGTGGCCATATTGAATCTGTCGCCTCCAACGATGACTTGGGAGCAAGCAAATTGGATGCCTCGCCCTCCCATGAGTATAAGAGTGCACGGGAAGAGTTCTCTAAACATGTTCCGGCACACAAACTACGACACTCGTCCAAGAATAAGCAGTCAAAAGGTGCCAGAGGGGGTGAAAGCTTCCCCATGAAGGTACATCGCTCCACAGAAACAAACAGCCTCGACAGCAACCTACTCCATGACGACTATGGACGCAATTTTAGCACTGACGACAAGGACCATGACTACCGTCGAAGGCATGTGGTCAATGACAATCGTGGCTATACAGCAGACCCGCCTTCTCCGTCAATCCAAGACAAGCCCCCAGAATACTCACAGCTGTCCCAAGGTCCAGATCATCTAGCTCGCCCAACGTCGTTAAGCACTCAAGCCGGTCAGATCATATTCTGCAGTTCTTTGGATCAGATGACTGAAAATATGTACAGAAGCATGGTTCCCACCCTGGTCATCCCGGCCCATTACATGCGTCTGTCGTCTGAATACAATGCTTCTGAAGCAGCAAAGGATGGCCAGAATCAGTCAGAAAGGGACAGAGAGAATCAAGGAGGCACAGGTAACGGAGTTAGTATCCAGAACCAAGGCCAGAACCAAGGATCAGGCCATATGCAAGCCCAGCAAGGAGTCACATCCCCAACAGGCTCTGAAGATAATGTATGGGCATCTGGAGGTCCTTCAGCACCAGTTCACATCCCTGTGCTCTTTAACGACTCTACCATGGCTCAAATGAATGGGGAGCTCCAAGCACTGACGGAGAAAAAGCTTCGGGAGCTTGGTGTGAAGCAACATCCTCGGGCATGGTTCATTTCCCTGGATGGACGTGCAAATGCTCATGTGCGTCATTCCTACATTGATGTTGGCTCTGAGCTTACCCATAGTGGAGCGAATAGCAGCAACCACAGTGCGCAGAGCACTCTCAGTGCCCCTGCTGGAAGCAGCAAAGATTGCAATCCAGATACAAGTCTCCAGGATACCCAACAAGAGCGCAAACATTCCTCTGGAAGGAAGAGTAAGGAGGATCGGCATGGTAGTGGGCGCAAGGGGCACGGAGGGAACAGTGCCAGTGGCGGGAAGCAGTATTCCAAACTGCCTTACCATGACTCCCTGGATCTCGGGGGTGGTGTTGGCCGCATGGGAGCTGGGTCGCCATTGGAAAATCCACTGACTCCCCTCTTGGATGACGGTCCAAGTGAACCACGAGGGTCAACAATGCCGCGAAGGGGACGAAGCCGGGGCAACAGCTCTCGTAGCAGCAACAGTGAGAACCAGCGGGATTCAGTCACCAGCCCAGAGGATGATAACGACCCCGATGACAAAGATGAGAACAAGAAAAGTCCATGGCAGAGAATCGAGGAACGGCCACTCATGGTATTTCATGCCAAGAAGTAGAAAAACAGAACAGATGACGACCAAGAAATCCCTCCAGGAAAATGTTGTGATCTTGCTAGACAGATATTAGCTTGAATTCGATTGATATACTGAAGTTTGGTTGAAAATGGCTTTGTTGCCATATATCAATCATTTTGTAATCAGAAAGATGGCTGAGATGACTTGCATACCTTGACAGATGGATCAAGTGTGGCTCCAACCAAGTTTCAGCCTGAGGACCAGGCTTAAATGAGTAAATCATAGCAAAATTTTCATCATAATAAACTCATTATGATGAATCTAACTATGCCTGTATCACCTAACAAAGAGCATAATATAGATTATGTATCACTTATCAAAACATTGATAGCTCTGATGTGAAAAAGAAACAAAACAGGTGGGGGGGTAATCTTTAAATATTAATATATTTCTGGGTGCAGACAGGTGTGCTGGGGCTCAGATGCTTGAAACCTACTATGGTAATATAGAACAGTTTTTATACTGTTAGTACAATGATATTAGTAATAAATGTGTGTCATATGGAGATAATAAGCACACGATTTCATGCGGGTCGACAACATGACAGTATACTTCAGGAATAGTCAAATAGAGGCCATTTAAAACTAGTCACAAATAACAAGTAAAACTGTCTATTATTGCATCTCAGTCTCAAGGGGCTTGATAGTGATTTTTCTGGGAAATTTGTTAAGCACCTGCAGAGGGAAGCTTGATTTCTTTGAAAATAAACATTATGGTATTGATCAAGACATTAACATGGCGCGATCTTAAACTAAACTGTTCTGAAAATCAAAATCAAGATCAATCTGAAAATCAGGCTGTGGAAGGTGGAGAGTTTCTACCAATTGTTTGGATTTGTGCAGCCAGTTTTCGTATAGCAACTCTTTAATGTTCTGATGCAGTATTCTGCTGCACCTTACCCAAACCTTCTCTGGATAACTACGTTTTTATAAAGAT
This sequence comes from Distichodus sexfasciatus, assembly GCA_032718565.1. Lineage (NCBI taxonomy): Eukaryota > Metazoa > Chordata > Actinopteri > Characiformes > Distichodontidae > Distichodus > Distichodus sexfasciatus. Next base: position 780,673 of record JAVGVS010000104.1, on the reverse strand, counting down.
TTACAAAATCTCCCTAAGTGAAGTCATATTATATGTACCTAACACACCTTATGTATTCATGTTTTCTATTGTTTTTTAACACCAACTGTAATAACATTTTAGTTAACTGAATTCTTTAACCTCACAATGAATTACTGTGTGCAAATACACATGAAATGGTATATATATTCAAACATTCCAAATTGTTTACAGTATACTGAGCACTTAATCTATTGACACCCTCATGTGTCATGAATTTTTTATTGTTTTATAGTTAAAGTGATAAGTGGACATCCATGGTCTATGCGTCACAGTTCTGTTTGTAATTACTGTGGTTGAAGTGCTTCGTTATTTCCTGTTTCAGACTTTCTAGCATAATGGTGATGGTTTGTAATAAGAAACGCAGATCGTAAAGTCAATTACAGAGGTCCTTTTTGTGCTTTTATACTAGAAGGTGCCATGTGTAGAACTCTATCTTAGAAAGTACAAAATGTTTATTTGAAACATTTTGTCTTGTTGAGGAGTCCAGCAAAGAGGTTGCAATACTGTGAACCACAAAAGAAAACAAAGCACATAATAGAGTGTAAATGTCTGATTGTGCAACCCATAAAATCACTTGATAAATGTAGTAGTTGTAATATTCATTTCGATTTGCATTGTTTTACAAAGATCATGAAATCTACACTTGGCACCTTTAAGGTAAAGAAATTAATAGAATTTTTTAAAGTGAGATGAGACTATTCTTAGACTTAACTGAGATGTTCTGGAGTCTGACTCGATATGAATGTATGGTCCTTTAAACAAGCATAAATCCCAAACCCCTATTTCTTAATCACCACTAAACTCTTCCATTCCATTAATTTAGACATTTCTTATGTCCATTGGTAATCTATGTATATGTATTATAGTCTATATGTGCATGAGATATGTAGAGTAGGGAGACCGTTTTTTATGACTACTGATGAAATGACTCAGTTTCCCATAAAAGTATAAAAGCATGACATCATGTTTCCCGGTTCAACCCTTAGTCTGCTATTCTAAAGCATGCAACTCTTTTGGAAAACTAATCCCAGAAGAATTTTAGGCACTATCATTTGAAACTGGGTGAAAATCTTTTTGATAATGATGAAAAATTAAACCGGATTTCACAAGTTGTGTCAGGAACCGGGAAATCTTTGGTGCTCTTAACTAATCTCTCTTGATTCAATTAAAAAAAAAATTAAACACAAAAAATTGACATCATATACTGGTGCTCCAACTTTTTTTACTTGTGTCTTGTAACAGCTCTATGATGACCATCACATGTACTCACCTTATTACTGTCTGCCTCTGATCTCTTTCTTTTAATACTCTAGTCATTTTTGACTTAATTGTATACAATTTATAATATTTTAAAATAATTTAAGAATCACCTTTTATTGTTTCCTCAATTATTCTTACTTACATCTTTTACAAGAGAAGCAAGCTTTACAAAAAAAAACTTTCGCTTCATTTAATGGACCAAACATGCAACATAAATCTGTGACATGAGCCGCCAAACCTTATCCACTTACCACAGTACACAGACAAAGACTTTCTCATTATGGATAACAGATGTCAGACACAATATACAGCCACTTTTTACCAGTGGGAATTCCTGATGCATTAGCACATGAGACTACACACTTTTATATATATCAGTGCAGGACCTGGTTGTTTTTTTTTTCTTTAAGCATACTTTGTTGTAGGGGTTAATTTCACACGGAGAGCTTGACTTGGAATACAGGATCAGAAATGTTCGAGTTCTACAAGATGTAAAATTCAGATCTCCAGATGAGGTGGCTTTGGGTTTCTTCTCTTTGAGCATGTAAGATAAGCCGTTAAACCTCTGTAATGTTTACATCCTCTGAATGTGGAGTCTGTGAATTATCCTATGAGTAAAGGTGCTCCTTTCAAATAAAGCCATTCTTCTATTATCTCTCTCTCTCTCTCTCTCTCTCTCTCTCGCTCTCTCTCTCTCTCTCTCTCTCTCCCTCCCTCTCTCTCTCTCTCTGTCTCTTAAACACACACACACACAATTTTCTTTCCTTAATACTGTCTATAGGTAACTGTTACGAGAAATTTCAATAAGCTTTTGTCATTGTATATTAATAATGTGATGTGGTTGCAAGTTGCTCTGAGAAATCATGTCCTTGAATGTGTAAATATTTCTTTCCAGCTCAACTGAGATTCTAGAACTTCCAACTGTCGTACACATTATAACCTTGCTTAAACGAGCTCTTGAATCTCATTTTCCAAAAGATTCCATTCAATGGTGGTTAATGTTTCCATTGCTATTCATGTGAGATGTCTCAATCAATCAATCAAGAAGTCAACAATCAAAAACTTCCTGTGTTGTCCATTTCATTATACACCTTAACCCCGAATTGTTTGCACATAAGATATATAAATTTGATTGTGTAACTTCTTCTGAACAAAAATAAACCTGTTTACATATTGATTTTACATTTCTGTCTGGTTGGTTTCTTTTCACTTTCATGTTCATTAGAGAGGTTTGAAAAAAATATATTTTTTTTATAGTTTTGTTTAATATGCTGTATTGGAAGCATTTAAACACTGCTGAATTTTGGGTGAGTCAAAGACCTTTAAGATAAAATCCAAATAATTATACAATGATTGATTCATTCAGTAATAAACCGTATGTTTGCTTCTTAGTATGCAGGGTCAAAAGTCTTTGTTACAGTAGCGAAAATTGGGTTTTTGATCAAGGCCCTTCCCCAAGTTACTCCAGATACACTGCCCCTGTGATTAGAAAATTTAAGTGAATCTGTCTTTATAAGAGCATCATATAATCATATAAACATCATTAAGTTATGAAAATTATTTCCATCAGTGGTAAAGAAATTATCACATGTGATCAGAAAATTTAAACAATTGGCTGTAAACTTTTTGTTCAGGTTCGGCATTTCACAAAACATGTAAACATATAAATTAATTTATCTGCTTGAGGAAAGAAATACAAAGGGACTTTGTTTTAGCTAACGTTTTGAGAACATTACACTCAGTAGAATGTGTCCAAAATTGTGACTGGATCTATTAATCACAAACTCTGAAAGATGTGAGAAAGATTATTCAGACGAGTGTAATTAATTAATAGGCACTAATAGCATTTATGTGACTTGACGTTCCGCTCAGGCAGGCGGCAGCAGCGTGCCCGTAACGCCCGCACAGTTTTGGCCCAAACGGGCCGCTGTACTGCGTACTGTAGTTCATCGACTCAAAAGCGGATACATTTCAGGCTCCGTCCCAAATCGCACACTACTGTGTGCCAAAATAACGCGTCACTACAAGCGCTTACATGCTGTTTAGTACGCTAGTATTCGAGGCAGCGTCTCACAGAACTTCAACTTGCTCATCCGCGAATATTCGAGTTTTATAATAAGCCAAAAAAAAAAGAAGGACGCGATTGTGTTTATCTCTAACTCGGTCAACAGCAACGTCGGGTAGTAAGTAGACTTACGATGGATATAGTAAATAAAGTCAAAACTGCTTCTCAGGTGTAAATAAATTTGTCGGCTCCTCAGAATCATAATAAGCACACTTAACGAAAGTGTCAAACGTCGGTGTTTTCCTGTTACATCGCAGTTGACGTTAGTTTGATACACTAATAAACAATAATGTAAAAGTTGTAAGTAAATTGAGTAGGCAAGTACTGTTGCCTGTCATAAAACAAGGTATGTGACACTAGCTCAAGTGATTGCTATAACTCAGGAATTCGACATATAGGTCAGAATAAGCTCGGGTGTAGCTTTGTCTACTGACCACAGGTGGCGCCAGTGCGCTGTTGTGTTGCTTTAGGAAGTGCAGTGAGCTTTTCTGGGCCTTGAGCCTTCAGTAGGGATGAAACGATCCGATACTGACGTTTAAAACCGATATTGTGATCATTTGTCACTTGTGGATTTGTCTCATCTAATGCCGTTGTATGATTTTTACTGGAATTTTGGAGATGCTTTATCTTGATTACTGTAACATTCTCCTTTCAGTATTGGACGCTTTAGTAAATGTATTTCTATTTGTTGAATTCTGTTTGACAATGTTAGGAAAATCATTTTTAAGTCAAACTTGATGCTGATTTGCCCATAAAAGAATGATCCCTGTAACGGGTAACTCTATCAACTAATACCCAAGGACCAGATTTCTGTATCAGTGACAACCACATTATGGATTTGTCCCCAGCTTAAAATACATTCATGTCATTCATGTGTTCCAGCATGTTTCTGGTCGGGCTGACAGGAGGAATAGCCTCAGGGAAGAGTACTGTTTCCTCTCAGCTCAGGGAGCTTGGCTGTCCAGTCATTGATGCTGATGTTGTGGCCAGGAAAGGTAAAAATAATTAATATCTTACACAGTTAAAGGAAGATGAAAGTTTAATCCATTCAGAAAATCTCCTTCACTAAATGTCTGATACATTTACAGATTAAAAATCAGATTAACAGTTTCTTAAAATTTACATTCATATAAAAATATACAGATAGTATGAAGTTGATTAAGTGTTTTTGGTGGTTTAGTGGTTTTATGTCTTAATTTGTATGTGAAGCGAAGGATAATTTAGGAGATTGACTTAATAAATATATTAAACTTGATTTAATGCAGTAATAATATTCTAATAGTCTAATATTCATAAGTCTAAACAATATTACTTAAAAATTAGAAGCGTCTTCGCAAGGGAATATTTTTTCAATTTGTGTGATTGTGGGTTTTCTCAGAGCATGTTCATTGTGCCTTGAAATGTATCAAACAAACTGAAATGAGTTGATTTTTTATTATAAAAATGTGTTAAAATGTCGACTTTGTGTGTGACAGTGGTGGAGCCACACAGCCTTGTGTACAGGCTGATTGTGCAGCACTTTGGGCAGGAGGTGGTGCTGGAGAGTGGAGAGATAGACAGAAAGAAGCTGGGTGAGATCATCTTCTCCGACCCTGAAAAACGCAGACTGCTGAACTCCATTACACACCCTGCGATCCACAGAGCCATGATCAAACAAATACTGCTGTACTTCATTCGAGGTAGGAAAGCACCCTACCTTAACAGTTACCTTATCCTCAGTAAAAGAATCAAAAATCTTTTCCTGGTATTTAGTTTTTCAGATAACTTGCTTTTCAAGTTTTTTTTTTCAGCATGAGGAGAGTCGTTGCATACATAAATGTCCCCACAAATCCACAAAAATATGATAAAATACAACCGCATTGTCCTTTCGTTTAGGGGACAGACGGCTCCCCACAAATAACTAAAAACGTCCCTGAGTGTTACGTGGATATATTTTACCCTACAAACTAGAGCTTGTAAGAAACATTTGAAGAGATTTTGCTTCAGTATTAACAGTACATGACATTTTCACTGTTTTCACTGTTTTGTAACAGTTCATTGCCTCAAGCCAGCCTCTAAAATTAAGCACTTAAATAATCAGTTCTTCAGTTTCCTAGCCTGGAAACAGTCAAATCAAAACTGTCTAACTTGCAGCACAGTGATCATCGAGCACAAGCGATTTGGGAGCGTTTTGGGAACGACTTGACACGGCAGCCTAGTCATTTCAGACGTAAAAAAAAAAGTAGCAAAGGCAGTACCTGTAGCATGACTTTTGCCAGTGACTGATCTAGAACAACAAACCAGGCAGGAAGTTTCAGATGTTGCAGTGTGATTCATTTCAGTGACATTAAGAAGTTTGGAGTAGAATGCCTTTATTGTTTACTGCTATGGTCACTGGGCACAGGAAAGCTGGCTGTATAGGAATACAGATTTTTCAATCTTGCAAGCAGCCTTGCCATCCAACAGCCACTCTGTGGCTGATGGTATCACCTGATTTTAGCTTTAATATAGTTGACACAGTCGGTGTTTATGAATATTCAGAAAAAAAGAACAGGAGTATTGAAATGTTGCACTTAAGTAAAGGTGTGATCTCAGTGGAGCAGAAATGGAAAAAAGTCTTCCTCATCCCTGTCTAATTTATTCTACCTTGCGTATCCCTGTCGTCTCATGTCTCATCCTCAAGTGTCAGAGCTGTCTGGTCCCGCGTGGTCCGATCATGTAGCTTTTAGCTTCTTCTAAAAACGTCCCTATATGGATGTCACTATCAATTTAGCCTGGATGACCAGAGGGCGAACAGTACAGCAGGTCTTTTTCTAGCTCTGTCACATGGAATGATCTCCGGAGCCTTTAAAGTAGCCAAGTGCCAGCTCAAAGAACCTCCGGAAACTTCCTCCCTTCATCTGATGAGCCGCCAAAAAGCGCTGAGCAAATCGCTAGCGAGCAGCTGACTTTGCCCACGGGTGCGCCCGTCTCCGGACTTACAAACTGTTGCTAAGTGGGGTGAGGCTCACACAGTAAAATAGCCAGTGATGAATAAACACTTTCAGCTGATTCTGGGTAAGGTTGGGATTAATTGTCGTTTTGCTGAGTCAGCGTTTTAGAAAGTGGGATTAGCATGGAAGATACATTCACTCGTACAAATGCATCTTCCAGTTGACCTTGGAAGAATAGGCCTCTGTGAAGTTGTTACATTGGAGTATTGCTCATTCTGTAATGTGGCCAATATTATGTTTAAACTGATTAATAAACCAAAAAGAATTGTATTTTGGTTACTATATTTAAAGTTAGCAGGTTGATTTAATACCCCTGGTGTAAGACTGGGCAGTTAATCAAAAATTAATCAAAACTGACTTTCAGAACCTCCACTGATGTACAATTATGTTATCTGTATTTAGCTGTTATCTGTTTCCCCAGTGTGTGTCCATGTTATTGTTTCCTTAAACATATACTGCTGTGTGTGTAGTTACGTTTATTCTGTCGCGTCCAGTTATTTTACAATTAGTTTAATTCACAAAGATGTTCACTTTTTATTAGGTGAAATATCCCAGTTTTAGTAGTTGAGCGTATTTTTATCTTTGGTTAAAGTAAAGTATGTATATCTGTGTGCCTGTTCGACTGGTGTGTGTGTCTTCGCAAGGTTATCACTATGTGATACTGGACGTGCCTCTGCTGTTTGAGACGCGTCGGCTCACTCGCTTCCTGAACCACACTGTGGTGGTTTACTGGTAAGCTCTGCCTCTCTCCCAGTACCTTCACCACACACAATCATAACTGATCTGATCAGCCTGCTAAATGCACCATTAAATGCATGTGAAGCAGTTCTCAGTCAGTATGCCATCTCTTAACCCTTTTCCTGCTGCTCACTGCGTCTTTCAGGTTTTTAACACTCTTGATCAAAGTCACAAGGAGTGCTGGAATATTAGAGTGTGGTGTGTTCAGTTAGGAAGCAAGCTGTGCCTGTATTTATCAAGCATCTCAAATGTAATCTTGCTTTTTAGAACTGTTAGATAGAAACATTAAAACGATTACATGCGCTGTGGTACAGCTTTCTGATTTATTCATGTTTTTCATATTCTTTAGATAGAGCTGTGCAATATAGTTCAAAATATAATATATTTATTTTTATATTGATCAATCTCGATATGAAATTTCACATACTTGTTACAGTTTATCTATGCTGCTAATTCCCTAATATACTAATATAACGATGCTCAGTAAAGCTTAAATGCTATTACTATTAACCCAGCACATTTTGCAGCTACATTGTTGTGAAATGTAGCCTAAAATTCAGATAAAATGCTTGGAGAAAAGAGTATGTGATTTGCAATGAGATTTGGTTGTGTGTTGAATCAGTGTTGACTACCAGGTGTGTTGGTGTAGCTCCTCAATTCGGAACAGTTCGGTGCTTTCGGGGACAGAGTAACATTGCAATGCAGAATAAAATGCTGTGTGTTGAACTTGTCTAAACTTTGGTTTGATTTAGAGTAGTGGTAGAGTAGCTACTCACTCAGGTCTGCTGGTACACATATTGGGCCCTGCTAAAGATTATGACTTGGCACATTATATGGTGTTATACCAAAATATGACACACAGTATATGTTTGCAATTTTCAAGTCATTGAGTAGTTATTTGTAAGGATGCACGATATGGGAATTATTAACCAATGTCAATATCAGATTTTTTCATGCTTATATTTGCCTGGCACAAGCGCTACCTTTCCGACCGACAGTAAATGCATAATAATATATTGGCTAAAAAAAATTGCCAAATCTAAGCTTCAGTCCAATGCCGATGTCTTAAAAAAAGCATTTTCCGATTCCAATATGATTCTGATATTATTGTGCATCCCTAGTTATTTGCATGGTGAACCCTACATACTACTGGTGTTATTACTGTCTTTGGCTGGAGTCTTAGGGTGTTTTCACATATAGTTCTCTTTAAAGGAACTGAACTCAGTCCTCTAGAAGTGGTCCAAAAAGTGGACCAACATAAAGGGAACTCAGTTCTTTTTATGTTCACACTGTGAGTTCATTTGAAAGGGGACTCAGTTATCTTTCTGCTCCACTTCAGCTCAGATGGGGCCTCAGTCCTTTTTATGTTCATACTTAATTCTTATGGAGCTCTCAGACCTTTACTGCTTTGCATTCTGGGTAGTTTTCACTTTGAGCAAAAACTGTCGAGGCGAACCAGGAGCACTTTGTGTTCATAAGGCGCAAGTTAAACGAACCGCGCCGCGGACTTAAAGCGAACCGGACTGAGACCACCTCCTGTCGTGGTCTCAGTTCGTTTCGTTTCAGAGGGGTCTGAGTTCGTTTGGCGTGTTCACATATACATTAAAAATGCTGACCAATCGATCTGAGTTCGCTTTGGTGGCTGAAACGGACCAAGTGTGAAAACACCCTTAGCCTCAGAAAACTTACTATTTCCAACTAGACAAATAAAGTAATTAAATGTCATTGGTGCCATTTTACACCCACGTTTATTCATTGGTATTCAGTGTAGGAACTTCATAACTGCTTCTCACGTTCTTATTGGAAAGATAAATGGCTTTCTTATTCAGACCTTTAGTTCAATACCCCGGAGCGATTATGAGACTCTTGATCTGTACTGATGCAGAAACTGATCGCTTAATCAAAATCACTGATGAGATTTTACTTGGCTTGTCGTAAACTCATGTTGCAGTTTTTCTCTGTTCATCACATCCTAAATTGACTGAAAAGAGTTACACATTGTCTTGAAGTACATTTTCTTTCTATTTCTCTCTGTTCCCACTTCCCCTCCCTCTCTCTACTTCGCTCCCCTTCTCCCTCTCTCCGCCTCAGTGACCCTGCCACACAGCTGGCTCGCTTGATGCACAGAGATGGCCTGAGCCAGGAGGAGGCCGAGCAGCGTGTCGCTGCTCAGATGCCCCTGAACGAGAAGCGTGGTTTGGCCAGCCACGTGATCGAGAACTCAGGCTCGCGGGAGGACACACACCGCCAGGTCCTGCGGCTCCACACCAAGCTGGAGGACTCCATGGAGTTTCTCTTCATCAGGGCAGTAGCCATTGCCTCCATAGCCGGCCTCGGCGGCCTCATCCTCTACACAGTTAGACTCCTGGTTTCTTAGCCGGAACCTTTTGAAGGAGGTGAATTAGATATGATGAAGTCCAGGGCTTCAATGCAATAACAATAATGTAAGTTTATTATTTTTATTTTACCATTTTAATTTCTTACTAGGCTTTACAAGTTATTAATCCTGTTTTTAATATTAAAATTATGGCATGAGATCTCTGTCAGATATATGAGAGAGCAGAGCAACAAGCAAAACAGAGGTGCACAGAATGAAGGAAGATGAATCAAACTGACTGATGAAAATACAAGAATAGCAATACATAGTAGATTCAAAGTCTGGATCGCTGATTGCCAAAACTGTTGATTCAATGCGTGCGGGAGGATATGGGAGGATCCAGACAAAATATATGTAATGTTAACTGGAATTTAAATAGTTATGTCTGCATGTTACTGAACCTTCATTTACTGTTTAAAATTATAGTTAACATTACTTGTGTAATATTAAGAATGTCTAAATTTAATATTGCATATAGACACAAGTAATATGTATATGTGATATTATAACTATCTTTATGTCTGCATAATAACTCAATAAGCCTTTTTTAATAAAGTAAACATTGAAATCTTCCTTAAAATAAATGACAACAAGACTAAAAAAACACTGCAGTTTAATTTGCCTGTTACATAGTGACGTTTGCAGCATTTCACTTGACAGCTGTCAGCTGTTCAGGCCATAATGTATTTCCAGTTTTAAATTTAAAGCGAGCAGTCTTTTCAGACTGAAAATGTTACTATGTAACAGGTACACAAACAATGTTAACTATAATTTAAACAGTAAATATAAGTTTAGTAACATGCAGACATAACTGTTTAATTTCCAGTTATTTCAGAAGCAAGCAGAAAACAGAGAAACACACAGGGGATTGTTTCAGCCAGTGTCCCAAAAACGCAGTGTTTATTCTGAGCACTCGTCCCTATTTTTAATTAGCTTCCTTTATTCTATGCACTTGTAGTGTCTGTTTTGCTTAGTTTAACCATGTATCTGTGCTGTCATATATTTCACAGCGATCTCACTCTGTAGTACATGCAAGAAATGGAGCTATGCTAACCTCAGAGCGGAACATCAGCATAGTCAGAAGTGTATACCAAACACTAATTCCAGCCAATAGTGGTACTTACTTTTATCATTCTTTCCTTTACTTTTATGGCATTTAGCAGATGCCCTTGTCCAGAGTGACATCTAAATCTCCTAATCACACGAAGGTGCAGTCTTCTTTGAAGCAATTTGGGGTTAATGGTGTTGTGGTGGTGCAGGTGGTAGGATAGAGCTGGATTTGAACCTACGACTACTTGCTACGTAGGCCAGTATTCTGCCACTCTGATGTTCTTAACGGTATTCTATTTTACAATATTTACTGGTAGCATTCTGTTTTTATAGCAATTACACAGAGTTTGGATATTGGAATTGAAGAAATTTTCTCTTGAAAGATGCTATTCATGCATATATATCTGCGTACACTGTTAAACACTAATCATAATAAACCGCTACATTCATTACTTGTTGTGGACCTATAACAACCTGAATTACACAGGAACCTTTAGCACAATGTCTGTATCCTCTCAGTGTTTGCTGTACAATAACAATGAAACTATAATGGTACTTTTTATAATATGTAGAATCACATTTGTCGAAGTTCTGATCTGCTCTGCTTTTTCCATTACTACATCACGCCTTCTTTCACTTTTGTGGATCGGATACGTAAACGTAGAACTGAATGGAATCTTTTCTATGGACTGTCGTTACTTAGGACTCTGATCATTTTATTCTCCAAGTATGAAGACACTGTGATTTTAGAAATGGGAACACTGCTAATTTTTCTACATTGAAGATTTTTCCAAAAATTTCTCTCTCTCATACACACACTTTAAAGGTATCTAAATGAGCACTTCTTTGTTGAATTTGTTGTTGATTTGTGTAATTTTTTAATTAAACTAAATGTTTTACATATTATTTCCTGTTACAGTTACTCTAAATATTCGTGTATTTGAATATTTCAGAGTGTGTGCTTTTTCACCAGGACTTTTGTCTGAAAACAAAGCAACTGTAATTAAAGGTGCATTTAACATGAGTAATGTCAGGTAGAAGATTGAAATGATGTGTTGATTTAAACGATGTTTTTTTGGAAGAGCTACAGTCTCATGGTTAACATAGCAATCTGTGCAAAGAGAATAAAAATGTCTCACGTTGACAGATAACTTCAGTCTAGATTGTCAAGATGCTTCATCATATCATTAGGTGTGCAGTTTCAGCTGTGAGGGGATCATTTGGCACTTTATTAACATCTTATATTAGGAGCCAAACTCTCACAATTACACAATTTGTTTCTCTAGTAATTTGAGTGATAACACAGTATAAATGTATTAAATAAATATATTAGATTGAGAATCAGCCTGTGATCAGAATCAGAATCAGAAAACTTCATTCATCCCGAAGGAAATTGCTCACATCATGACTGCACAATTCACCAGACACAAGGACAGAACAATAAAGAATAATACCCCCCCAAAAAGTTAAAGCTTAAATAAAAATACTCTGATAAAACCTTAGGGCGATAACTAGAATAGACTTTGTTGTCTTAAAAAGTACCTCCTATGAGTAAAATCTGAAAAAATAGAATATAGATTCTAGATGTATTAAGAGTAGATGTATCGCATACATATAGAATGTATTGCACATAAAAAATATATTGCACAGTATAGGATGTATTGCACATAGAGACATATACAGACAGAGTATATTCACCCATTCATTCATTCCTTCATTATCTGAACCGCTTAATCCCAACTGGGGTCGCGGGGGAACTTGAGCCTATCCCGGGAACTTACAGGCCCAGTTTCCAGGACAGTGATTAAGCCTAAATCTAGACTAGCTTTGAGGTTCTGTGGAGAATATCCATTGATATTGCAATTTAGTCCAAGACTAGTTTTAAGAAACCGGCTCACAGAGTATATGCTTGCAAAAAAAAGTATTTTCTAATTCTGTTGAAGCATGCGTCTTCAGATCGCAGTTGTTTTACTTCTTGGTTTATTTAATTTTAGTGTTCTTTATTTCATCTTGCTTTTCTACTAACCTTCCTACCTTTTTGAAGGGAAATTGCACTTAATCTGTGCTTATTACCACTTAATTCCACACTTACAACGTTAAGCTGATGGTTTGCATATTACTGCTTTACTAACAGTAACAAGAGTTACAACCCTAGGATGCAAACTACAGAAACATGTGTAATAAACCTTAACCTGAATTAACATTCTTCTTGCAGCAACTGTGCCATGGCTCAGAGAAGGAATTGCTTGTTCTGATTGGTCTGGAATATTTTACTGTTCCAGGTTTAAAGTTGGAGTTAAGACTGGCCCATCTGGTCCTCCTGCAGCTCTCTTATGATTCTGCCTTCTTATTTAAAGAAAGATAATGACTCTGTACATGCTTTGCTGTGTATATTCATGTTAGTATTAAAATAAATATATTTGGTGAATTGTTCCCAGGTCTTTGGTGAACTTTCACTTGCTGTAAATGTTAATATAAACTAATAAGACTATTAAACAAGGCAAAGATTGCAGATGGAAACAATTTAAAATGATGTTTGAAGAATGGAGTGTGTGATTGTGTGAGTGTGTGCCCTGCGGGGAACACACCGCAGGGCACACACTCACACAATCACACACTCCATTCTTAATTTTGTGCTCTCGAGTTTCACATTGGCGCTCGCAACTTTGAAATTTACGCCCGCAAATGTTTTGCGGCAAGCGATTTTGCGCGCTGTAGTTTTGGCATTGATGTGACGCCACATTACTAATTAATTTTCAGTAAAATTATATTTGTTACATATTTCAGTGGTACGCGTTACAACACACTTTAACCCGAGTTACGCTACACCACGTCACCCTCCACTGGAATGTATAATTAACTGCAGTAAGCAACATTTTACCATGTCGTATTCTGGTGAAAGTAACTCAAAAATAATGCCAAAGTCGTGTAACACTTCACAGGGAGTAATATTGTAATGTAACAATTTACTTTTAAATAACAGTAAAGACACATTCATCACCTCAGCACAGTGTTACCAATGCACAATAATAGTGGATTTAAGTGTGACTCTCGTCATTAGCAAATTAATTTAACATTAAGAATTTACTTCAGGGAAATGATTGCTGTGACACTCATTTCAGTATTTAGTGCAACCAGTCTATAACACAGCTCAATATTATGTCCATTCTGATTCTTAAATGAGACTAGGATATACATCTAATTAAAATAACTAAATGTGCACAACACAAAGGCTTTGTTAAAGTGTGATTTGCATGTTACTGCTGTAGTAATAGGTAGGTCTGATGGATTCTTAACAGATATGACAGTGAATCAGTCAATCTCTCTCTCTCTCTCTCTCTCTCTCTCTCTCTCTCTCTCTCTCTCTCTCTCCTCTCTCTCCTCCCTCTCTCTCTCTCTCTGTCTCTCTCTCTCCCTCCCTCCCTCCCTCCCTCCCTCTCTCATAAACTGGTCTTACACTAATGAAGAGTGACGAGAGCCAGCGGCCGAACAACCAGGACCTCTGACTGACTGACTGTGTGTGTTTAATTGTGTTTGTGAGTGTTTGTGAGCAGTGGGCTGAGGAAGACTAGAGGGACTACGTGCCGGGTCTCGGGGGTCGTGCCTGAGCATAAGAGATGGAGTGAGATGCTTCAACACTTAGCCAGTTTTTGCAAAGCACAATCTAAAGTGAAAACCACACGATTTTTTAGAGAACTAAAGAAAAAAAAAACCTACAGGACACGCGACAGACACCCTGCTGACCAGGACTCTGCTGTGATCCATCTGTTTCTCACTTTAAATCTCTGTCCACTGCAGAGGAGATATTCCAGTCTGAGTCTTTTCTCTTGACACTATCCAATTATTAAAAAAAAAAAACGTATTCAAATCAAATTCACTATTAAGTATAAACTATATGATCCTTGTTTTCAAAACTTTTGAAAATCTGATTCTGCTTTTTAGAACTTGTAGTCAAAGCTGTAACTGTAAAGAAAGGCAAAATCATGAGCTCTTTCTTTGTATTGTAGAGAATGTACTTTAATCTAATACCAAGGCAGACAAGCAAAATAACCCCAATATAATATACAATGATTTTTAGAAGATACAATTTTTGCTGTTGCTTTTAAAATACAAGTATTTAACAAATATACATACGTATGAGTTACTATATACTTTATACTTTATGTATTTATGCTATATAGTATATGATAGTATATAGTATATGTATTACTACATATATATTATATGACTAATACAGACACTAAAACAAAATTGTGAATATGTGTATGTGCTTGTCTTGTGGGGTTTGAGATGGTATCCACACTGAGGCAGTGTGACTTCGGGCACTGCATACATCATGCCACAGTGGCACTGGTCCAGTCATCCAGTGTTGTCATGCCAGCTCTGCTGGAAAACACCCTTCAAATGGGATCTGACGGCTGCGTGTCTTCACACACACACACAAACACACACACACAGATGAAGCACAAAATATTTGAACCAAACCAGAGATAAGACAGCATGCTGTTTCCTCTCTATTTCTCTGCTTCTGTTCTCTTTCTCAGTGTAGTGTACATATGTGTGTGTAGAGGGAGAGAGAGAGAGAGAATTACACAGCATAAGGGATTGCTGAAGACCAGCTAAGGAAATGCTTTTCTCTCAGTGGGAGAGATGTTTTGCTCCTTTGAAAATGGAGTGTGATTTAGAATGTGCATGTGTGTGTGTGTGTGCGTGTGTATACATATTTATATATAGATGCTACTTTGATAACAGACAGTGATGTGGCATTTCACTAATCTGATATGATAAACCCCCTTCAGTTGTGACAGCTACCACAGTGAGAGGGACATTAAGCTCAAAATGAGAGAAAGTCTGAACGTCTGTATATGTGTGTGTCTTTCTGTCTTCAACCTTATGGTTAGTCTAAGATGACACATTGGCAGCACACAAGCCAGTAATTGTGTTGATTTTCCCAGTATTTGGGTTTAAATAAGGCGACAGCAGAAGATTTTTGAAGTGAACACACAGTGCAACACAAGTGGAGTTTATCAGCCTGCTTTCAGCACATTCATCCTGACACTTTTGGGCTAACCAGCGTTATTTTTATCTGCATTTACAAATTCACTCAATCCCACTTTTCTGATCTGTCCGCACCTACAGTACATAGCTTGTGCGCTAAAACAGAGTGTGAACGTGAAAACAAGGACATTCACATCTGGTTCCATTCGCTTGCGTCTCGGTGATAAAGGCAAGTTCTCATTATCAAGTTCATGTCACTGTACCAGACTGGAACCAGAAAAAAGGAAAAATATTTTCCTATGTTATCCACACAAACTGCAAACATTCTGCATGGAGATTCTGACAAAGATCAGAATTCTCAACCTGAAATCAACCCAAATGACCCATTCCAGTGTCTGAAACTGCTGTGGTTACATTACAAAAGCAACAATGTTATTTCAGTCCATCATGTACTTTCAAGCAATAATCCTCATGCACTTTTAGACATTTGTGATGGTGTTGACTGTTTGCTGGTTTAGCATGAGACTACACAGAGATTCTAAAACTGATAAGACGAAGTCCAGTAAAGGAGTAATGATGAAGCTGTTTACCCTAGCAGGTGTCCTGCTAAAGTTCTGAGTCTGTCTTTGAGAGATAAGAGCCCTGCCTTATCAAAATGGCTTGCAAATGCCGCGCCAATCTCATTAAATCTTCTTCACGCGCGGCAAGAGGCCCGATGTGGTAATATGGACAGGGTTTAACTAGCAGGGGGGGAAAAATCCTTAATGGCCTTTTACGTGCAATGTAACAAGGATTGAGTTTTTTAAGATTTTGACTGTGTTGAAATGTGTCCTGATTCTGATGGCACTTCTTTTTTGGCAAGGTTCAGAATTAATCAAAGGAGCTATGTTTATTTACAGATTTACAGAAATTAGATCAGTGAGCTGGTACTACGCGGGTATTTTAGAATGTTTAAGCCATTAATGTCAGTTAGTCTTTGTGTTAAAGCTATTTTCGTTATGGTTTATATTCTCATCATGTTATAATGCAGATTCTTGAAGCAGATGCTTGAGGGATTTGGATTTTTTGACAGTGTTTAGCTATTTATTGTGAATATGCATGAGCAAATAAAGCAAATAAAAAAGGTTTTGGCGAGACAGAAAACGGCAGAACTGTATGAACTTGGTTTTAAAGTTCGAGCCTACAGGTGTGAAGTAACCCTACTGATTACCGATAGGCTGTCACCTGCAGTCACATTTTAGAAAAGGGGGAAAAACTTCCACTTTATCCACAGATTTAAAAGTAACAAGTAACATAAACCTTTATAGAAATGTAGTGAGTAAAAAATATGGTATTTGTCTTTCAAATGTAGTGACGTGAAATTCATAAGTTTCCAAAAAATACTACTCAAGTGAAGTACAAATACTCAAAAAACTGTACTTAAGTACAGTTCTCAAGTAAATATTCTTTGTTACTGTCCACCTGTGCACTTCAGCACCCTGGCTGATGTTTGTACTGGTGCAGAATGACGATTATCCAGGTAGAGCTGCAGGTGGGTGCTGACTGAAGTAGAATAATGTCTCTGGAGAGTGCTTTGGGTGCCTGGAAAAGTCCTACATAAATGTAACGACCATTCACCTAATTAAAAATGCTTTTTTTAAATCATGTCAGACAAAAGTGCTTGAATGTGGTTTATATACAGTATTTCTGTATCACATATTTTAACTAGATCCACGTGAGACCACTTAGTATCAGTATGGACTATAAATACAAAACTCAAAAGCATCAAATGGCTTCTTGAAGGGTAAATTTAATTTCGAATCCAAAGTACTTCAGAAAAGTCTCATTCCTGAAATACTTCTGAAACTTGTTCGATGTCAATCAGTAAGTTTGAGAAGGCCATTGGGGTTGCAGTGAATTCTTTGTCTGTCCTGTCAGTCACTGGTTTGGTCCATTGTTTTTGTCTGTCAACGTTGACATTCTGATGTGTGTGTGTTTGAGTGTATGTTTGTGTGTGTGTCTGTGTGTGTGAAGTGAAATAGCTAATTTGAGGAAACGCTCCCATGCCCTCAGAGGAGATATACTGATACTGATACAGATAGATCGATCTCTTCTTGTTAACAATGTGTGTGAGAGAGAGAGAGTGTTTGTGTATGTATGTATGTGTATGTGTGTCATGAAGAACATCTTGCAGCTTGTTAATTGAGCCTGGGTGGAGGTGTTGTGTTAGTACTGTCAGTAAGGTGTGACCCTGGATCACTGCACCTCCTGCTCTGTGCAATCTTACACCTGCTCCTTTCAGTCCGATCACAGACATCCAGCCTCAACATAATTGGGTTAAAAAATCAAATACACTGAAAACTTTTGTTTTTGCAGGAGTTGTGCTAGTTTCACATTAAAAGGTGAAATTGAAGGATTATTTGTAATTGTGAACACACTATAGCACAGCACACAGTGCACCACTTGAAATGTGACCTCCGCATTTGACCGGTCCGTGAAGGAGCAGTGGGCAGCCCCTGGGGAGCAGTGCTTGGGGTCGGTACCTTGCCCATAAGTACCTAACTGGTACCTTTACCACTTTTGGCAACCTCCTAATCACGGGCCGAACACCCTAACCATTATGCTACCAACTACCCCTATACCCAAAGTTACTAAGCAATGAACTCTGAGGTTATAAAAGCTGGATGGATACCCAATGTCGTGCTAAAATGGCCCACTGTGACCCTTTTAAATTTGGCCTCTTAGTCATCACTTATTTCTAATTGGTGAATTTTCTCCTGCCACTTCAGCAGCAGAGGGCACAGTATCTAACTCCATTGCTTAAGTAAAAGAACAGATACCAACAAGTCAAATTTTACTCCAATACTAATGAAAGTCATACAGTCAAATGTTTACTTAAGTTAAAGTACTGAAGTACTTGCTGTAAAAAATACTTGTGTTAAAAGTACGTCTTCTTTCAGCACATTGTTGCATTATTGCCAAAATACCTAATGGCTCTGACTAGCTTGTAGAACCTGTAGAATAGGGAACTGGTAGAATTTTACAGAATGAAACACAATCCAAACTGACAACTGCCCCTAGGCCCACTCCACCTAAAGTTATTAGGAATAAAAGAAAGCTAATATGGATCTATTAAGGTATTTATATGGACTTCCCCTTCCCCTTCCCCTTGGGAATGCTTAACTCCACCACATATTGTGCATTATACAGTAATATATATATTCAGAACAAAATGTCAGGGAGGTTCTTGCTGTTTTCGAGGTGGTGGTAGTCTAGTAGTTAGGATGCTTGCCTCTGGACTAAAAGGTCATGCGTTCTAATCTAATTGTTTAGCTCTCTGTTATTTGTCCCCCTCCTCCTTATTCATTTATTTACCTTTTGTTGTTTGTTAGTTTGTTTTTGTTTTTGCTTGTAACATCTTGTTTTGTTTGTCTATTGGTTTTTGTTTGTTTGTTTGATTTTTATCCCCCAAGTGGATATTCATTTGGAGCAGATTGTGCATGTATATTCTAATTGTTGCGTCGTTTGGGATCGTGCCCAAATGAAACTTGTAATTAAAAATAAAGTTGTCCTCCGAAGAGGGGTGGTGGTGGTGGGTTTAAAAAAAAAAAAATCCTACCCCCAACATTACCACCATTGGTCCTCTGAGCAAGGCCCTTAACATTAAATTACTTCCTGTAATTAGGAAATGGAAGTCACTCTGGATAAAAGCATCTGCTAAATGCTCCAGCTTCCACTTCCAGCTAGTGCTACTTAACGTTTCTGGTTATCTTAAACATTCTGAAGTTATTATTATTAACTGAAAATGAATGCTTTCTGAATATAGGGTGGAGCTGGTATTGGTTGTGGATTGTAGTCTGGCTCTATTCTACCTCCAGTACTACCAGCATTGGCAAGATATTTAATCCCAAATTGCTCCAGGTGCTGTCTTTGTTACCAAGAAATGTAAGCTGCTTTGGATAAGATTGCTGATAAATGTCATGAATGTAAGCTGCTATCCCACCCATTGTATAAAAATAATGTGCCACTCAATGCCATGCCTAACTGTGCCACTTAAATCAGAATGAAATAATGATAAGGCACAGCATTTTGTGACTATCGCTTTATAATATGAGTTCAATAGCATTAATTGTATTATATCATTCAAACCACAAACCAGACATTAAGCGTCCATGGAGAAGCACATGAGTGCAGTGTGTGTGTGCTAGGAGAAAGCTTGATGGTGGCCTGTGGGTGTTCCGAAGCCATAAATGAACCATTACCTGCTTCAGCAGGAGTCCACATTTTTATGAACCGTCTTGTTTTTCTTCCTTTACTAAAACTTCTTCCATCTACTTATCTGCCCTGCCATTCTGAAACTCTCTCTCCCTCCCTCTGATCTGGAAAGGACACTGATCTCTTGTGATTGGGACAGGGCATTACCCCTCCGGTCATTTGGTATTTCACGCCCTTTATATTTAGCTGTGATGTGTCTCTCCCCTTTCTACTCCTTCTGTTTTGATATCTGTTTAATCAATCTAAATCTGGGTCTCGCTCTCTTTCTCCCTTGCTAGTCCTTGTCTCACACCCTGTCTGTCTGTCTTTCTTGCTCTCCTTCTGCTACCATTCCTTTTCGTAACACTTTAAATAGGCTTAATTAGGTAAGAAAAAGTTAATTTGGACCAGTAGACTGACACACCTTGTTATGAAAAATCTCCATTTATTAGCAAAAGTTAGATTACATTTACCTTCCAAAACCATACAGCAGATCACAGACTCTTTAATCCCTCTAATCAGGAATGGCTGTGTTGTAGCATTATGACTGTAGGTGAGTAACTTTGCCATAATTTTATATTCAACAACTGTTTGACTTTATGAAGCAGCTAGTAACAATCAAAAAGACTTATTCAGTTTTAGTGATTTGTTCTCTTTCTGATGTGGTCTTTTACTCAAAAGAACAAACACTTCATATTTCACCAAGTTATTACAAGTAATTACTGTCACCAAATATACTGACGTTATTAGCAATGTTCTTTCTCTCTTTGGTGCTGTTTCAGCAATTCGTGATTGAGGTGGTTAATATTTTTCTCCAAGTAACAGTCCACAAAAAGGCTAGACCCATTGCTCTGGAACTCACCTTGTACTGTATATTACTTAAATCATTTGTTTTGGTAAGACCACATATTACTAGGTTTTTTAGGATATTTTTCACAGCCATGTTTCACAGATGGTTA
>JAVGVS010000104.1:0-155000 GCA_032718565.1 Distichodus sexfasciatus | reverse complement strand
TCCTGCCTGTTGTTCGCAGTGTATTGGGAAAGAAAGTTTAAACTGTTCTATGCATGTTCAAAAACATATTTGTTTTATATCTACATTTAGTTACAAAACAAATTGCCTTTCTATACCTTGTTCATCTGAGAAATGTGCTTTGAGCGTAGATATTTTATACTGGTGAATGAATCAATTCTTATACTATTGACAGCACTTAATAAAACATCATCGGTTAAAAAGTAATTAGTACTCTGAAGAGTAGTTTTTTGAGAAGAGGACTTTGTACTTTTACTCCATTTTTTTTTACCACCAGTACTTTTACTTGTAATTGAGTACATTTTAACCAATGTAACAGTACTTGTACTTGAGTACAAATTTTCAGTACTCTTTCCACCTCTGATAGATAGATAGACAGAGAAAGGAACTGTAGAAACTCAAATCTGTGCACTTAATTCCAGCTTGAATTCCACTGGCTAAGATGAGTGAATGAATCCTTGCACATTTTTTTCCATTGTTATAAAATGCCCAGATGTGATGGAGTATCATTTTCTGCCGCGTGTAATTACGCTCTCATTCCATTTCACCCAAAACTATTGATTCCTCTCCTGCTGAGTGTGAAGAGGCTTGGTGTATGATTTCTCCACTCATCCACCTCTCCTCACCTGTCTTAGGCCTGGAGCTGTTTGAAAGTACAACTCTGCTCACTTGTCCAGATCCTGCTTTATAGCCCAAATCCAAACTTTCACCCTCATGTGAAACACTAGAACAGCACGCACAGTACAGACGAGAAAAATCTGTCTCCATGTGCAGTTCAACAAACTCACAGTACCGTTATAACGAAGCTTACAATAGGTTTTTGAAATGCTATTGCCTATTTTATTTCTAAAAGAACGATTTTAGAAATGACTGCTACAAAGGTTTTGTGTAAAACTGAAAATGTGTGTGTGTGTGTGTGTGTGTACAGTGTGCAGAATGCTGTGTAATCCTTCGGCTAGAAACTGGAGCTCAGTCCTCATGTCAGAACAATCTTACTTTCAGACCAAAAGCCAGGATGACATGGCTGTGTGTGTGTGTGTGTGTGTGCCTATAAAATGACAGAGCCAGGTAACAAGGCCCGATACATATGTGTAAAGCCACAGAGCCAATGTGACAGGGCTGTGTGTGTGTGTGTGTGTGTATAGCGACAGAGTCAGAGCTCTGTTTTAAGAGGGTCCCGTTGTGTGTGTGTGAATGGCACAGAGGAAGAGTCATGGCAGTGTCCTTCCTGTCTGAAGTTTCCTGTCCATAGTTGTACAGGAATCTGACCTGAAGCCTCCCGCTGAACCTTATTCACAGTCCGCAGGCGGCCGCTCTGATCTCTCACTTACTTTCATGCCATCGGCACCCTCAGGTGTGACCAGTGTGACGGGCGCTGGCACCACACACTCACACACATACACATACACACTCTGTATCTTTATCTCTCCCTTTGCTTCTGGGAAAATTTCTCTTCAGGTGCACCTCAGCACAGATCCAGGTGGTGGCAACAGGACACAAGCTCATCCACCCTCACATACTCCAGCACACACAAACACTTAACCTCACACACAGCTTAAATACTGATTTCCTAATTAAAACAATGTAATAATTACACACCCATATGTTAAATTATTTATTATTAAAATAACAGCTCAAAAATTATTTGTTCCAACACAGTTCTGTAATTTTGTGACCGCCCCTAATCCTGCGGCACAGAGACTGTGAGTGAGAGCTGGTGTTGTTAAGGAAATTTAACAGTATAATTTTGTAATTTGGTTTAGGGGTTGTAGTGTGTGGCGTTGCTTGTTCTGCTCATTGTCATATTAATATGTAGGAATTAGTGCAAATGTCCAACAATAAACGAGTTTTACCGCAGTGCCACTTCCCATACTTAACCAACTGAGTGTGCGCGCATATACATAACGGCTCCATAGATCGGCCCAATGCCACCGATACACCGAGTCGTTATCAGACCGATATCTGATCAATGTCTCAGATCTGTGACATCACTAGTATTTAGTTTGACACTTCCCTTTAAATGACAGTTACTGAAGTTAGACATTCTCATTGTTCTTCCTGTTTTGAATCGTGAAAAAGTCCTTCGTCTTTAATCGCAGACAGTTTGCAGATCCAACTTCTGGAAATCTTGTAGAAAAATGTGTATTAATTTCATAACACCCACTCTGGCAATTAGCATTTTAAACGAAAGTGATATCGCCATGCTGCAATGGGCTTACTCAATTACACACACACACACACACACACACACACACACACACAATCATAAGACACACACATAGATAGAATCTTTGCCTCAGGCCATGAAGAGAAAAAAAATCTCTCTAGGACTTGAGGAATGTTCTTGGTCCTTACATTCTGGTGTAAAGTGACTAAACACCCTCTCTCTCTCCCTCTCTCTCTCACTGTCTCTACTTTATCATTCTTGCCTCCACATACACTGACTTTTTTAGGGCGTAGCAGAAGCAGGTGGTTTGTTTTCTGTGGACAGGTGTTGCCCCCTCAGATACCCCAAACTTGGCCCCAGTCCAGGCTTCATCCCTGCTCGAGCGCTTCAACTGTAATAACTAAAATCAGAGTCAGTGTTAACTAATTATTAGTATGCGTGTGCACGGGAGAGACAGAAGCCACAAGCAGGAATTACATTTTATATTTACAGCATTTAGCAGACGCTAAATCCAGAGCGACTTACATTTTCTAATTTCAGGCACAGTTCCCCTGAGAGCAACTTAGGGTTAAGGGTCTTGTTCAGGGACCCAGTGTTGGTAATGCCAGAGATCAGATTCGAGCCCACAACCAGGCATTACCCACAACCTCTTGGGCCAAAGGCGAGTGTCCTAGCACTAGGGCAACACCCTAATTACAGTTAGGGAGGGAGTTTTCACTCTGAACATCTTCAACTCTTCATTTGTAAACAGCCACAAACCATTTTTAAACAGCTTTTTACAAAACAAAACGTTTGTCTTACATCGGCTTCACATCTGAAAATATCATAATGGCCGGCTGAATGTTTCCCAAAAAATTCCCCAGGGTGGTTTCAGCCCGCCTGCTTGATGACTGGAACGGGCTCATGAGCAGGTGCCTGCCCCACCGGACCTGGAGTTTGTGCTGAAATGGCAAAGCAGTCAGCTGAGTTGACTGAATGATGTGTATGTGTGTGTTTTCTGTAGCCGGGAGGCTAATGCTGCCTCTCCCGGTACTGCTCTGACTGAGGTTCGGTCAGGAGAGCAACATATGACTGGCAACAACGTGTTTTAACTTGCGGTCAGCACTGCCGGCGTTTTGCAGCTTGGAGCTGTGGAATGCAGGGGCTTGTCAGGGGACGATTGGTGTGTGTTAAGGTGTATGTGTGTGTGTGTGTGTGCTCTGTTTAGCCTCGCCTTCCTCTGTCATTAGAGCAGAGCTCTCACACGAAGGTGTGAAGAAGCATACTCTCTTACACACACACACACACACACACACAGAGCCACATTTAGCTGTCTTTGTGAGGTCCTTCCTTTGATTCCCATAATAAGTAGTGGTATATAATACTATAGCTTCATTTAAAGCCAGTCCTAACCTTAACTTCAGTAACTACTGCTTCACTTAACGCTAACCTTAACCTCAAGCTCAACCTCGGTAAAAACCAGCAAACCTTTTACCTCTTTTCCTTTTTGAGATAAAACTTGAAACTTTTCTGTAAAGCCATTTATATAGAAACCTCCACCATCATATAATTTATTTTTCTCACATAAAAATAATCTCACAAAGTGACAAAAATCCAACAAATCTTAGGCCTTTTGGGTACGATCAGGTGCCTACAAATACCTACAAACCTGACTCTCTCTCTCTTTCACACATATACACACTGGGTGAGTTTTTCCACGCTAGCAACGGAAAATGAAGGGTTTTGCGCGGCTGTATTATAAAGATCTTTAGTTACGATTGTGTTGTCTTGTGGTTTTGTGTCTTGGCTAAACACTGTTTATCCTGTTTATATTGCCAACAAAAGGATTTTCCCTCCTGCGCTGCAGCCCGGCTGTGGTTTGTGTGCTGATGATATATCAGGGCCCGAATGACAACAGATTGGTCGAGTAGGACATCATTCGTTGTGCGGCGTAGTGACGTGACTTAAAGAGAGCCCTTGTTTCCGCGGTGACACGCCCCATCTCACCAACCCCTTTGACAGCTTCGCTGTGCGCCGTGGCGTGTGGGTGAGTCCCAGTCCGGTCTGGGCCCACGCTGGCGTGCAGAGACTTGCTGCCATCAAAGGGAACTTCCATCATTAGAGATGCTGCTGAAAGGGGGGGGGTGCGATGAGGCGATGAGTCAATCCAGAGTCAGGGCCGTGTCTGAATTCCCGTCGGCGAGTGTGAAATGTTGAGCTGAAGTCATGGTGGTTATGATGCTGAGATGCTGGGCTTTTTGCCTGTAAGTTTGTATTGTTAGTAAGTGTTGACGATGTGATCTCCACATTTGAGTGGAGTCGGAGCTTGCAGTATACCTTGGTGAAGAGGGACGCAAGAATCTGTAGCCATATTTATCAAAATCTACCACTTTGCAAGCCAAAACGGACAGAACGTACACATTTGAGTGCAACAATAAGTCAACAATCAAAACACCCTCTACCTCCAAGACGTCAGTGAAGACTTATAGTGATTTGAAAGTGAAAGTGAGTGATTGTCATTGTGAACACACCTCAGCACAGCACACAGTGCACCACAACAAAATGTGTCCTCTGCATTTGACCTATCCTTGAAAGAGCAGTGGGCAGCTGACACAGACAGCACCTGGGAAGCAGTGCTTGGTGACGGTACCTTGCTCATGAGTACCTCAGTGGTATCTTTTACCGGTCCAGGATTTGAAACAGTGACCTTCTGATCACCATAGCCACTATGCTACCAACTGTCCCACCATGAGCTACTGTTTAAAGGTAGTTTCTCCAAACTGTTAGTACCTTTCTTTTAAAATGGGTTGAATAAATTACAAGCTGTGAAAATGATTAGGAGGAAACAAGTTTAAATGTGAATAAAACAGTCTTTTTGTATAATAAATGAAAATATTCTGGATCCTCCAGAAAGTAGTTTATGTGTATATTATTCAGCATTAGTTATGTGATTGTGGTGAGCAGTCACATATTGTTATCCGTTTTTTAATTTCTGACCGCTACAGTTTTTGTGCTAGAAACTTTGTTTCAAACTTTGTTCGCAAACGTGCGGTTTATTGCTATGTGTGCTGTTTGTATACACTTATTTAATATGCACACTTGTTTGCGAGTTCTGTCCAACTCGTCTTTTTCATCTTTTGTCCTGTCACTTATTTACCCAGTAGGAACCCATTCGTTTCCTCACATTAACAATTCATGGGATTTGAGACTCGAAAGCTTCAGCTATTTTTGCGCGACAGTCAACACGGTTCTTACGCCACCCCAGGCTGCCTCGCTGAACACACATCTGTATATGTTTTGAACCACACTTGTCTTTTTCTTCCTCTCATCATTCTTTCCCTCTTCTCTTCAATGCATTTTAATCAAAGCTTGTTTTCATGTTACATCCACAAACCCTGAGTAATCACACTGGCATTTTCTTGTGGTATCTCTAGTTTAACATGTGTTCGCTAGTGCAATTTAAAGCCACACTTCTCCATTTCTTTCTTCAGAAGAAAAATGCACATTTAAAGCTGACGGATAATTAACATGCAGAGCCACAAGTCACACATACACAGCCGTATGAATTTTCCTGGCTACGAATGTTAGAATCAGAACGTGGCGTAGATCGAATGGTGCATATGAGGACCTGCTGATCTTCACGCTTTAGGTCACATGGAGTAATGTGAGAGGGAGGAAGATGGTGCTGCTGACCTCTTTTGTTTAAGCGTGAGGGATTTAAGTGATTTTGGACAAAACAAAAGTGTGTATTTTCTTTTGCTGCTGCTGGCAGTGTTGTGTGGAGGAGTGCTGCAGGTGATGTTCCGATGTCTCAAGATAAGCCGGGTGTGTTTTAACCCGTCCGCTCTCAACACACACACACACACACACTCTGCAACGCAATACAGTTTTCTCACATTCTTAAGTGTATACATTATTTAAAGGGACATGAATCCCTTGGAGACATTTCCTGAGAGTATATTAAAATACATATGTATTTCTTGAGACTGAAAACAGTAGTATGTGATAATCATTTAAGGGGAAAAAATGACTATTTTCTCCTTCTTGTGTTAAAAATGAACAGCAGGGGCAAACGTCGCGACGTCCTTCAACTTGTCCTTCTCTTCTTTACACGTCTAGTTTAAAGTGCAGTGCATTCTGGTTTTATTGCTTTTTGTGATTTATTCAACTAGTTTTCATGCCACTTTTAATACTTTTAATACAACAGTATATTGCATCTTCTTTCAGAATGCACAAAATTATGATGTTACTTTGAATTATAACACTGAGGTAAAATGTAAATACAGATATGGTACAGTTATGTCAATGTGAAATCATGTAGTTGTATAACACAACAAGCAAATAAATAAAGGCATATTAAATGTCAAATATGCGCAAAAAAGAACACCATTGCTCCATGCAGACAGTTTCTGTACTTTAGGAAATGTGTATTATGCTGGTCAAGACTAATAAATGCTATAAATGTATGTAGATTTGTAATTTATTCATTTTCAAGATGTTGCTCGGTTATATAGGTTAGTAATATGGTGGGAAACTGCTCTGTTCAGACAGTGGAGAACACTGAGAAGTGCTAGTGTTAGACAGAATAGGCACAAATGGAAAGAAATTATAAAAACTGGGGCTTGAACCTACAGCCTGACATTTGTTGCGTCTTCACAAAGTGATGTAAGACCCAAGACTAGGTTTTGGGGACAGTGTTAGTCTTTCCTGAGGTTAGAGAATGTCCTAAATTCCTTCAGTGAGCCACAGTGTCTGGGTCGACTTGGGTTCGCATCCAGTAAAACGGGTCATATTATTGTTTAACATCTGCCAGTTACCATTTAGCACTGAGGAGGGAGAGAGATATTAAAGTGTTCTTCAGACTGTCATAAAAGCAGCTCATCCAGCTAAAATGAGGAGTATCAATTATTCTAGATTTCCAGGACAGTTTTACCGAGTGCCTCTTTCAGAGATTGCCAGTCAAAATTCATTAGAGATCGTATTTCTTCTTCCAAAATGTCTCCCCCCCCAACTGCCTGCCTTCCACGGTGGCGGGTCAGAGCTCTCATTGCACTTTTGGTGAAGACCTGACTGCAAATGGAGCACGTTTGAAGGTGGATTCTGATTGCTGTATCTATGGGCTTCTGCTGTGAAGTTTGGACAGGAAGCTTGGAGCTCTGTGCTGGAGCAGGAAGGAAGCAGAATGTTGATGGGAACCTAGATTGAGAGCTCGGTGCTTGTTGTGTTTTTTAAAAGAATTAATCAGTAGTGTTGAAGTACAAGGGTGAGACCGGTCTCGAGACCAGTTTTTGAAGGTCTCGGTCTTGTCTTGGGTTCGGCTGTATTTGTACTCGGTCTTCTCATGGACTCTCTTCTCATGGATTTTATGTCGTGATTTTTCAAAACCACAACTCTGAGAATATTACTATTAATGAGTTGTTTACTCATATTGGATAACTTCAAACCATGAAAGATTCCCACATCTCCACAATTTGGCAATGAATGGTGCTGTCAGTCCCTGCCTCCTCAGCACCAGTGGAGAGAGGTTCTAGTAGAGGGGGCATTATAATGACACCCCATCTTGCACAGAATTATGCAATCTCTCATGTTTCTAAAATGTAACCAAACCGTTTGTCTGGTGTTTCAGGCCATGTTGTGTGGTGTTTAGCAACTAGCCCCTTATCTTTGGGGTGAGTTTGGTCTTGAGGAGTGTTCTGCCACTGTGGTTTGTTGAGTTTACCATATGATGTGATCAGTTTGGATAACCGCTTACAGTGCAGCTATATCCTCATTGTATGAGAGAGAAATATTGAATAAACATGTGTAATGTTGCTTAGTGTATGTTGTTTGTTTCACATATTTGTCATGTGGTGTAAAAGTGCATTGATCCCATCTCGGTCTCAACTCAGTCTCGGCCCTTCAGAGTCTTGGTCTTCTCTCAGTCTCCACACACTCTGGTCTCGGTCAGGACTTGGTCTCGGTTTAGGTGGTCTTGACTACAACTCTATAAATCCTGTTAAATGCAGTCTGTTTATTGTAGAATCTGTAGGAAGCACCCTTTCTTCTTAAGATACATGTGTTGTTTATTGGTCTCGTTCATATGACTGGAGAAGTTAAAGGAATTTTCCACCCTGAAACACTAATGTGGTTAAAGGAGAACAAACAAGTTCCCAAAATAACTTTAATCCTGTGTTAGGATCATGTTTGTGGCATTGAGCAGATGCTCTTATCCAGAGCGACTTTCATTTTCCTAATTACAGTGACAGTCTCCATGGAGCAACGTAGAGTTAAGGGTCTTGTTCGGGGTCCAATGATAGTAGTACTAGCAAAAAATGTAGAACTGGATTTGAATCTACAACCTCTTGGACAAAGGGCTAGTGCCCTACCAACATGTTCATTTTGACTGTTTGACTTTGAGGGCAATTACTGTTCATCTGACTGCTGAAGGGCGGCATGGTGGTGCAGTGGTTAGCGCTGCCGAATGAATGAATGAATGAATGAATGAATGAGTGCTGAAGTAAACTAAACTACTGAATGTAAAAACGTCTGAATTATTTGTTTATCTAAAATGTTCAAATAAGTAATCAAAAGCAAACCAAATTTCATAGATAATCTGTCTTAGACTATTTTAGACACTAAGAAGATGCTACATGTAATGGACAGAAAACTATACAAACACCCCCTGGTTAAAATGAAAGCAGAATGCAAACAACAACAAGATGCATCCCGTTAAACCGTGTCGCCTCGATTAAACACACTTCTGTCGTTTTTCTAGGGCTCTGGCTTCCTCTGTTTGTACAGGTTGTTTCCAGCTGTCAGTGCAGGGACACATCCACGCAGGTAAACGTCCTCAGGCCTGAGTGACAGCTCTCACTTTTAGGCTTGCCGTGTTGTTTTAAAGGCGAGGGGAGACAGACCGTATCTCATCCGTCCTGACACTGACAGGCATGCTGGGAAATCTGGAATTTACTGCAGCAAAGTCAACAAATTTAGCGTCGCCACCGTGCCGACATTTACGGTTCCGTCTGGCCTTTTTTTCGCTGCCTTTATTTAAACGGAACTGAGGTGTTATTTTTTATTTCAGTCTGATTAGCTGGAGCTTTGTGCAAACATTCTGCACGTCCATATTTTAAGAGTAAGAGAAGCTCAAGCAACGTTAGATGTGGAAACTCGACGAAAGCTGACACCCAGGCTATGCGATTTAGGCACCGGTTCTGTCAAGCTTCTGCTGTGGTCATGTGCGGTGCAATTCTCCCTTATCTATGCATGTTATAATCTGCCTGCATATGGGTCCAATATCACTTTTCTGCCCTGCTAACGTCACAGGTTGAGGCAGGCTCTCTTAATGTGAAACTACAAACTTTTTTATACTGACACTGAGCTCCTTATAAATGCTCTTTATAAATCCTCATAAATATTATTAGCTAGTAACCTTCTACAGTATTGTCTCTCTAAACCGCTGCTGATCTGGTATTCATTTAATGCACAAAGATTGTTTTCCATGATTGTAATTGTAGTTTTGACTTTTGCTACAATATTTGCACAACTATTGAACTTTGCTTGTACATATCACTGTTTGTAATTTCTCACTTGACTGATGGTATGATATTTGCACAAACTATTGAAATTATTGTACAATAGATCATAGTTTCTCCCCTTCACTGCTGTTCAATATATCCTCACATAGTCAGACTTTACATATTAGCTTAGATTTTATGAAAGATACTGTTTTATTTAATAGATTGTCTGTATAGAATTTGTCAAATTGAAACCGTTGCAGATGTTATGCTCATTCAGTACAAAAAGACAACTCCAGAACCGAAATTGTTGACTGAATACCGCATGTAAACCTCTAGTTTAAAGTTTATATTTTATATTCTATTTATATATTGCTTTTTCTATGTGCCCTATCTGTTCTTTGTACTGTTAAAACTGGAGCCACGTCGTCTCGTCTCTCTGTATACTTGTACAGTATATAGCAGAGATGACAAAATTTATTTTGACTTTGATATTTGTGAGGGAGGAATTTTTCATGTTTTCTTTAATTGATAGATGTGGTTATTAACAGAGATGGAAAGTAACAAAGTAACAGTCTCTCAAGTTTCTTAGGAATAGAATGATAATGAGGAGGAAAAGAAAAAAATACTACAATATTCTGACTCATTTATAGTCTATTTGTCTGTCAAATGGTTGCGCCAAAATTGAGAATTTTTTTCTAACTTAAACTCAACTTACTGCTTGAAATTCATTTTTACAGGTCTGACCTTTTTGAACCCCTACTTCTGCAATCCACCTTTATTTTACCAGCAAACTTAAAAATCCACTCCCTGGAGTTTTACAACAATTCTGGTGCACAGGGAGCAGAATAACGTGCTAAAGGATTTCAGCCTGACGACTGGGAAATTCTGTAGTCAGCGATACCTTTATTGGGTGCTTGATTGCTGCCAAAGAGAACGAGTCGTGGCGTAACCGTGTTTTTCTCAGCCTGCATCGATCTGGTTAAGGCAAGCTTTTGCAAATCTGCTCACTTGTGCAGCGAAGCCGCGGTGTGATCGGTAAATCTCCCGACACGGCCACGCCGGCCTGAACATCCACTTTGATGCCTCTGATTAGCCTCCACACACAGGTGATTCTGAGCAAGGAGCGATTACAGGGGTCTGCCGACACAGGACCAGACATGCACGCTTGCATACCTGTGAGATTTGTGGAAACGTGTACAAGCACACATACACCCCTCCCTGCACACACACACACACACACTCTCACAATTTAACTGTTGTAAATTGTAGTGGCCATTTTTAACATGTTTATTAGTGTAAACCTGAAAAAACAAAGTCTCTAAAGGTAATTAGTACAAATCCTTTGTGAAATTGGATTAACCACAAAGCATTCATTTCAGAAAATCTTATTTAACCTCTCAATATTCTAAAAAATACTTACGATTTCTTTTAAGGAAATGTTTTATTGCTATAAATCCACACTTTATGACCTGTAAAAGAGAGAGCAGGGCAGGACGGTGGAGCAGTATTTAGCGCTGTCGCCTCACGGCACGTAGGTCCTGAGTTCGAACCCCGGGTCAGCCGTAGGGCCTTTCTGTGTGGAGTTTGCATGCTCTCCCCGTGTTCACGTGGGTTTTCTCCAGGTGCTCCCACAGTCCAAAAGCATGCACTGTAGGTTAATTGGTGACTCTAAATTGGCCCGGTAAGGTGTGAATGAGAGTGTGATTGTGTGAGTGTGTGTGCCTTGCGGTGAGTTGTCGCTTGCCCAGGGTTGGTCCCCGCCTTGAGCCCGTAGATCCTGGGATAGGCTCCGGTCCCCACCACCCTGATAGGGATTAAACAGTTGGGATAATGAATGAATGAATATAGAGAGCTTAATATATGAAGTTATTATTCATAAAACCTAACATCAAATAATCATTGAAGCCAAATAATACCTTAGTAATTGCAATGGAATGAAATGTAGGCTAATTACAATCATCTTAATTGTTTAATTGTACAACCATTGTGTTAAGAACCTTTTAAAAACATGAGACCTTGAATTAACCTTTAATTACTTGACTAATGAATTTGTCCATTACACTTGAAATCAAACCAGTTCACTGCTTAATCTAACATTTGTATGTGTGTGTGTGTGTGTGTGTGTGTGTCTGAGTGTATTACATGGTGAAGGTGCCAGTGGGTGAGCTGTCGGAAGAGGGCAGTTGAGACTTGCCCCGGTCATGTTCTGCAGGTCTGGAATCCCCTTTCCTTCACAAGAAAGATGTCGTAGGTCTGGTCTATGCACCTGCCACAGCAAGTGCTTACTCTGTAGCACACACACACACACATACACACAGGTCTAAACCTGCCAGAGCAGCAACCTCCTCTCCTATAATCCCTTGTTCCTGCGCCCTTCGGGCTGTGTTATCCGTAGCCATTGTCCAGAGTCAGTGATGTAAGAGTCACATTGGTTTTAACTTGTTTTTTTCCCTGCTGCCATTGGGAACGCTCCAAGGCAGCGCTTCAAGAACCGGCGGAGACGAACACGCAAGGGTCAGGGGTCATTTGGCGTCGGTTTACAGCCGATTGTACTGTTGCCTTTACCTGCATATAGAGAGAGAGAGAGAGAGAGAATGAGGTGGGAAAGGCGTTTAGGAATGTTGTGGAGATGTTTATCTCTTCCTGAGAGTTGGAAAGCGAGCAGCTAGGAAATGGAAACATATACATCGACCAGATGGGAAATTAGAAATATGAGTAACAAATCCACAGCCAGTTTCTTAAGAGCATCATAAAGCTGATATTGTTGACCATTACACATGGGGTCCAAAGTGATACAAAGTTTACATCTTGCACTGGTGTTTATGTTGTAAGAAGACGAACGCACACGGAATTCGCCAGAATTGCAAAGT
Source organism: Distichodus sexfasciatus (assembly GCA_032718565.1). Lineage (NCBI taxonomy): Eukaryota > Metazoa > Chordata > Actinopteri > Characiformes > Distichodontidae > Distichodus > Distichodus sexfasciatus. The sequence continues at coordinate 142,467 of JAVGVS010000104.1, read as the reverse complement.
GTGCAGGCGATGTTGTTAGATTTCATAAAAAATGAAGCAACGAGAGACACTCCAGCTGCTAACACCGACACATCGCTGAGTGTCGGGGCTTGTAACCTCACACATTCTTATGTGTCAACGTGAGATCATGTTTGCGAAGTCCTCCTGCCACCACCATAATGTCGAGGCAGTTTTGGCACTAGTCCAGATTAACCCAGCAATTAGAAGCATGTAATAATTGTGTAATAAAAGGCGTGCTGGGAACTGGGCTGGAATAAAAATCTGGAATTCTCTGGTGTGCCACAAGGACTGGGTTGGGAAGCAATGCTTTATGACGTCCAAGCCTGAGATTCTACTTCACTCATAGCCATAATTCCCATAACTGTGATGCTGTGATTAGTTGTATGGAATGTAGATTCCCGCAGCTGCATGTGAAGCTTTTGGCTGCATTCTCATATACGTGTTTAACGTTTGATCAGATCACGGACCACAAATCTTGTGGATTCTAGCAAATAATCTCTACATCATTTCTCTCTCTCTCTCTCCCACCCTTTCTTTCTCTCTCCTTGTCTTTTACACATCTCTCTCTTATTCTTTCCCCTCCCTTACCCACCTCTACCTCCCTCTCTCTCTTTCTCTTTCTCTTTCTCCCTCCCTCCCTCCCTCACTCCCTCCCTCCTTCACCAGTGTCTCTCTCTCTCTCTCTCTCCTGTTTCTCTCTTCCTCTCTCTCTCTCTCTCTCTCTCTCTCTCTCTGTTTCTCTCTTCCTCTCTCTCTCTCTCTCTCTCTCTCTCTCTCTCTCTTTTCCTGTCTTTTCCACTTCTCTCCCTCTCTCTTTTTTCTATCCCTCCCTCACCACTCCTCTCTCTCCCCCTCCCTCTGTTTCTCTCTCATCCTTTCTTTCCCCTTTCTTTCACTCTCTCTCTCCCTCCCTCTTTCTCTTTTCCTGTCTTCCTGCCTTCTCTCCTCTCTCTCTCTCTTTCATCTCTCTCTCTCCAACATTTCCACTTTTCTCTCTCTTTCTTCCCCCTCCCTCCCTCCCTCGTCTTCTTTCTTCCTGTCTTTTCCACTTCTCTCCCTTTCTCAGTTTTCTTCTCCCTCCCTCACCACTTTTCTCTCTCCCGCTCCCTCTGTTTTTCTCCCTCTGCCCCCCTCGCTTGCTCTTTCTCTCTCTCTCCATCTCTCTCTCTCTCTGTTACCTTATCTTTCCCTGTCTTTTCTTCTCACTCCTCTCTTATCTCCCTCCCTCCCTTTCTTTCTCTATCTCTCTCCCTCGATCTCGATTGCTTCCCCTTTCTCCCTCCCACCCTCTCTTTTTCTGTCATCTCACTGTCTTTTCTGCTTCTCTTCCTCTCTCTCTTTTTCTCTCCCTCACCCATCCTCTTCCTTTCTCTCTATCCCTCTCTCTTCACTGCCTCTTTCTCTCTGTTTCTCTCTCTCTCTCTCCCTCTCTCTCTCATTCCTCGTGTGATACACTCTGCCCACAGGCCCCAGAGCAGTGTGCTATCACGGCTACACCTGCAGACCTCAGAACAAGTGTATGAGTGTGTGGGTGGGCTGTGCTCAGACCTGCCTGCCTGCCTTCCCTCTTTCCCCCTCTATATGTGTTATGCACAGGTAAGGAATGCAGCGAGGAGACGATCAGGTGCAGCGGGACACGTGGCGGCATGCCGGAGACGTGCAACCTGCTGCACTGCTGCGAACGCGCCTCATCTGACAAAGTGGTAATACGATTTTTACGTGGGGTTTTGTGAAGACGCTGGCGCTCCGAGTGGAGCCGTGTTGAGTGAAGTGGAACTGTGGGTGAGGAGTGTTAAGCACTGAGAGATTGAGACATGAACGGCAGAAATGTGTTTATTAAAGCCTATGCAGGCCTGACCCACCCTAAAAGGGTGGAGATGAATAAGGGTTGCCTGGGGGAAAGAAAATCTCTCTCTCATTCTCTCGCTCCCTTTTCGGAAAGGGTGGGGTATAGAGAGTGTAGAAGCACGCTCTGATAAATCTTTTATTCTTTTATTCCCCTTTTGAGCCACAATTGCTTTTTAGAATGTTGCCAGAGCCTGCAGATACTGTGCATTTCTATTTTTGTGAGATCCTTCCATTCAAGTCCATAATGACTAGAGGTAAATACTGCAGCTACACCTAACTCTAACCCCTAACCTTAACCTCAGGGAGCAAAAACAAATCCTTTAGACCTGCAACTTTTCTTTAAAAGTTTTTTATGAGAACCGGTCCTCACCTGTAAAAATCTCCTAATAAAATCACAAAAGTTTGATCAATCTGAGATTTTTAGTGGTCCTCCCACCCACCTAGAAACATGCACCTCTCCCACCCACAGATTTGTTTGCTATCTTGGTGAGGCTCTAATTTTGACACATATTACTATATAAATAATCATACCACTAACCCTAATTCTAAACTCAGTGACCAAAAGCAAATCATTTGACTCTTTTGGGGTTTTTCCCAATTTAACCATAAAACATTATGAAATATTATTAAAGAAATCACCTTTTCTGTTCTTTGGACATACATTTGGGTCCAAATGCCTCTACACACACAGTTAGTTTGATAAAATTGATCAAATGTGTTAGCATTAATTTACTAATGTCAGAAATCATGTGCTTAGATTTCTCCCCTACTTCGACGTCACGTCAGGGGACATTTGAATAACTCCACCCTCCTGTCTGAGAACCTCTGCCCACCAGGTAGAACTGCTAGCGCTTCCTGATCCACCATGTTTTCTCGCAAGTGCTACCATAAGAATGTATGGACATGTACGGCTGTATGGATGATCTGTTAGCCGCAACCATGTCGATTAGTTTCATGTGAGGTAAACTTGCTCCGTGTTGTCTACACCCCAGTTCCACAGTGGGACGTGTGTGGGCAGCAGTGGCTCATTTAAATTAAGGAATACTAATGAGAAGCAGGCTGTTCTGAAAGGGACTGAAATAGAGGGGTAAAAAGCAGGTGAAAATGCCTAACCTGAGAGGAATTTTCAGCAAACTACTCAGAGACGTGCTTAGTGGAGCTCACAGACCTAGTTTAACTTGCTGAAAAAAAGGGTATAATATGGGACCTTTAACATTACAACATTCTCAAAATTTCAAAAACCTTATATTTTTCTATCAAAAAGTACTCGACATTACTTTTTTTCACTAACATTTTCCTTACATCCGAGTTCTTCAAAAACCACAAAAGCTTCTCGCCAATTACACACAATCACAATCTCAACAACTTCATTCCTTCTGCCCTGACACTTTCTCTCCCAAACGGCTCACGACGCCAAAGATTATGAATTTTTTAAAAAGAAGGGGCTCGAAGGCTCATTCGGCTGTGATTTATGAATTATTACCGTCTGCCTCTCTGTTATCTGGGGCCACTTTTCACTAAAGTTATGTTAATGTTACCCCTTTGGAGAGGACAAGGATATTATTTACCGCCAAAAGCCGAGCGCAAGATTTAAAGGAGGGAAAGAGAGAGGGGGGGAGAGAAAGTCGAGGGGGCCCTTCTCAAATGTTCATTTTTCCAGAATGTGTGTGTTTTTGTTGTCTTAAGTTTTCCTTGGTGGCAGTGAATAAAGTGTTCTTCTGTTGAGCGAGCCGTGGGTCCGCAGACACACTGTCTGCGCTGGGAGTTCCTGTCCCCAGCCAAGATCCCACAGACCCACAGCGGGAAGGACAAGGTCAGCGTTCGCTCACTGCTCCCTCCTCTCTGCTCTCCGCTCACTCTGGAGTAGCAGATGTGTTACTCAGTCCTGCACAGCCCTGACAAACCGAAATCATCCACATGCAATAAAGAAAAACGGCTGGATGCTGGGCCATTAGCCTTTTTCCCTCTCCTCACTCAGCTCACAGTTTCTTTAATTGGCCAAATCTAACTTTTCTCTCAATCTGTGGAGTGCCTTTATTGACATTTCTTCAGTTTTACTGCGTTCTTTTTCAGTTTTGCAGAGTGAGTGAGCCAATAAGCAAGCAAGCAAGTAGGTAAGTAGTTGAGTGAGTAAGTTAAAAAAGTCACGTATGTAGGTAAGTAAGTATGGTGGCAATTTTTTTAAAGTAAGTTAGTAACAAGTAAGTCGAATGTTCAAGTGTCCGCTGGCTCAAGTCCTGGACCTCGGTCAAATGCAGAGGCCACGATTCAGAGTTCACAATGACAAGTAATCACTCATTTATTCATTCACTCATTATTCAAACGGCTTAATCCCAACCGGAGTCGTGGGGAGGACCGGAGCCTATACCGGGAACTACGGGCGCAAGGCGGGGACCAACCCTTCGCAGGCGCCAACACACTGCAGGGCAAAAAACCACTCACTTTAATTCAAATAACCAAGTAAGCAGGTATGCAAGCAAGTGGGTATTGGTGTTGTAGTGGCTAGGACACTCGTCTCTGGACCAAGAGGTTGTGTGTTTGAATCCTAAATCCAGCACTACCATCATTGGGTCCCTGAGCAAGACCCTTAACACCAAGTTGCTCCAGGAAGACTGTGCCTGTAATTAGGGAAATGGAAGTCACTCTGGATGAGAGCGTCTGCTAAATGCCGTGAATGTAAATGTAAATACATGAGTAAGCAGGTAAACAAGTGGGTAAGTAAGTACATTACAAGTAAATAAATAAGTACAAATAAGTGAATAAACAAATGATATCAAGTGAGAACGTACATAAGTACTTAAGCAAACAGGCAAGTAAGTAAGAATGTAATCAATTAAGTTAGTAGGTAGGTAAATGAGTACATAAGTAATCAAGTAAGCAAGAAAGTATGAAAATAAGTAAGCAAATAGACTATCAGGAAGTACATAAACCCAGTTTATTTGTATTGCATCGTAAAATGCTGTGCAAGATCAGTTCACAACAAACATAAACACCGATATAAAACACCCACCCACCCAAGCTACCTGTTTTAAAGAATAATTTAAGATGAAACCGCTACATAACAGCTAAATCCAAAATTGTTACCACAAATCATTCATTTAGACACTAAATACCCTATTTCTTACAATCAACTAATGTGTTTTCCAACATTTGGCATCTTTTCCAAACATTTTATGGAAAAATTAAAAAATGTTACACTTTCTCATTCTAAAAAGCCATGAGAGGCAAAATGTTTCACGCCGATTAATTAGTAAAGTAATAAGTTGTTAGGTGGTAAATTAGCTTTCCACCCTGTTCTCATAGAGTAAGCACTAAGGAGCAACATTGATCACACTCTGCTCAGGATGTCAGGACAAATAAACAGGGCCATAGCTCAAAATGAGCTGAGGAAAAGTGCAACAGAGAGGAAGAGGAAGAGCGAGAGGAAGGGCAAGGCATTTGTGTCTGATGAGACACAAGTCACTTCATCTGACAATGCCCCCATTCTTGGAGTCTACTGAACTTTACCTTTATAACATGCAAAGTTTGGCTTTATTCAGTTTGCAGTAAATTTTATTGGTGTTTACACGGTAAAATCATAATTTATGTAAATGGATGCGAGCGTAGTAATTGTCTGACGTTTGTTGGCCTACAGGTGTTTTTCACAATAACACATCTACCATATAAATACACTGTAACCTTCACAACCACAAAATCCAGTTTTTATACTGAAACATGCAGAAAATGTCCGACGTCTCAAAATTTCATAGATGGCTCCCAGCTTAGTGGCAGTATTAGTTTTGTGTGTGTTCTAAATTGATCTCACCAGCCTGTTTTTGTAGTAAATATTTTAGTATTTGTTAGTCTTTGTATGCAACCTCAAAGAAAAGTTTTGATGGAGATTAATGCTTAGAGTAGAAATGCAGTTTGAGGTTTCGTATTAACAGTTTTGGGTAATTTATGATCTGTGTTTCTGAAAGTGTGTCTTGTACAGATTACAGATTACAGATGTCCAGTTATTTTGTGCCAGTAATCTGAAAGCAGCGTTTGATTTAGATGGAAGATAATGGATTTGAGAAGGGATTGTGTGGATTGTGCTTTAAGAAAACAGAGTTTTATGCATCTTAATGTGTGGCTTTGGCTCAGTAACTTTTGGAAATGTGTGTTTTTTTGCTTCAGAAAACCTTAGTCATGTGTAGCAAATTGCTTTGGATTCCTTTGAAGCCCATAAGATTCCCCGGCTAATGTCGCATAAGATTTATACACAACCGTCACTCCTTTTTTTCTGGTTTCTTTATAAGTTTTCCCTGTTTTTGGGCCAGGATTATCAGCAGCCTAAATTCCAGTCATGGCTGACGGTGATAAGAACAACCTCAGAACTCCAGAACGGAGATTACAGACAGACACACCACTGCTGCTATCAGATGAAAGAGGCACTTTCAAGATGTTTCTCTGGCACAATTGGCTTTGATCTTCAATAAACTTTTCTTTTCAACCAAATACTTCCTAACACAACCACAACACACATCTCTGAAACAGGACAGTTTCACTGGTTTCTTAAGATTTCATCATGGCTTCACTTTAACATTGGGAAAGCTGATTTGGTGATTTGATGCAATTTGAGGTTTGCTTTCACATTCTAGAGTTTTTCAAGCAGCATTGCTTTCTAAAAAGTCCAACCTTAAAGCAGAACGCAAAAGATAGCTTTAATGTGTAAATACAGTTTACATGAACATGTACATGTTTTCTCATACATTAATTCTAACGTAAATAATGTGTCAACTTTTTCTCATATTAGCTGACCTAATATAGACAGGTATCATAAACATGCTTATCATTATCATTTCTATTATATTTATATTTTTATTTATCAGATAAGTGAGTGATTATTAGTCATTGTGAACACAGCACAGCACACAGTGCACCACAAAGAAATTTGAGCTCTGCATTTGATCCATCCATGAAGGAGAAGTGGGCATCCCATCCAGTGCCCGGGGAGCAGTGCTTGGGGACGGTGCCTTGCTCATGAGTACCTCAGTGGTACCTTTATCGGTCCAGGACTTGAATCGGCGACTCTCCGATCAGGGTGCCAACTCCCTAACCGCTACGCTACAAACTGCCCCAATGATCATGTAATGTACTGTCAGCTTGGCTCAGGATGTACAGGAATGAACTCATCAGTGACCGAGAGATTGAAGGAAACCATCCTCACCATCACAGCACATGGTAGCAACAGGTGCATTTTATATCTTTATTTTTTAAATTGATGCGCTGTGAATGCTTTCTGAAAAAATCCTTATCGGGTCACGGAGACCGAAGCCTATTCTGCCACTACCGGTGCGAGGTAGGCGACCAACCCACACCGCAGGGCACACACACTCACATCTTCCGGAGTCACACAGAAGGGCCCTACGGCTGACCCAGGGATCGAACCCAGGACCTTCTTGCTGTGAGGCGCCAGTGGTAATCACTGCTCCACCATGCCGCCCCCAGACTAGCATCTTCTGTCTTATTTATATCATTAACACATCTCATAACATCTCATAGCATTTTTGCCGTACTATCTCAACCAGATATACATTCTAAGGAGTAGGTGCTTACTGGGTTTGTTTTTCACAAGAACAAGCAATTTCCGCTTATGTTCCTACATACCTTAATGCGTTTACATTTCTTGAGGATTAATGTTGGGTGAGTATAAAGAAAGGTAGATAAAGGAATCTTCATGTTCAAATATTGTTAATCTCTTTTGAATGAGTGCAAACTTTAGAATCAGAATTGGTATGTGGAACTGAAAAGAATATTTGGAAAGAATATGAAAAGACTTCCACTTGCCATTCCTCAGAAAACACCAATGTTACAACCAAAATTCAGTGTAATTATTTGATTATAATTTGACTGATTAGAACCCTTGTATTCTAGCTTTTCTGGATACTGCTTAAAGCTATGCTACAATTGCTATTGTTACGTCCCATCTTAAATTAACAAAGTCTAATAACTAGATCATCATCCTATATTATCATTTAGTGAAGATGGAACAATCTGAATGAATACTCCACCAGGGCCAGCTAACAGGTGCAGCAAAGAATAATTGAATTTCACTTTGCAAGATTAGTTAGACATAATGTCTAACAGAAATAGAAAAGTTTTTAAAAGGCAAAGCATCTCCAACTTTGCTAAACTTACTAACTGGATGTCAGACTGTAAGATTGGAACTAGCAAGGATAGACTGCATTCAAGTAATCCACAAGACAAGACTCATGTATTTTATCCCCTTTCCAGTCTGTGTTTTTGGCTCCGTGCTCTTCACTAAGCTGAACATGTGGAGGAGGATTCAGTGCTGACCCCTGAGCAGATCGACTGGAGATAAATCGCCTGCATATCTCCAACACCATGGCCTGTTTAGGTGGGTGGCGTCATTTCAGCCACGGCTGACGTTATCTATGTGTGTGTGTGTGTGTGTGTTTCAGGATATCTTATCACAGATATGACTAAAAGCAAATGATATGTCTGAATTTACCTTAGCAGAGTTCTGTCATAAAATATTCCCTTTAAAAGTAAATTTGAATGAATCTTCTTTAATTCAATGTATTCATAAAGCTCATTTAAAACTGCATGGATTTTGACATCATTTAGACATCAAGCAAACCTGAAAGTAAAAAAAATATATATATTAAAACAGAACAGCAAAGTTAACCTCAAATCCCTCAAACGTATGATTTAGTATGGTGTATTTTCACATGCAACACGATTTGGGCTGCAAAGGATGTTGGTCATCGGATAGCAAAATCAAAAAACCATCCCCGTTGTGACGAAAGAGCAGCCCAAATGGGAAAACCAGACGTGGAGTTGCACAAAGAAATTTGTCTGACTCATTTATTCGGCAAGACTAGAGGTCCCACAAGAGCTCTAAAATCTTACTGCTATATCATCACCTCCCTCAAGCACGGCCTCCTCACAGGGCTTCCTCACAAAGACGGCCTAACTTACGTAGACTAACAAAGAGATTTTACAGTGCAGATCTGTCAGGAAAAAGCTTCTTGTCCATTGTTCAGCAAAGTGCCTTGCTTGAAGACTTCCATACAGATGCAGCCTTTCCTTATGTAGAACGTCTAACAGAGATTTCTTTTTGATGTGTGATGAAAGTGCATGTCCAGCGAGTATCATCAGTGTCAGATGGTGAAGAAATTCTTGCTAAAAGTAAAGTTCCTAGATACCTTAAGCTTTTTACATTTCTTGGAGATTAGTGTTGGGTGAGTCTCTTAAATATGGCTCTCATTAAAGAGAGAGAAACAAATATTGTTAAGTAAAAACTTTAGAATCAGAGTTGGTATGTGGAACTGGTGAGATACAGAGATTGTTGTGGAGGAATCTCGAACACCTGATAGAATAAAATGAAGACAATCTTACAACAGGTTCTCTTTATTTTGCCAATCAAACAGCAAAACAGCAAAACAGCAAACGACACCCAGCCAGTCCGTGGAACCACCCCACTCAACTCACTGGGTACCCATTTTTATACATCTTTTTCCCTGCTTGGATTACACCCACTTTTTCTTTTGTCACTCCCCTTGCCTTTCCCCACCATTATTTCCAATGGACAGTTTCACACCTTCATTTGCATACCAAACTCCACCAATATTTCTTAACCAATCAAAAGAAAGAAAAATAAAAAAATATGATCTTTACTTGCATTTGACGGACAAGGTTACAGAGTCTACAGAGTTTACAGATAGTTCATATACAGTTCAACCATAAAACATTACTTCTGTCAGAAGACAGTATATAGAATAATATGGGAATGAAGTAAAAGAATAAGTAACATAATATGACAGGATAATGTAATGAAGGAAAATAACAAGATAATGTTATACACTCATGAGACTGCTAAATAATAAAAATAAAAGTATGATAAATGATAAAAACTGCCATAAGATTTGATCTCTGCAATCAGTCAATGAAAAGAATATTTGGGGTGACTTCCATATGCCATTCCTCAGAAAACACCAATGTAACAATCAAAATTTGATGTAATTATTTGTTTATAATTTTACTGATTAGAACCCTTTATTGCATTCTTGCTTTTCAGGATGCTGCATTAAAGCCAGCGGCTATTGTAACGTCCCATCTTAAATGAATCAAGTCTAATTAAGTGCTCTTGAGTCAGAGGCTCTCAGACCTCTGCTGGAAACTGTGATGGCAGGCTGAGATGTGTGTATTCTCCCCACTGAGAGATGCAATCTCTCTACCACATCCTAATGAGTAAGACCTCCTCCAGCTGGACCTTATGTGCTACACTCACTCAGACACATACATTTCATTATCTTTGTGAGGTCTTTCCACTGACTCCCACAATCACCAGATCTAAAAAATATATCACACCTAACCCCACTCATAACTTCAGTAACCAAATGCAAATCTTTTAACTTTTTACAAAATAAATGCTGAAACCATTCTTATGAAGACTGGTATTCACATAGAAAAATGTCCTCACAAAGAAACAAAATCTGATAAGTTTATAAAACCTCACACACACACACAACTTTCACAGCCTGTTTGCAGAATGCCTCTGGAATTAAGAGAGAGAGGGAAAAAAGAGAGAGGTATTGGGCAGAGCAGCACCTGCTGTACCACAGTTTAAGTTGAAGTGAGTGATTATTTGTCGTTGCGAACGCATCACAGCACACAGTGCACCAAACGAAATGTAACCTCCACATTTCCCCCACCCATTAAGGAGCAGTGGGTAGCTTTGGGTAGCTTTGGCAGCTCTCGGCGAGCAGTGCTTGGTCAAGGTACATTGCTCATGAGTAGCTCAGTGGCACCTTTACCGGTTTCGGGACTAGAACCGACAACCGTCCAATCGCAGAACCTACTCTCTAACAGTTACACTACGAACTGCCCTAAAGCTGTATATGATTTTACAGATCTCACAAAACCAACAGTGATGAACATCAATTTTGGTAACAAGTGTGTGAGTGAATGTTGACCGTGATGATGGGAATAGATAAGTGTGTCTGCCAAATTGTGAAAAAAACCTGTCCATCTCTGAAACACTGCTAGTACATTCCATTGTGCTGTGGCAAGCGTCAAATAGTTTAGAGGAATCAAGAGTCAAGGCTCGTAGAGGAACAATACGTGTATTCTACAATAACAATGATGGACAACATAAACGCTGCCCCTGTTCTATAGGCATTTTCATGAAGTATGATGATTTGTTCAGGAGAACAGCTGAAGAGTGAGGAGAACAACTTCATGTGAAGTTTTGATGATTCACAGAGTACACAGAATACTGGCGTCATCTGAAAGTGGTGAAAGGAAGGGTCTTACACAGATATGCCTTTTATCTACAAATACTGTATGTGTGTATTGTAAAAATGAAGTAAAAATCAATATGGGTTATATTCAAAAGAGCATACAATGAAATTACAGGTAACAATACAGGGTGAGATGGATGCCATTTGCAGTGGGGCTTAATATTCAGCAAATAAAATAAAACAATTAATAAGATAACTGGTCAATATAGTTGGCTCAAAATGCCCATGCTGTAAATTTTTCTCTTTGTTGTCCAACTGAATTAGCTGGTTCTGATAATGAAGAGAAATATTGATCCAAAAGACATTTAGGAGAGCTTTATTTGAAAATGTATTTCTACTAAAATGGATAAAAATAACAAAAAGGTTTAGATTTCTATGTGAAGCTAAAATTATTAATTGGTGCAGTAAATATCATCCACGTTTTACCTTCCCTGTCTAATTATCAGAAGCTTCCAAATAGCGCCTGCTCTCTAGAGTATTTGCTTCTTATCAAAAAGACATCTTTTTTCATGTATTTGAAATCACATTTAGCGCTTTCTAACTATTTTCTTATATTATCAGTGTTTAAGAAAGAAAGGTTGCAGTGGCGTCTGAGCCCAGCAGGGCGTCAGTAACCCTGACCCACGGTGTCTGGTCATAAAAGACCTCCAGCTATAAAGTCCCTCTTATCAGTGCCCTATGGATGGATTGGAGGACTTTTGGGGGGTTAAGCCAGTGCACTCCCTGATGCTTTTAGATCTGCTGATACCGAACAAACACGACCAGACTCAGAAATGGCAGAACGATGTAAGAACTGGACCCACATTTAACTTGGTAAAAGGTTGAATGAATAACGTAAAAATGTGTGACCATTTCTCTGTATGTTTCTCACTCACTGTATTCAGGTTGAGAAAAACTTTCATTTGCAAATGTACCGTACTGAAGCGGCTCAGCAATGTGAACAGAAGGCACACCTGATACCTTGCAATGTTGTTTGAGATTCGTGAACTAACTGGGTCCTGCTCAGACTTGTTTGTTGACTACAATGTCAGGATGTAGTGAATATGTTGTGTTGGTTCAGGAATCTTTTGTCTCTTTCTATAAAGCCAGCGCAGCTAAATGCAGGTACCGACTTGGTTAGAGCGAAATGGAAATCGATCACGACTTACTTTGTTTCAAAGCGAAATTTGACATTGCCGTAGCAGAACGCAGGGCCAACGCCTCATTTAAGGACGTGACTCACTGTGAGGGGATTTTCAACACCGTCTTTACTTATTTACACAATATAGGATGTTCAGCCCGGTTGAAACCCCTATTGTAGGCTTGCGTTTAGAAGGCAGATATAGGCTCCGGAGTGGATTATCGTTTCCAATTGTTTTTGCTGTGATCAAAGTACATTAGAGACGTTCCCTAGGTCCTTGGCTGCATTGGGAGCTCACACGTTCCCCCGCGGATGTTTCAAAAATACCCTGCCTGGGAAAAAGTAATGTGCTGAAATCGCAATGTAAACATGACACAGATATGAAGGAGCAGTACTTAGCATTCTTTATGCAGGTTCAAGTCATTCCTCAAATTTCACTTCATTTATCAGGTTGAGTTATTTTTGGTATGGACAGCAAAGTCATGCATCGTGAAATTCATTAAAATGAGCAGGAAGCAGCTTGTATGAACAGAGACTAAAGGGTTTATTTTGGGTTAGCGTTAAGGGCTGGGGGATGGTTGTATCAACTTAAATCCCACAAAATTGTGCCCTTTCACTGAAGTCTCTATGAGTTTAGTGCGAAACTACGTGGCAGGGAACTTGGGAACTTCTCAGCAACTCCTCACCTTGTTTATTCATTAGGCCTTGAGAAAGCGTTTGATATGGAGCTCCTCTCCCTTGGGAGGGAACCAGTGAAATTTCTCCGGCACAGAGTTTGAGAAATGTTCTTCAGCAAAGCTGCGTTGTTTAATGAAAGAGAATATAGTCAGATAATAAACACAGTATCATAAATTGATTACACAACATGATTGGCCTAAATAATCATACAGATGATCAGCAGTGTCTTATGGGACTGGAGTTACTGTATTTGTGCTCATAGGAGACCTGTCTCTGTGTAAAAACTGACAAAATATATTTAGTTTAGTTTTTCATGATGGAGGATAAACACATTTAAAAGGAATGAAAGAATGAACCACAGATGAAATTGGAATGAAAAGCATCAGACCATTAAAGTTACCACTGAGGTACTCATGAGCAAGATACCGTCCCAAGCACTGCTCCCTAGGCACTGCCCACTGCTCCTTCATGGATGGGTCAAATGCAGAGTTCACATTTGGTTGTGGTGCACTGTGTGCTGTGCTGTGGTGTGTTCACAATGACAAATAATCACTCACATTCACCTTCATTGAAGTTAGTCTAGGACTAGGCTTAATCTTAGACTGGTTTTAGGACTTAAAATGTGGATAAAATTGACTCTAAATTGTTGAGAAGCATGTGATTTCTCTCTTGCTTGTCACATGCTGAATCAGACATTCTGGGCCAAGACAACACTGTTTGAACAGCAAGTGCACAGAGACGGGGCCTGCTGCAAGAGAGCTGTTTGAGTTTCATTCATTGGATTGTGGGTCATGAGTTTGGAGTGTTAAATCCTGGAAAATCACAAGAATCACTGGAGACATCCTTAGCTCCGAGAGCTCTTCTATATATAACTCTACATTTCTTTTACATTTACAGTTGTCCAGCAGTGTAAAATAGCAAATATAACAGCATTAATTGCTTATTAAATAATAGCATACATTTGTTGTTTACGGTTGTAAAGAGGGGAGTGACCTTCTTCGTTAGAAGCAGCTCTAAAACGGAAATGAAAAGACTGATAGTGTTAAATACCCAGAGCAAACAGAGCGCATGGTCTTTATAAACACTCTGAGGAGCCTCAAGGCTTTTGGGGTGACGGGGAGAGAAACAATCCTCTCTTTCTAATCAGGTCAGGCACTGCAGATCACACTGAGGGTCAGGACCAGAGGAGCTTCAACCAGTCGATTGTTGCGCTTTTTGTTATTGCTGCATGAGAGAAAGAGAAAGAGAGAGAGAGAGAGAGAGAGAGAGAGAAGGGTGTATGTCCCTGACTGCTGTGTCATCGCATTGAAGTACAGCATGATTTGTGCATTCAAAAGTTCAGTGCAAAGAGGGGAAAAAAAATAAGCTACCCTTTCTTAGACCTTTGTTTTTACATGTTTCTGCCAAGCTACAACTGACAGAAATATCCGTGGTCATCACAGGGATTGTCAGAAGAACATGAAAACGTTTGAGGTCATCACTGGGTTTGGCAGAAGAACATGAAAACGTTTGATTGTTAAAGACGGACACACTCATGAGTTGAGGTTTTGCGAGACTAAGACACTTGAACACCTGTATTGTGCAGTAGGGCAGATTTGAGGCCCTGGAGCTACCTAACCAACACCTGGAATAGCTCAGACATGAGTCATAACTCTTCAAATCCACAGCAAATCATACAGAGTTCATGCCCAACAGGCATGGAGACAAGTGCTCATTCACAGCAGAGCAACTGAGCAGGTAAAAAGGCACCACTTTTAGTGACCTTGCTAATGTCCATTTTAAGCATTATTTTTGTTGTTGCCAGAAATGTGTTTTTAGCTATTCATCCCCTGTATTTGAATGTTTAATCGGCTCATACGATCTGGTTTTCACTTGCTGTTCCCCAAATAATGCCCTTACTGGCAAACAAGAAGCCGGGGGCTTTCAAAGAAAATGGCAGGGAAGTGAGATCAGCCTAGGGAGGAAGTGTGACATTTGGGGTTTATTTGGGACTTGAACAGGTTCACAGGGAGCAGGTTCAAGTGGTCCATTGATTCCATTCATGCACTTCGGCGCTTTAACAGCTAATGGTTTTGGGTACTGTTGCTATTCTACATTTTCAAGTCTACAGTGGACTGTGAGAAAAAGGTTTTGTTTTAAGAGAGAACATTTTCAAAAAATGCTTTTGGCGGAGAATTTTCGAAAGCTCAGAATGATTCTTTTTCTGTCATTAAATCTGTATCTTGAACTATTTCAGGTCAGATGATTCCACTGGGTCGAATCAGCGAAAGCTTCATTTTGATTCATTTCCTTGATATGTAAGAACACCTCCCAGAACCAGTTGGTGCCTGTGTTCCATTTAAGTCTAGCGTTCAGTTCGTAGCCCAAACATATTACTCACAAGGGGGCAAACAACTGCTGGAAAATGAGTACAACATCTCCACCTAATGAATCAGGTAAGAACCATCATGAGTCAAGTAGAATGGTGTAGCAACAGACACAAGACCTTTTGGGATTAAATGGTTAGCGATGGCACTGTTCCAGTAATGATGCCAAGGCCAGAGACAATGCTAAGTTTATGTTAACCAATTTTAACAATC
This sequence comes from Distichodus sexfasciatus, assembly GCA_032718565.1. Taxonomy (NCBI): domain Eukaryota; kingdom Metazoa; phylum Chordata; class Actinopteri; order Characiformes; family Distichodontidae; genus Distichodus; species Distichodus sexfasciatus. The sequence continues at coordinate 126,952 of JAVGVS010000104.1, read as the reverse complement.
TAGTGGTAGTCTCTGCCTCTGGAATAAGATTATTTGTGAAATTGTGAAAAAAAACTATTTTGTTAATTGTTATGTGATTAAAACCCATATTTTATGGCATGTTGTCTGACTGAGGGCAATTAAAAAGGTTCTTAGTCACAACTAAACATCAACATTAAAAATATCAGATTTTTTTATTTATAAATTGTAAAAAAATGGAAGTACAAAACAACCACCCATTCCACTTTTAAATGCATACTGTCAATGTACAATCATTTCAGTCACACATACATTCAAACATAAAAAATATAGATTACAAACACTTGGGCAGATGTCTCTAGAGAGATTCCAGAGCTCTGAAAGGCACTTGATAGGGCATTAAAAAGTCTGCTGGTGTACTGCTATGGCACATTCCTGAAACAGTTTAAATACTATCAGTAGAAAAAATGACATTAATGGCTTTGCACTTGTTCCCTCTGCTGCAATGGTTCATATCCTTTGCATCTTGGATCTTTGGCTTGGTCATCCTGCACCCGCTATGAAATCCAACAGCAATAACAACAAAGTATTTGTCATACCCTTAGACATCCAATAATGGATAATAATTACTACTCAAGTCAGAGTATGTGTAGGCCCTCCCAAATAGTACATATCTGTAAACAATACTGCGGTACACAGAGCCCAACACTGACACAAAAACAGTGTGAATACTGTTAAAATAGGAAGCACATGATAGTGCACATGATACAGAGGAATGATGCCCTTTCTTTCTGTCTTTTTTTTTAAACACTGAAGCGAACAGAAGTCTCAGTCAGGCACACATGGAGTTAAGGCTACTGGGTTTTCATCAAACAGACGCATTTTTTCCCTGCATGGAGAAATGTGCTGCGGAATGTGTCGCAATCCGAGCGGCGCCTGAGAGTGAGACAGTCTTGTGGGTGATATTTTTTTGGGTGTCAGTGGGCTACGCAGCAGCCCGACTCCTCGTGCTTGTGTAGGAGCGACATTCTGGAGAAGGTCTTGGAGCAGTTCTTGCACTGGTACTTTTTAACGTCCGAGTGGGTCTGCAGGTGGGCCCGGAGGTTGGACCGGTCCGCAAACGCCCGACTGCAGTGGGGGCACGAGAAGGGCTTCTCACCTGGAAAAACACCCGAAAACACCAGAATATTAGCTATATTAGAATGGGAGCTAGTGACACATGTCTTTAAAAACGGTGCTAACCTGAAAGCCCAAGGCCCTAAGACTGATGTACACTAAAAATCACATGTGTGTTGCTAACTCTTTACGTTTGAGACCAAGGACTTCAAGAAACACTGTCAATGCAAATGTATCTCTTTTAAACTGACTGTATGATGCATAGGCAGAGACAACAAGTGATATGGACCCTATAACTCTTTAATCTAATGTATAATCAAATGTATAATCAAAACTGACCAATGCAACCCCCCAAAATAATCAAAATATTTTGGCAGGTGGGTGACAATCTCAACCCCCTATCGTTCAACCCAAAGTACCAAACTTTCGGAACGTCCAAAATAGTTTGTGGAGACAATCAGTGGTTAAGTTCACTTCTCAGTCTCCTCTATAATCCTCTGTTATGACACTCATTCATTAAAGGAGGCACTTCTGAACCTGTTAATTAATGTAAGCGCCCCTGAGCCCTTAATGAGAGCTTTTTATGCTGGTGCTGTTGACTCACCAGTGTGCGTCCTGATGTGTCCCTGCAGCAGCCACGGCCGTGAGAAGGCTTTCCCGCACATTTTGCAAACGCACGGCAGTGTGTGTGTCCTTATATGCATCTTTAGGGCGCCCAGACTGACATACTCCTTTTCGCAGTACTTGCAGCTGAACGACTTCCTCGTCTGCGCGTCGCAGTGCAGCTGCTTGTGCTTCATCAGTCCCGAGTAGGTAGAGTAGGATTTGCTGCACAGGCCGCACTGGAACTTCTCCGCGTCCGTGCCGTGCACCTCCGACCCTTTACCGGACAGACGCTCGTCCTCGTCGCTGCGCGGGCTCTCGGAGCCGCTGGTGCCCTTGGACGAGGCGTCGGACAGCGGAGACGGATATCCGGACACGGGCGACAGGTCGCTGGGCAGCGGAGACAACGGCAGGCTGCTGGTCGTCCACACGGTGATCGGGTTGTACGCCACCGGGCTCAAGACTTCGGGCTGAGGTATCACGGGCATCGGGAGACTTTTCAGCAGATATGGCGACAGAACTGCTGCAAACACACAAAAAACATGACAGTTATTCCACGTTATAATTACCTAAGGGAAAGAGGAACTACATTGTGGAGAAGAAGAAGAAGAAGAAGAAGAAGAAGAAGAAGATCATGATGATGAAGACGCCGAAGAAGAAAATCCTTACGGATACTGTACGGTTACCTTTTATAGTAATAGTGATAATAATACCAATGATAACAACAACAGTAGTTACTAACAACTACTACTACTACTACTACTACAACTACTACTAATAATAATAATATCAACAACAGTACTACTACTTACAACTACTACTATAACACCTACTAATTACTTATGTGCTGCTTGTATTGCTTTTCTCACATACAAGATCCCCAAACAAATGCAACAGTGATCAACAAAGACAATAGCAAAACAATTTGAATAAAGGTGCAGAAATATGTAAACAAAACCAAAGATAAATAAAAGTTTAAACAAAAACTCAACACTTCGTCAAGTGGTTTTTGAATCGAGACCTCACCCACATTCGTAAAGGAGTGAAAGAACGAAAGAAACGGGTTAACAGTATAATCACTTCAGTAACTAATATAAAACAGGATCATTTATTTATGTACACGGCTGCGTTACGTTAAATCGCATAACTTTTAGTGTTTATTAGGAACCACAAAGTTGCGCAACAAACTCGTTGGGGTTTTTTAAAAAAGCGACTTTACCTGTAGGACATTCCAGTTCGCTGTAGTTTGGTTTCTTGGCTGAGTTGAAATGTTTTTTCACGAGAAATGAGCGAGGCATCTTGGACTCGGTTGCGGATTGAGGACAAATATAACGGTCCCGGCCCGCTGCTAGAATGACAAATCACTGCAGCGGAGTAAATCCTTATTGCGAAGTCCAACTGAGCGTCATGTTTCAGCGCAGCTCCGGCGCCGAGCCGCCATCTAGCAGTAAATACTCCCAATCAGGTGCAGGGGGCGGGGCTCCGGGGACACGACACGCCCACCAGCGTGCGCGAGCACGCGGCGCGAAGTTGAGTGGGCGTGGCTTGGTGCGTGGAGCGCGGATAGGCAGACAGGTGTTTTGAAAGAGTATTAAAGAAGTCTGGCTGAAGAAACGGTGTTGAGACTTGTCAGGTAAAGAAGTGCAGTTGCTGGTGCACACCTGTCCATGGTATGCACCTAAGGGTGGTGGACTAGAGGTATAGGACTTGTTTAGGAACTAAGATGGCAGCAACTTTGGGTTCACAGTGGGTTAAAGGTTTTGATGAGGGGGTGTGTTTGAATTTGACGGCATCCTACCTCCAGTACCTCCATCAACTTGGGTTAAGGGTCTTGCTAGGGTACTCAGTAGTGGTGGTGCTGGATAATCATTAATGTTTCATCACGTTTTATAAGTTTACATTTTTAGATTATTTATGTACACGTAAGGTCTGGGCTATGTTATCCTGAGTGCTCTGTTATAGATTATTAGCAATTAAAGTTGAGCTCAGCCTAACACAAGCCTCTTCTTTTTTTTCAATTCATATATACTCTGATTATATGTCTTAATATCACCTTGGAGAACATGTTCAGGGCTGCAGAATTTTTAGAACGTTAACCTGTTTGGTATTTCGCTAAAGGATCTGAATCCACACCCATGTGGTTAGCGTTTGGAGTCAGGTTGCCCTGCTTAGACCACAGCTTCTTTATTTATTCAGGATTCCTTTGAGTTGTCTGATTCTTCAGACTGCATAAAACTGTTGGGGTAAATACAGATTTTCTATTCAGATTTACCTAGAACAATAGATTATCAAGGCCCTGTGAAGGTTCAAAATGCTACACATAGTAGATCAAGATTTCAAACAATAACATAAAACCTTTTTAGCACCAATACTATTTTAACATCATGTGACATTTCTCATTTTCACAAGTCCATTTTCAAATGTGCTTCAAAACAGCAAAAGTCTTTGTCTTTCTTTGACACGGGCTTATATCATTGTGGATCTGTACATTTTGAATATGGATGTACTATATATGGATACATATAACATTTTGATATATGCCATATTAAATTAATATGGTGTGTTTGAGCAGATTCACTAATGTCCATCACTCCACTGCTGGCATGCTGCTGAGGTCACTGCAGGAGGCCGTTTAGACCAGTGAAAGCCCACTTGCACCCTCTTGTGTTCACAGCAATTGAGTCTTGCACATGGCTGATTTAAGACTAAAGATTCGCCGAGACCTCCCTGTAGCAACATCACCACGTGATTGAGCATCTTGATGCCTATCTGGTCCATCTTGTATCTCTGTCTCTGTCTTCATATTTAGAATCTCTCCAGGCAATACAGACAAATGTTAGACAGGCTGAGTGACTTTTAATCCGTCATTAGTATTCTTGCAGCTTTTGCTTGGCATACAGATTAGATTTTAATTAGCAGCATATGTATAGAGATGCTTCAGACTGCATTATATCCCTTTGTTCTTAGTGTAGAAGAACAGTAGCTCTACAATAAAGAAGTACAGAAAGTCAATTTGTACAAGGAATGAGGCATTCAGCATACCAATGTACTTGATTTAGTGGAAATAGTTTTGGTTGTTTATTTTTTTAGAAAATTCATCTGTTTCTAGGAACTAAACATATGACTGTATGTATGTCTTATTGTGTGTTAAGCTCTCTATAGATGGAACCATATAAAGTACTCTTCCTTGGTCCTGATGCTGAGAGACAATGGTGACAGACTTCATAAGCAAATGACTCAAACATAGAGCTTTTGTTAACTCTTACACAATGACACACAGTTGGCCAAGAAATAACCAATTGTTGCCAATTGTTCTTTGTTTAATTCAAGACAAGCTTTTCTCAGCATCCTTAACTATGACAGCCACATAAAATATATGTAATGAAATGGCTTTGATTACTTTATTACTTTAAGTCTGTTTAAAACCAGCCGTTGTACACATAATTATTAGTGACTGCTTGTAATATATGGGGGCAAAGGGGGCCAACCATGTTGCGAACTATTCTAATTTAGTGTTGCTGACAACATCCAGTGACCTCTTTCAAGCAAACTGACAACAAAATGAAACACATTTGTTGTTTCCAAGTTCTGAAAACGTACTTCTTAATTATGAATTAAATAAGTCAAAATAATTAAACAGTAGATCACATTGAATAAACCAAACTAGGATAAATGCCAAGATTTGTTGCTTGTGTGGAGGAACTTTTGCACGTAATGGAAGCCCTTGTCTTTTCTGAACACTTGGTAATTAAAATTACACACACTAAGCACATTTTCTATCTCACTGCAAATAGGAGAATGTTCACTTTGAGTCTGATTTCTTATCAGCCAAACCCAATTACTGAAAAGGGAGGGGGGTAGTTGGGTTGCATGCTTTGTTCTAGACTGGTTTAAAGCAAGGGCATTTTCTTTTTCAGGGCCTGATGACAATGTCTTTAAAAAAAGCTCAAAAGAGCTGTTTTGCATCTTGGGTGTAAGTGTGTGGGTGGCAGGATGTTTGCACATCTCATACAGAACAATATGAGGATTTAATTTTACTGGAATGTGAGCTCAGACCACTGAACACCACTACTAGTATTCCCCAACTAAAACTAAAACTGCAAACATGTATGGGTTGTATTTAGGATTCTGTTCATCTGGCTTTCATGTCTGCAGACATGAAAAAATAATATATTAAAAATATATATTATTTGTGTTTGTTTGCCTGTGCAGTATGGGATGTGTATTGCACTTTGTCTTTTGACAGTGGCCTAACAAGTGGAAAATGAGTCCATACTGAAGTGTGTTTGCTTCCCTGGACTCAATAAGTCTGTATGAAAGCATTAGAACAGTGTGTTTGAGAATGAGTTGCATTATGGATGACTCATGCACTATCAAAAGACAGGATGTGAGTTATTCTTGTTCTCATATATAATCATTTTATGATGCAGATTTGCACATTTGCTAGTCATACCTGCTGGTATGTCAAACATCTCTTCAAACCAGCAAAACCAGACACATCAAACGTGACGACTTGTAGATAATCTCTTTGAAAAATACATGGCAGTTTGTCAAGAATTATAATTAGGAGTAATATCAATTCAATTATTAGATGTATGACAACCTTTTTCATTATTAAAGATGAAGTGGTCTACCGGAAGGTTCTCCAAGGCAACAAACGGGTTGAAATAAAAGTGAAGTCAGTCAGTGTTTTTCCAAGAACACCTTTCCATCAACATGTGGATGTTGATAAAAGAGTAAGAAAGCATGGAACAGATGAAGAGGAATATGAAGGCGGAATGAAAGAAAGTATGTTGTCAGGCAAAATGAAATTGGATTTGTCATCTTTGGTTGTAGTCTCGTCTCATCTACTGTGTAGCAGAACAACAGCTGCTGGAGGTGGGAAGAAAAGTCACAGTGACTGCTGAGGGGGCAAGGTACCTGTCAGTACATCATTCTGACAGCTTACTACTCAATAGCAACACTCGCTAACCGTCTCTTGAGTAAAGAGTTTGTTCAGAACTACTCAGACGAAGTCTGAACTGGGGTTGATATCAGGGTCTTTCTGAGGGGTTCATTGATGGTACTGCTGAAGGTGGGACGGAGTCAGACTTGAAACCATCACCGTTTGTTCTGTAAGCCAATATCCTATGACTAAACCAATAAGAATGTTAAATAAGAGTGGTTATGAATATAGATAAATGATTTTTTCATATTACTGCACCTATTACCACTTCCTCCAAAGCCCCTATACCACTAACTAGATGAACTTCACCAGTTCCCTACATTCTTCTCTAATGTAGAACAATAGTGCAATGGTGCTTCCCCATAATTTCTTTTCCCTAAAATATATTCTTACCATACCCTTGACGCCTGCCCAGGGTTGGTCCCTGCCTTGCATCCGTAGTTCCCGGAACAGGCTCCGGTCCACCCCGCCACCCCGGTTGGGATAAAGCGGTTCAGAAAATGAATGACTGATTGAATATTCTTACCATTCAATGAGCCAAATCAACAAACATGGAATCAATAAATTAATGAATTAATTAAAATGTACTGAAACACTATGGAAAATGTACATTAATGCAGATTAATTTGAGGGGCAGTTATTTAGCTATAGCCCTCTTAAAATAGTCCTTGTACAATATACCTTTGGCTTGACATTGGAGAAGCTGGGGTCATCATCCATTTAGGGTGGTCTGTGGGCTTTTGGGCATGGGGTGGGGTGAGTTGGACAAACTTGATTATTATTTAAGCAGTTAAATAATAATCAAGATTGTTCAATTCACCTTGATTGCGGCACGGTTGTGCGGTGGTTAGCGCTGAGGTCCTGGGTTCGGGCCCCGGGTCGGCCGAGGGGCCTTTCTGTGTGGAGTTTGCATGCTCTCCCCATGTTCGCGTGGGTTTCCTCCGGATGCTCTGGTTTCCTGCCAAAAGCATGCAGTATAGGTTAATTGGCGACTCTAAATTGGCCCCGTAAGGTGTGAATGTGATTGTGTGAGTGTTTGTGCCCTGCAGTGTGGTTTAGCACCTGCTCAGGATTGTTCCCTGCTTTGCGCCCATAAATTTTCGGGATAGGCTCCGGTCTCTCTGGACCCCAGTAGGGATTAAGCGGTTGAAGATAATAAATGAATGAATGATTACTATTTTTCTTATGTTTCAATGCACATATAATATAAACACACTCAGATCATATATGTATATTTCTAGTGTCATGAGATTGTTGTAGAGAGATTACAGCATTTTAAGTACAGTGGGACATCTCTAGCATGTACATCAATCAGCCATAACATAACTGACAGTTGATGACTTCTAGATCATTTCTTTGCTACATTGTTTGATTACATCTTTGCAATGGCGCCTTGCAGCGAATGTGATGTATTAGGCACCAAGTGAACATTTGTCCTTGAAGTTGTTCCGAAAGCACAAAAAATTGGCAAGTGTCAGATTTTGAATGACTCTGACAACAGCAAATTGTGACAGCTAGACGACTGGGTCAGAGCATCTCTAAAATCTCAGCTTTTATTGGTCAGGACCGAACAATGAGCAGAGGCTCAATGATGCAGGTGAGGAGTGAAAGCTTAGCCATGTTGTCCAGTAGAAGCCATAGCTCAAATAGCTGGTTCCAGAAGGTGTCAAGAGCACAAACTGCCTCATAGTTTGTTGCATATGGGGCTGCATAGCTGCAGACCTACTCAATATTAGGCAGTCATAATATTATGTGGTGTAAAAGGAAATCACCTACACACACAAATATCAAGAGTCTTAACACATAAATCTCAAGTTTCTTCGAGCCGTGTTTTGTGTTAAAATAAGAGCATGTGGGGTCACCAGTTTGTGGTCGGGCCCCAGCAGGACGCCGTTAAGTTCGTCGTACCGCGGTGCGCTGTTACGTAAACGTTTAGGGAACGTTCTCACGCGCCGCCGAGCCACGCGACGCTCCTGCGACGTGCAGCCGAATAAAACCGCATCGCGGAGTCAGGAGGCGGAAGTTTCCCCAAACCGCCGGTTCCTGCCGATTCCTGTCAGCGTTCCCTCGCTTATTATTATTATTCTTTTTGGTGTGGATTCGGTGCTCGTAGCAAACTAGTGAAGCTACCGGGCGGAGAAAGAAAAGAAGAAGGGAGAAGGAGGAGGAGGAGGAGGAGGAGGAGGAGGGAGGAAAAAAGCGGAGCGTAAATTGCAGCCAGTCATTATTAGCCACAGCAGCGCGGAAAACGGGAAGAGACGGAGGATGTAGATTCTGTACGGCTGCGGAATGATGCCGGAGACGAGGAGAGACGCGTCCTGGTTGGAGAATAGGAGCTCGAAAACATGCTGAAGCCGCCGACTTGAAGAGTCCTTCTGTCCTCCAGCGTTACCAACCGAGCCACAGCTTCCGAGCATTCGAGCTACGAGGATGGTCGGTGTCATGGGCTGAGGCGGCTGGAGCGAGCATTCGAGAGGGATTAAAGAGCGGCGCCGATTGCAAATTCACACCTGTTTGCGGAATAGGTAAGATGCGCCTTAAGCATGAAAAGGTGGAGGTTTGAGATCCGATGCAACGCGGTTCACCTTACGGTACAGACGCGAGGGGTAAACGGGGGTGAAAACTGTGCTCTTGGTTTGAGGCAAAATAGAAGAAGCGTGATTTTTTTTTTTGGCCAAGAATGTGGCCCAGGAATCGTGTTAATTAAAGCGTGAGTTAATTACAAAATTAATTAACAGAAGCGTCTGAACGTGAGGGTGAATGGAAAACCGAGGTATGCTCTTACAGATAATACTTGAATGACTGTAAAACATGGAATAATAAATACAGGTTTCAGTATTAATATAAAAGATAAAATTGTATGATGCTTGGTCTGTTGTTGCAGCTTTAGACATTGATATTTGTCTAATTAGTCTTAAGACTTGAGACTGATGCTTGTATAGGCACTATTACTCTACAGTCTTTGGCACTACAGGTAGACTGTGAAGTGAAATCCCACTGACTCAAGTATCCATGTTTTGGAGTTGATGCTGATTGAGATAATAAAAGAAATTTTAATCTGACATGATGAATGGATTCCCATTAGGCCTGCACACACTTCAGTAAACAGGGACAGTTCATTCATTAAATGGCATCCAATTAATTTGCAGAGGTGAAGTTCTTAAGGTGCAGGTTTGACTGACGGAGCCGTTATTCGAGCACTAGTACGCCTTTCACAGTGTGAAGTCCTTCGGCAGTCCTGCCATTGACCGAGCCTGTCAGTGCATGTCTGTCTCTAAACAGTAAAATGGATGAGGACCATCTGGAGGAAAAGGTCTGTTCTAGAATCAGCTGTCTGTCAATACAATCAAATCGTTGGACGGTGAAGGTAAAAGTCGATGGCAGGAAGCTTTCTGAGAAAGGACTGAGGCAAATGGCACGGTGTGTCCTGGATGCTGGTGATTTACCTTAAAGGAACATCATACTGTTAGTCAAGGATGAGGGCAGTGTATAGATGGAGAAAGAGCGTTTTCAAGATCATTGGGACATCGTCATCTTTTGGTTAGGTTGATAAAATAGAAAATGTCTTCAGTAATTGCCATAAGACTCAATTTTAGGTGGTATTTAGCAGTTTTATTCATTAATGTAGCATGATGCATAGTTGAAAAAAGTTAAAAAAATTACTCAAAGCAGAATCCCTTCCTAAATCTCTGTGTCCAGTTGCTTTTGCCCCCTTTTTGAGTTCATGGTGTCTTAGGACCTATAAATATACCAATATTTAATTTTTATTAAGAAAGTTAAGTTATTTAAATTATATAATATAATACAACTTAAGAATGAAAGAAAACCCAATAAGCTAATGTTTTGTGAGAGGTTTCCTCGCCATATGTAGATTGTTTTTACTAAATAACAAATCTCAAACAAGGAAACATTGGTGATTGTCAGAAGCTTTGTGAAAACTGCATAAGTGGATTTTAAAAACGCATTTCTTTTAAAGACTGGTTGGTGAATGAGTCACTTAGTTCTGTAAATATGATGTACATTTGCATTTCACTTCCTCCTGGATTTCTGTGCATAGACTCACTGGCCATTTTACTAGCAACAACAAAAGTGTACCTCTGCTATGTGTAGTTAGAGACCATATTTACTCAGTGCAGAGTTTCTAGAAGCTCTTCAGCAGTGGGCAATTTTTGCCTATTGAAACCTTCTTGTGTGGATTTCTGGGTCTTGCTGACCCTCTCAACTTAGTCTAGTGTCATATACTACCATGTCAGTCTGCTGCTGTGTTGAGAATAAGCCAAAACCTAAAAGCAGCTCAGATTGACTCATGTGGTTAGAACCTCACCAGTAGTCAATAGGGTAGATCCTGGCTAATGGAATCTACATCCGAGATATTACATGATCACCAGTAAGTGTCGGTCAAGGTAGTTCTTTATAGGAAAGTTGTTTCCTTTTCATAGCAAGCCATCATAATCTTGCTTGAAAACATCCAGGAGGATTCCAGATTAGAAGACCATGATCTTGGTCAAGTAACCAAAAATATATTGAAGCTAAATTTAGAACCTCTTACTGACCCGATCTTGCTTATGTTGGTTCATTTGATTAATCATTATCAAATGTTTTAATGATCTTTTGCTTTAAAAATTAATGTTTTGTTCAGTCATTTGCCTCCACCTTTTATTTCGATTTCGAGTTCGGCTCCAAACGATCACAAAAACAATCAACAAAAATGATTATAATTACAATTATTTTGCCACATTACGCTCTGCAAGTGTACTCATATTTTGTCTTGCGTTCCGAATGGCACGCGCACGTGCACTAACGCACCTTCCGAAGACTAAACGCACGTGTGTGTTCTGGTAGCGGTGTACAGTCAGAGCGGGTAAAGATGGCGGAAGGAGGAGAGCAGCATCATTTAGTCAGCAAGAAAAGTAAAGTAAGTTCACTGGTGTGGAAACTTCACTTTGGATTTAAAGAGACAGAGGTGGATCAAAAACATATTACGTGCAATCTTTGTTACTCTGTGGTGTCTGCACCATTCAACAACATGACAAGTCTCTTTAGGCCTAAGAAAAAAAAGGTTTGGTTCCAGTTTCCGACCGACCGACCCTGGCAATTTATGTGCGACCCAAATTTATTTTATGAACTTGGGGAAGAAATAATACAAATTAAATAAATCCACAAAAAAAAAGTTTGAGGCAGACTATAATTATGTTTTTGTACAGCACCCCTCCATCCTGTATAGGGATGAGCGCATTCTCTTTTTCAATATTCATTGGGCGGGTCGTCCTTTGGGGTAAAGTTGGTTTAATGTTCGACGTTCGTTTGATATTCGCGATTGTCTCCTTTTTTATGACAAAACGAAGCATACAATTTCAAACAAATTATTAGGATACTGAGCAGAACAAGGAAGACACCACACCACAACCCCAATTTTTTCACATGGGCAAGTGGCTTTAGAAAATAATAGATTTGTTTAAATATGTACTCTATATAAAAAAATTCTATTAAAAAAAGAAAATGAATGTTTTCATAAATAAGCCTTGTAGCACGTGCAAGGTGTTTATCTAAATATCCTGAAAGCAGTTTAAGGTCACTGGGGCAAGGGGCTTTGGAGAATAATAGATTTGTTTAAATAAAACATATTAAAAATTATAATTTTAAGAGAAAGTTTACATTTGCTGTTCTTTATGTGCAATAAATGCTATGTGTTTCCAGAGTCAATGAGTAATCATGTTAAATAATCGTGATTTCAAGATTGACCAAATTAATCGTGATTATTTTTTTTTCATAATCGAGCAGCCCTAACTAGACCATAATCGATTATATTGGGGATTGTCAACCAGCGGTCCAGGTGGTCTGTGACATGCAATCCAGGTTCACTACTGAAATCACTTTTTAAAAATTATTACTGTATTTTATTTATTTTTCAGAACATTTCCAGATAATTTGGGCATCTTTATGAATAATGAATTTAATACAAATATCTAAAAAGTAATAGAATATTTTAAAAAGAAACATTCACTAATACTAGGCATAAAATTAAACCCTCCGGTGTGCTGAATGACCAACTTGGTTTTAAAAAGCGTCCAAAGGGAACTTCAGATAAAGTTGTGTGACCACTCCTTGTGCTCTAATGACCAGCGGCAGTGTTTGCGTGTGGTATGTGTGCGAGCGCTTACGCACCTTACACACAGCAGAGCCCCATATACGATAGGCCTCCATGCGCGACACGCCGCGTACCATTTCACACGGTTGTACCTCTTCCTCACCTTATTGAGCTCACTCAATTATTCAGCTCCCAGATGGCGCCATGACAAACGTCAGCGCCACGCGACTTTCCATCTCTGCCAAGAGACGGCGCTGAGGTCGGGCGAGCAGTGAGCATGGGTCAGGCCTACCGTGAGCGCAGAGTTATTTTGTGTCTCCCAGTCGCCTGGCGGCATTGACGGTGTAGATTTTACGGCACACTACACCACCGCACAATAATAATACCTTTATTTAATGATGGAGCAGATGGTGGCGTTTTGTAACAGCATTTAATCCAAAGAAATGTACTCGCAAGAGAGCGCTACGCAGTGTAAACTAAAACCAGGCCGTCAACACAAAAAATCACTTTAATATGCGCGTGATATTTACCAGAACAACTTTTACGGATGGTGTTTACCGTAACGCCATTGATTATCATATTAATTAAATGAAGTCGTCCTCACAAAGAACAGTCTTGGACAATACAACATGAAATGAGGTATATCATTATAGTCTTACTACGCTCACTACAAACACTTACTTTTAAATATGTATAATGTAATGTATTATGAGATGTTAATTTTGACAAATTACGAAGTTTTATTTCTTGTATTTATGTTTGTGAGACTGGTGCTTAAGACGCGGTTATTAAATCCAATTGGCGACAGCTTGAATATACCAGCCCATAAGTGTGCTCAGTTGATTTGGTTAGTTTTATTTTGCTCAGTTAGCTTGAATTTTTGCAGCGAATAGTCTCTCTCACTGATTAGTAACCAGAGTGAATTGGAACAATGGAGCAGAAAAGTTGTCTGCTAAGAAGTTTACATCATTGGGAGTTTTCTTCAGTTGTTGAACCCCACATTTGTTATTAGGTGTTTAAATACATCGGCGGAGGTACAAATTGGAAAAAATGACATTTTGGCAAATATAATATATATTTATGTATAATATAATTTTAAGATATTTTATGATAGATATAAAACAATAAATGATCATTCTAATGGGAAATTATATCATGCTTCACTGTTTTGTTTCTTATTGTAGGTTTTTATATGATTATGTCATCCATATGCTAAATAAATTTGTGATGCAGCTATATTTAGTCAATGGTTGCGCTTCATAGTGTTCGTTGCACAGCTTCTTTCCCTTAGCGTACGTCTACTCAAGACTCCAACGGATGTATAAATATTCATAACGATGCTCATCAAAAGGTAGGCGCTTCGGCCTTCAATGCTTCTCATTATGTCGGGCTAATATGTGCTAAAGTATTCTTGTCAACACAACCAATTTATTCCATTTTTACTGCTGTCCCACTTTAACACCGGGTTGTCGAGGGCGTAACCCACAAGTAGAGACCAAATCTGAATCAATTTCCAGACGGCCTCCCTATCACTGCTTGCTTGTCGCCTTTCCTTCTCCTTCCTCGCTCAGTAATTCATCACCACGCATGCACGAGGATCGGTGGGTGAGATGTCTCGCCTGATTCTGCTTACAATCTCCTAGGTACTTTGAGCCTTTCCTCCTCAAACGCCCATCCATCACAGGGCAGCAGTAGGTCAGGCCTTTGAAATATAACGCCTCACCTGCTATTTACTCTTCCTTCTCTGCTGTTGCTGTTAAATGGCTGATTAAGCTAGATCGCTGATGTAGGGCCAAAGCGGGTCTTTCTAAATGGCTACACTAATGAGGAGGAGAAGAAAAGGCGGCCCCGGCCCCCCTGTCCTCGTCCCCGCAGTATCGGTGTTGAGAGGTCGCCGGCCGATAATGATGTGAAAGGATAGAACTGGAGGTGAGGAACCTTGTGAACCATAATCAAACTGCCAGTGACAAGTCACACTTGTCACTTTTTAGTAATTGGCGTTACCGTAAACACGTAGCTCTGGGTAAAACATGGAGCACTGCACAGGACGCGATACGATTTCTTCCTGAATCCCAGTAGCTGCTCACAACCAAGCGCACCTTCTCGAATTTCCATGCGAGGTTGCAAGCTTCCACTAACGTCTGGAGGAAATATAGTATTCCTAGAGGTGGCTTATATATCGAATATACTGATGTGTCGTGGTTTGTTCCAATGCATGCGGCAGTAAAATGAATATATTTGTGAATATTGAGCACAAGTCTCACATTAATTTACATTTACGCCACTTCGAAGTTAGACTTTCTCCTCTCAAAGCAAAGCTTACTCCTCTCTCATCTAGAATAATTTCCTTGAAAGGTCAAAGTTGCGTTTGTAGAAGTTGTTTTGGTGAAATGAATATTGACATGCATTACGTAATCATTTGCTGGATCATGTGTTTAGCATTTATCCACAGACCGAGCCAAAGATGACGCATGAACAGTTTACGTTATTGTCCACAGGAGTTGCTTTGTGGTGTTGTCGAATTAGGTGACGTTTTATTTATTTTTATACCCACTTTTGATCACTTGGAGCAGAGTAAATGTGGGAGAGCTATATACAAGATAAACATACATTAGGCTTGCATAGACACCCTGTACATCACCCTGTATAGACACATTTAGGGTAGCAGCAGGGGGTGCCAGTCCTTGTATGTTTTAAAGTGCCCTGTTATGCCATTTCAGTTAGTCGCTAATATTGTTTATGAGCCCTGAAACAGGTTTACATGTATGCGGTCAAAAACACTTTAGTTTTCTCCAAAAAATAGATTTAATTTACTCCCATTTCTACAGATTACCCCATTTCTAAATGATTCGTAAACGACTCGTGTGAAGCCGTTGGAAGAATCAGTCTGTCTAAGCCCTCACTGCTGTGATTGGTCAGATGGCACAGTCCTTTATGATTGGTCTACCGCTACAGCGTGTGTCGGAAAACGAAACGCCCACTGCCATAACTGAATGATAGCTCTGGAGACCTGTCAATACATAGAAAAGATGGCCTCGATTTTACCTTATCAATTCGAGCCGGAGTCTGACGATGAAACGGTTGAAGTGGCACATCGACAAGAAACTGTTTCGCAAGCACGACTGGAGCAGGACGTTTCTCAGTGGTAAGTGTTTGTGGGCGGGCAAGTTGTTCGCGACGTAGAACGTGGGCGGACATTATTCACATATGTTACTTTGTGACATGTGGCCGTAACAGAAAAAGATTTGAATTGCTGACGACTCGTTTAGACGAATGTGAGCCGACTCTTTTTTTTTGATAGACAAAAACTTCATTTATCGTGCACTGTCAGCGTCACAACTTTGCAGATAGTTTATGTTCACATGACACACTGCATGAAAGATTTTTGAAAAAGCATAATAGGGGCACTTTAAGGGACATTTAGTATAGGTAGCTAGCCTGTCATTCTAGGGGTTTAGAGCAGACTAGTTGCAGGGTAAGTCTTGATGCGTGTAATTGTGCGTGCCTGTTTCTTGTATGACAGCATTAAGTTCACTCCCCCACTCTAGACTACCAGGGGTGTGTAATAGCATAGGAAAGCGAGCGTGCAGAGAGAGAGAACTGAATATCCACACGATTTCAGAGACATTCATTGGAAATGGAAGCGAACGACTTGGTTCCGAAGGAAAACAGCACTGGCTCTGCTTTTCTTTGCGATAAAACAGAAGTAAACGTGTAAACATGCATAAATAACATTCCCCGTGATTTAAACTCACTGTGCTTGGTTGCTCACGACTTGATGTGTGCACTCGCGATATGGAATGCCATCAAAACGCTCCAGTTCAGTTAAATTTTCCCTATTATTACAGACAAAATATCAAATCTTTCAGCTAATAAATAACAACAACCAGCGTTCTACTCACAATACAGCTGTTTACTTGATATTATTCCGTACGCATGTCCATTGCATTATTGTGGCGTGGCTTTGACTTGCGGCGCAGGGGATTATGAGAAATCTAGTTCTCGCCCAGAAAGAAAGAAAATATCGAGATATATGTTGTGTATTGCGGCAAAGCTTAAAAATATTGTCATATTTATTTTTAGGCCATATCGCCCAGCCCTAAGTCTGCCTCCTTTTGCCATATTCTAAACACCATACTTAATAATGTCAGAGCAGCATACAGCTAATCATTAGACATGCCATTTGGTATGGTAATATGCGATTTGGAGCACGGCCTGTTTGAATTAAAGCACACAGGATCACAAACCTGACATTTTTAAAGCCCCAAATTAGTGTCAATCCTTCTCTGTGACACAAACGCACACACATACACACAATCACATCTTGCTTATGTGGTAATTCCATTGACTCCCGTATTGACCCGATGCAAATACTAGAACAGCTAGTAAATACTACACCTATTATTGACCTTAGTAAATACTCAAACTTTCAGCTTTAAATTTAGTATGAAGAAGAAGACTTTGCTTAAAATTTCCCTTCACAAGGACCAGTCCTCACAAAATGTCCTTAAAATGAGGAATGAATACATTGATTAATGAAAACGATGGTAAATGAGCATTTTAGTGAAAAAATGAATGAGGAAGAGTGATTAAATATTTAAATTAATGTACATTAATATGGGGGTGGATAATTATGAAACTGTGGAGGAGGAACTGTACTCTCCTGGGGATTAAACATTCAAGATTCTTAATTTGTCACATGCATAGTACAAGTAGTGACAGTGAAAAGCTATCTGATCTGTTCAGATTGAACATATTAACAAACAGATCAAGTTAGAGTAACATCACAAGAAACAAAATCTAAAAAAATAAACATATAGAAAATATACAGTAAACATGGCATGATGTAAGCGATATTGTAAATTTGGGTATCTGCAAATACAATACAAATCAATCAGAAAACAGAAAATAATGCTTTAAAAATGTTTAAATACTTGACTGAGATTATTCTGTTATGTCTAAGGGAATACTTGACTTAAATACTGTTTTCCTAACTAAAACCATGTAGTAATTTCCCACCCGTATGTATATGCTAAATTATTTATTATTAAAATGACTCCCTCAAAAATGATTATAATCGTGCAATTTGCTTTTGGGGTTGTACTGTGTTGTGTTGCTTGTTCTGCTCATTGTCATATCAATATGTACGAATTAGCGCGAGTGTCTAAAACAATAAACCAGCTTTGCCGCAGTGCCACTTGCCATGCATAACACATTGTGCATGCACACATATGCAAACATAGGAAAACCTAAATTTAATTGAACAGATCGGCTCCATAGATTGGCCCAATGCCACCGTTACCCGATCAAGGTATTTGAGTCGTTATCGGACCAATACCGATCCACATATCGGGTCAGCGCCATCTTTAATATACGGAAAAATATTTGACTAAAATGAACATTTATACTATAAACAGTGACTGCACAGATGCACATTAGGGGAGAAACTAGTAGTGTAATATTAGATTGAATAGTAGTGAAGTTGAGGTCGTAACCCCTTTACTGTGGCACAAATTAATCCATATCATAAAGGCTCAGGTCATTGTGATAGAAATAAAAAATATATGTATACTGTGACATGGCGACTAGACATATATATTCAGTGTAATCTGTATTTTTGGCAGCGATTACACTTTTTGACCCTGTACTCCGGCGCGCCAGACTTCAAATGAAATCTTAACGACAAGGTTAAAGGGGAGAATATTATATTTAATTCAAGGACATTTACAGGATTAACCGTCCATTTTATGTGCCACCGCAGCTCCGTTTTTGAGGTGATTTACTTACAGGATTCAATATCCGTTATATGTCATCATCCGATTTATGGGGCGTAAATAATGACACAAGTTAACGTAGTGATGAAAACTGTTGCCTTTATTTGACTGTAAATCTCTACAAGTGTGTGTCTGCATGCAGGCTGCTGGACTCTGCTGATGCTCTGTCTGCAATGCAGCTGTTTCACGCCAAGACCCTGCTGAGCATCAACCTGTGTGCTAATAAGTGGAGAGGATAAAATATACATGAGAATCTATTCCTTAGCATGGTGCATTTGCAGACCTTTTCCCCTTGCAAATCTATTTTTCAGTGGCATACACACTGCTTGGCATGTACTGCAAGTAAATAAACCGCATTGTTCACATTTAGCTTAAACTCTTGTTCAGTTAATCGCATTATGGAGCTGTGTATAGATCATTTTACAAGCTAATTTGTCTTCAGATTCAGTCTAAATACAGCAGTAGACAGCAGCTGCTTTATTTCTCATCTGAATGAGATTGTCTGCGTCGGTGAGGAGAAACTGGGATGCTCTATGACAGTGATGATTTTCTAAACAGTAGCCTCCCAAATGGAATGCACAGCTCCTGATGGCATGTTCATGAAATTAATAACTGTTATGTTGAATATTGCACTAGATCGCACCATCTTCCTTTATCACATTTAATCACCTCATTTTGCTGACTGAATGAAGCTTTGATTTTCCACAAGATTGAAAACATCAGTGGGTTAGACTTTTGTCGGTTGTTTCATATAAATCTGTATATTAGTGTAAGGTCCACCACAGCGAAAGGTGACCTCTGCGTTTGACCCATGCGTGAAGCTGACATGGGCGTCGCACCAGGGAGCGGTGCTTGGGGACGGTACCTTGGTCATGAGTACCTCAGTGGCACCTTTACCGGTCCGGGATTCGATCCGGCGACCTTCTGATCACGAGACGAACTCCCTAACCGCTGCCTCATGTGTGCCTCTTTTGGAAATTGAGAATTGCTAGGTTAAAATAGATTAGAGGTCACCGTAGGCGTTAGAGAGTGTTAATAAAAAGTGACCACAAGCAGCTTTGGCTGGGAGGGTCAGGGCAAAGCGGTCCGTCATCCTGTCTGGAGAAGAGAACACTTAAGAACAAATATGACAAATTAAATAAATTGTCATGCCACTACTGTTTTTGCTGCTTGACTTAAAAGGAAAACATATCTGGTACTCATTTTTTTCACTCACTCATTCACACTTAATCTGCAGGAGAAGTCTATAACATCATTTACTCTGATTTAAGAGTTCTTGGATAAACTTCAAGACGGGATGATTCACACTCCTGAAAAGTAACGTTTCAGTTTGTTTACACTTACAACATTTAGAAGACGCTCTTATCCAGAGTGACTTACATTTCCTAATTTCAGGGACAGTTCCCCTGAGAGCAACTTAGGGTTAAGGGTCTTGCTCAGGGACCCCGTGTTGGTAACGCCAGAGGTCGGATTCGAACCAATAACCTCTTGGTCCCAAGGCGAGTGTCCTACCACTAGGCCACCAACACCCACATTTTCATTGTTTACTATCCTCTTGGAGCTATTAATTTGTCCTATTAAAAGTTAAGTAGGTAATCAGATAAAATATTTAAAATGTGTTTTTTACTTCAGAGTATTTATAAGGGAAACACATATTGCAATCTGTCTACATCCAACGAATTATAGTTTAGATCACTATTTACTAAGATTAAGAGGATAATCCATACCACTTCCCTCACTTGGCAAACAGGGAAATGGCAAAGATTTGTAGTTTAATACTCTTCTCTCTAAAGGTGTAGCTACTATAGAGGCGCATCTTTGAACTTAACTCTGCTCTTCAAACCATATGACTTAAAATGACACAAAAAGGGAAACTTTTATTTGTACCAGTTCATCCCAAGAAAATTTTAACATAAACTCAACAGTTGTGTAGTCCACATGATAGTCATGTGTAGAAACCAAGGGCCGGTAAAGGTATCACTGAGGTACTCATGAGCAAGGTACCATCCCCAAGCACTGCTCCCCGGGCGCTGCCCTTGTTAGCTGCCCTGTGTGCTGTGGTGTGTTCACAATGACAAATAATTACTCACTTTCACTTTTTGTCTCCGTTATCAGTGGGTTTAACGGAGAGCTTGCTGTTAGACTGAAAAGTTAGAAAAAAAACCCAACCATTTATAAGATTAGTCTGAGAACATGCTGGATATAAACCACAAATCAGAATATTTTAGGAGACGAGACTTGCATTTCCTGTTTTATACACAAATGACCAAATATGTGTTTAACATTGTGGTACATGATGTATTTGTGCACAGTGTCATACACACCAATTTAGCATTTTATTAGGAATTTTACTTTGCAGCTTTACCTGTTTGGCATTTAATTAGAGCCTACAATCCCTAATCCTTAAACCATACACAGTTTGTTAGTACCTGACTAGTCCTAGACCTTCATCACTGGCCAGTTTTGGACGTAAGCAATGTTCATGACTGCATATTTATGAAAATGAATGAGCCCAAACCTAAATAATTTCATCTTATCTGTGCTCCTGCAAGCAGAAACTGACTAGTGGTCAATAGGTTAAAGGATGACAGATTGGACTTGATTAATATTAAGAATTTTGATGGTTTGTCTACATAAAATGTGCAGCATTGTTTAGGCCTCATTCACACAGACGTCTGAACCAGGCGTTTTTCTGGCGTTCGTGGCGCCAGGTGAGCGCCGACTGAACGCCGACCGTTTTTCTGCTCATTGGAGCAAATCGAAGTGTCTACATGGGCGTTCAGCACCGGCGTTCAGGTGGCGTCAAATACGCGAGGAAAACGACGCTATTGCGAACGCCAGTGAAACGCCAATCGAACGCAGCTGCAAAACTCAGCAAAAACGCGCATGGCGTTCAGAGGGCGTTCGTTTCGAAGGTCCATGTGGACAAGGCCTTAAAGGTGCTAGGTAGTTGTTTATAATAAAGTAGAGGTGTGTGTTGGTGTGAGAATGATATTTTTAAAGCAGTCTGATTAGAAGACTATGAGCAGTGGCTGGTCAGGTAATCCACAATCTCACACCAATTTAATCTAGCTCATGATGGTTAATACTGTTTCACAGTGCAGGCATTCATGACCTCTACAGTGTTGAGTTCCTTCACATACCTTCACTCAACTAAACTTTATTGCTATTATTATTTCATTATGTACAACTTTGACAGCATTTCAAAAAATAGTATTTGTCCATTAATCATAAATGACCCTTTTATTTAGCTTACTGTTGTAAAGCGCTGTGGTTCATATTGCTTTTAAATGTGGCTCGCGAAAAAAATTGTAACTAACTATATTGTGTGTTTGCCTCACTTAGCGAATGTGAGCTCACACATGGGCTGTGTCCCGAGCCGCGTACTGCCGCACTTAATAGTATGGTAGGTAAGGCGCTCTTATCATGCTTGTCTATGCGGTAGTCTCCATCTCAGGAAATAGCTGGGGTTGTAGCTTAACGGCTCTCTACGCACTAGGTAGTGCACATGGTGTGTCACACGCGCCCTATCTGACTTAGTACAACACATATTATGGGAAGTGACTTTTTCTTCAAATTTTCTACACTACGCTCGAAATGCTCCGCCCTCACTCGACTTGGCTTTCACGCTTGCTGACTTGGCGCTGTTAGAAATGTCAGCATTATGGCGTTATTTTTGTGTCAAAATTCCAAACACGCAATGCAACTTTGGCGAGCAAAATATCTTGTCTTTATGCTCTCAACTCTGCCTGTGCTTGTGCTTACAATGCCATATGTACTATACAACAGCAGGTCAAGACAGACACAGAATTGTCACACAAAGTAAAAAGGTGGGGCTTAAGAGGATACTTCAGTTCAGTGATGGAAGAGGTTTCTTCAAGATTTCTATCATTTGCAGCTGCACTCCGCTAGCTTGGAGAGCACCACTGTTCGGTAACTGAAAGTAATCCAGAGTTAGTTGACGTTAAAGTCTTTGTCGTGGTGTAGAGATGTAGCAGGTGTGACTGATAATTATGACAACACACAAGCACCAGCCTGTAATTTTACATTTATAATGGTCAATGAAGGAGGCTTTGTAAACAACAAAAAGAAGTAAATTGTGGGGGAGCGAATAATGAACAAAAGAAGAAAAGTAGTCAGACGGTGCCCATGTCAGTTTGGTCAGGTAGGTGGGCACTGCGGGCAGCCCAACAGTAAACAGAGAAGATATTTGTTTTGTCTGAGTCACACGCTGAGAAAAAAGAGAAAAAGCAGGGGAGGGGAGAATATACAGGTCGCTTCATGGGGCTTGTGGGAATGTGCTCACTCGTCTCTTATAAAAAGAGCTGTGATTAAAGCTCAGTGCCAGCAGGGAGGGGAGGCAGGGAGACAGATACAGTCACCACAGTCGCACAGACGCCGCCAGGGCTTTAAAACATTTGACCTGTGCGTGTGTCTCTCTCTGCTTTACTGTGTGTGTCCCGAAGTGTGTGTCTGATGCATACAGTGAAATATCTAACAAATCTCCATTAGAGTGCTTAGTGTGTTGTGAAAGCATGCGTGATGAAGTCTAGAGCTGCACAGTGTCATGTTTCAGCATCTTGATCTAGATGTGTTCATGTGTAGTGTTCACATATAAAATCTCACTTCAGACGAATTAGAAGAAAAAATGTCATACTACATCCTTTTTACTGCCTGGCAAACTCAATCCGGTTCTTATTCCCTATGGTTACGAAGTCTGTCGGATATAACGTAATTTATTCAGATTGACGTATTCTTGGATAAAGCTCCAGAAAGGATGGTTCACTATCAGAAAATCTTGTAAAAGTTATTTTTCACACAGTTTATTGCTTTTTTTCTGGTAAATGTAAAAAATAAATATCACTGTATATAGTGTACAGTATTGGGGAGGTTACTTTAAAAATATATTACACTGCAGAAGACAAAAGACATGCCCTAAACTGTAATTTGTAACATATTCTGTTAGATTACTCAATGTGAATAATGTATTCTGAATACTTTGGATTACTTCCACATTGTCTTGCTTTTTACAGCTGTATGAATGTGGCAGTCACATCCTTCATGGTCATATTACTCCCTCTTTCTTCTTTTAATGTGATGTGAAGAAAAATACTGTCAAAGTAATCCATTATTTTTAACAATGCAACTGTATTAGACTGTAATTGTAACAGAATACAGTTACCCATAATTTGAAATCTGATTACGACACGTTGATACATGTATTCCATTACTCCCCAACACTGTTGGGGGGATTTTTACTTTAGTTGATTTTGGGGATTTTGACTTTAGCGTAACCTAACGTGATCTCTCATCCCGAGGACAATCACTCTGAACGGGCACTGATTACTTGTACAGTCATTGGCCCTTTTTAATTAAATACTTCATACTGCAGACAAACAATGTGGCCCTTCAATTTTAGTTAAATTCTTGGAATTATGAAAAGGATGGAATTTGTTTGGCTGGCATGTAATGTAGGGCTAGAGATGAGTTTTGCAGCTGAAGCTTCTAAAGACTTTTCATTTAACCTGCAAATTTTGTTGAAACTGTAATACCGTTGAATTCAGGAGATTACGTGAATTTTGAGCCTATATTTAATTTCTGTATTAGCGACAAAATGTCACGGTAACCGCAGCCCATCCCGAAACTACGGGAGCAAGGCGTGGACCAACACTGGATGGGCGTGAACACATCATAGGGTACTCACACAGACACACTCACGTTCTCACATCTAACGGGCCAATTTAAACGGGCCTAGTCACTAACAACCTATAGGGCATGCTTTTGGGCTGTGGGATGAGCACCAGGAGAAACCCCGGGGGATCGAACCCAGGACCTTCTCGCCACGGTGCCACCCGGGCTTTAGGTTATGATATTAAAGTTTCAAATGGCTATGCAGAATGATTGGTGACAAACAGTTTATCATTTTATAGTGTAGGAGTGGCTCCAAATTTCCCGGGACGCTTTTGACTTTTGGATCCATGTTTTCAGCAACCAGTCATGTCAGTAATAGCCAGGGGAGCCATACACCACCCTTTCATTTGATTTTATTTTCTAATATAGATGAGTTTCAGAAATGAGAGTCAGAGTGTCACAGAAAGCAATCAGCTGCCTGAAATTGGCAAAATGTTGGCAAGAAAGCAGTTAATATTCCACCTATTAAATGTATTATGCATTAGACCCACATTTGGAAATGACATTAAAATTGATATAGGGGAAAGTCAGTCTATGTACAGAAGTTGTGTGTGTGTTTGCCATATGCTGTTTTTTTTAAATTCTGCAGTTATTTGCAGAAACAGACCTGTCTGGTTTGATGATCGCGTGACGCAGGATGTTGACTCATTTGGAAATTTCCTCGTGTCCTCAGGAGCTGGTGGGACTCTCGCAGCCGAGGCTGAGGGACGTCAACACTGACCCAAGGCTTGTCCCAGCCCATGCTGAGGAGCACAGGGATCTCCACACAACGCCTCTGCCTCATGGCGTGAGCTGCCACTCCCCGTGCTGTGGATTTTCTGTGGAGGTGAATATGAAAATTTGACACCATTTAACAGAGTCGTCCAGAGTTATTAGTAAGAGCTTGTAGGATGGAGTCTGGTTCTATCTTACAACTTCTTGGTCCTGTCACTATTACTAGACCACCACTACAAAATGTAAAATACAAACAGAAAAAAAAACTGTGAATGAAACTAGGGATGCACGATAATATCAGAATCACATCAGAACCTACGATAATTGTTTTTTCAAGTCATTGGCATCGGACCGATGCTTAGATTTGCCCGACATTTTCAGCCGACATTGCTGCGTCCTGAGCCGCGTACTGCCGCACTTCACAGTACGGTAGAGAAGGCACTCATCTTTGTTGTCTGTGCGGTTGTGTGCATCTCGGGAAATAGCTGGGGTTGTAGCTTAACGGCTCTCTACGTACTAGGTAGTGCACATGTAGTGTCACAGATGCCCTATTTGACATGATACCCCACATAGGCCGGGAAGTGACATTTTCTTAAAATGTTGTTCACTACGCTTGAAATGCTCTGCCCTCGGTCAAACAGAGCTATGGCGCTGTTTTTGTGCCAAAATTCCGAGCATGCAGTGGAACTTAAATAGCAAAATATCTTGTCTTTTGTTCTCAACTCTGCCTGCGCTCACGCTCGACTCTGCCTTCCTCATTTATCGCCATAGGCAGTTATAAGCATGATAAACATCGGATATCGGCATCGGCCAATAATTCCCATATCATGCAACCTTGAATGAAACACAGAAATAAAGAACTGAACAAATAAGGAGTAAAACAGTTACACTGCATATCATAAACAAGATCATATATGAAGACTAATCAAAATGACCAGAACCTCCCAAAAATCTATTGCAGGTATAGTACGGATTAGTTAACTTTAAATGAAATGTTTGGGCTGAAACTACATTTTTCAGCTGTTTAAAAATGAAGGCGTTGCACAACTTTGTTAAGATGACAGTTACGTGATGAGAGTTGAATTGATGACTAATCTCTAATAACGTTACTAATTAAACCACAGGAAAGGAGAATGCTATGCAAATGAAAGTCTGGCAAAACTCCCACAGCTCAGGCCGTATTTCCACACTCTTACTGCTGCACTGCTGGTTTTCTTCAACAAGCCGCCAGACTTTTCACCTGTTGTCTTCTCTGCGGTGTCCACATTGTTAGTCATAATTATGTGAGCTGTGACTATGTTGATTTCTGTGTCATGTTGTTTTGGATATGATTAGGAAAATACACTGAAAAGCTGCTGTAGGTATTTATGGAATTTAAACATCCAGTTATCTCTCTGCATTCTAGAGATTTACTGACCTAGCAGCATTTGTTCTTCACAAATATTAATTGAAATGCATCACATAATCGATGCATCGCGACGCGGAAGTGGACGATTCTGCATTGATGCAGTGGCAGACCACAATCGATTAGGGTATTCAACCGGCGGCATTGTCTGTGACATGCAATTCAAGTCAAAACACGCGGACACACAGTGGACAGCGGCAGACCTGGATTACATCATAATGACATGGCGATTTTCTGGCGACAGCATAAAAATTCTAGTTAAAAAGAACATCCCGGTAGTAACTGTGGCTGCCTGAGCTGCAATCCATGCCCAGTCTGTGTGCAGTGTGAAATAATGTAGAAGAATTGATGGAATGCATCATGACGTTTCAAGATATGTCATCGAACAAATCGTTGATGTTCATTCATTCATTTTCTGAACCGCCTAATCTCTGTTTGGGTCGCCGCCTGGGCGCAGGTCAGAACCACACACTGAGCCACACCTTATGTAGCCAATTAAGATTCGCCAATCAATCTATAGTGCATGCATCCGGACTGTGAGAGGAAACCGGAGCACCCGGAGAAAACCCACATGAACATGGGGAGAGCACACAAACTCCACACAGAAAGGGGATCGAACCCAGGACTTTCTCGTTGGGAGGCGGCAGCGCTAACCACTGCGCCACCATGCCGCCCCAGAATCGTTGACATGATAACAGTGAAACGAATCGTAAAACCAGTGAAGGTAACAAATATAATCACAACCTAGGGCTGGCCAATTAATCACAAACTAATCTAAACCAACATCAAGAAGTGATGTGATCTTACCCATGACAGTTATTTTGGATATTTTTTACAATTTAGTAGTTACACAACTGTGCCAGTGAGCTGTGAAGGCAAAAATGAAAAAAAAAACCCAAACTAATTAATCATTCATTAATTGTAATTGAGATAAAATGTTCAGTTAATCATGATATTGATTTGAGCTCATATCACCCAGTCCTAGCACAACCTTTTCCAAGTCTGAACATAACCCTTAATTCATTAGCACGAACTAGAGCAGTTTCCACGTTGTGATGTTTTCATATCAGATCTGAATGCACAGCTGCCACAGTAATTATTTGAACGTTGCTCTATGACACCAACCTTAACAGTGCCTGATAAAGCATTATTGCAGAACAGTAAGAAGCTAGATATTGGACCAAATCCTGCATCAATTCCACACATTTTTTGAAAGCTCTTGCAAAATGTGGCATTTGTTATATATAAACCATGCTGTCTTCTTTGAGTTCATATACAGTCCAAAAAGTCCTGGACTGATTAACATTTCAGAGAATCTGTGTCTCAGTAGAAATGGCAGGACGTCAGTGAAGCTGCTCCGAGCCTGAATACAGCGTATACACGGCCGATATGAAAATGCCAAACAAGCCATGGCTGTTAATATGCAAACCTCATCTCATCTTCTCACAGTACAAAAATTTTAGGCTGAAACTTTGGCTGTACAGAATGTAAACACACAGCGGGGAGGAGAACTGAGAGCTCTTCACTGTGGAGGAGAACAATGTCTTAGTTTTCACAATTCCCTCATACATGTCAGTGAATAGAGCATTGAAAAAAGATCAGGAATTTTTGAGATCCACTTTGCAGAACTGAATAGAAAATTTGGGTTATTCTTGTTCATTTTAATGACAGTATAATTATGTGTGAAATTAGCATTTGTTTAACTCAACAAGCTACCTGCCTTGATTCTGGCCTTCTCTAGGCTGCCGGGTGACAGACGGTCCTAAATCAGCTCTGTAGGGAAGGATTTCATTATCTTTAGATTACTCATTTCTGCCTGTGTCTTGGCATATCTGTTTCTCTCTTGTTGACTTTCTTACACTGCCTCAGTGTGACGGCACCCAGGTGGAGAGGAAAATGCTGCTCAGATAGATCCTCTCTCTCTCTTTTTTTCTTTCTTTTAGCAAACCATACTTCTCATTCTGTGAATGAATTATTCAGAACAAGGGGTAATAGTCCTTCGTCTCGAGGCCTTGTGAATTGCACCTCTGCTCGGGGTTCATATTATTTCTGTCATATTGCTGTTTGGAGACAAACTCCTGTCTCCATAACAACTTTGCTAAGGCGGGTCTTTGCGCTGCTTTCGCTGGTTATCGTAAAGCTACGAGGAGCTATAACAATGCACAAAAGCACCAAGTTGCATTTTAGTCCCAGTACAAAGAAAATTGTGTTAAGTTTTTGTTAATTTGATTTCTTTAGGATTTTTTCATGAAGTATTTCGGGTCAGTGTCATTGGTTCTTTCAGACATCCTCATTGTAGGAGAGGTGGTTATTTATTCTTTATTCTTTTTATAGAAGCAGTGATGTCTGTTGCTACATCAGTTTGCTCTGTGTTTGCACAGACAATATGTTTAAAGGGATATGAAAAGTAAAGTAACACCTACACATCACCTGTGACTAAAACAATAATAGTTGTGTTATATATTATTGTGATGAAATATTTTCAGCTTTTTCCCCTGGTAGTAAAGAAACAGCTGGCAAATATCACAGGAAATGTAGTAGACATGCACATTTGCAGTTTAAGACATCACTCTTATAAACGTCCAATCCTCATCTCTCTCATTCATTCATTCATTAATTAATTCATTCATTATCCAAACCGTTTAATCCCTATAGGGCTTGCGGGGACAGGAGCCTATCCCGAGACTAAGGGCGCGACGTGCGGACCAAGACACAGCGGAACACTCACACAATCACACTCTCAGTCACACCTTACAGGGCCAATTTAGAGCCGCCAGTTAATGCTTTTGGACTGTGGGAAGAAACCAGAGCACCCGGAGAGAACACACAAACACGGGGAAAGCACACAAACTCCTCACTGGGACCGAACCCAGGACCTTCTCACTGTGAGGCGGCAGCGCTAACCATTGCGCCACCATGCCGCCCAAGCCCTTCTCTATTTAGATTAATAGTGATAGTTGAGATTTTCTCAGACTTTGAGGGTTTCCTGCCCCCTTTAAAAGTGGAAGTTGTTGATTTTGACAAGTGGCACAGAAGAGGCACTTGCCCTCCCCACTTTTCCTACACCCACACACTCCACTTTTGCAGTCCTTAGACTACCGAGTTTGCAAAGACTCTTATTAAAAGTACACATGTAACACACAGAGGGAAATGGTAGGAAATCAAGATTAGACTTTCATTTTATTCTTGTAGAAAAATAGACCCTGACACTTGCAAGCAAATTGAAATAAATGTATATAAATAAATATAAAAAAATGGATATTTTTGTTCTGTGCTTTTTTGATATATTTATATTTGCCATATTTTTCCAAATACTAGTTTGGTTAGAGGATCTAACATCTAGTCCTTTAGCCAGTGCTGCTGGGGTGAGATATTTACATATATTTAATCCATATATAAATATCCCACTGCTGTACCGACCCTGCCCTTTAAAAAATGGCTCTAGGAGTAGACAAATATGACTGACCCTTCCTCAGGCCTTCTTTGCCCATCTCTAGCTGGATATCTAAAAATTATTTGCATTTTTCTGCTGGAGAACTGCCAGTTCTTCTGATTCTCCCTCTGCTCAGCTCTCAGATATTGCAGTGTATAGAAACTTCTGCTGACATTTTAGATTAACTTGCAGAATAGGCTGTATCTTAGACTTTATTTACAATACAGATGCATTACGTTCAGATGCTCAAATTTATATTACAGCGGATAGTAGCCATTCTGCACCAGTAAACACATATTAATTAAAGTATTGAAAGGGCAGGCGAGAATTCACCAATTAGAGATGGGGATAATTAGGAGAGTAGACCCGAAAGATGGCCGTCTGGCGAGTCAGGACCTCATTTTTTACGTCTCGTCTGAAAGATGGCACCATTTTAACAGTGCAGTGTCCCAGTCAGCGCATTGGAGCATTGGAATCGACCATAGGATTGTTGCACCCAACATTTCTAACAGTAGCAGCCTATTTGAAACTTGTGTTTTAGATCAAGTGTCAGATCAAGTGCAACAACTTGCTGTAAATTTTACTTGGATTTTGTCATTGCTGCTTTGCCATTGTTGAAATATTGGTAAACATCGTTAGCCTAGTTCCTTTCCTACTCACTATAACAGAATATAGAAATCATTTCCAGATTCCAATTAAAAACTCTTTTAACATTCCTCACTAGTAGCTCTGCAATTTTGAGGCCCTGGCTACAGTCCACCTTTTACCTTGTGCATTTAGTCCTTTATTAGTCCTCCACTAGAGCTTAATCAGGTATTGACCATAGAAATCTTATTGGCTAGACATTTATGGTCTTGATCCTCCCAGCCTTGCAGTGACACTGATGTTGTATAAACCCGCCAGCAATGCTGCTGTGTTTTATGCACTCATATCAGTACAACACACTGGCCTGTCTGACCTGTCACTAGCATGTCCATGTCACTGCTTAGTGGAGAATAAACTACTCCTAAATAATAGCAGTTTAACTAGGTTCCTGTGGTCAGAAGTTAAATAGTGGCAAATAGCGGACGATGGCAGTAGGCAAACTGTACAACTGCTTTACTCTCGGCGCTGTATATCTGCTATTAAACCAACCCAGGATTGCATTCAGGGTTATGCCACCATTTAATATAAATTCGTTTACGAGGTCCGAATTGAAAAAGATGTTGCGTGCCTGAATGTCTGAAATGCAGAATAACATGGTAATGCGTAGGCAGATCATTTGAGCAGATAGATCTGCAGTCAATTTGGAGGTCTGGAATCCCTGAATGTCTCAGACTCGGTGGGAGTAAAAGGATTCTTACATCAGTAATTTACCTGTCCATCCCACCTAAATGGCTCCATTCCCTGTGAATGTGTGCTAATCTACTGACGTATACTGAAGTTGCTGAGTGTGTGTGTGTGTGTGTGTGAGATAAACCCATACATTTATTTTAAGGGCTTTCTTCTCCAATGAGGTTGATTTATACAGGGTGACAGCATCCCCCTGTGAAAAAAATGGAGTATCTTGTGGGAGAATGGAGGATGTTTAGAGACTGATGAAAACTCTGGAAGGAGATGTTCCATTATTAAGTGTTTTATTGATGTTGGTAGCAAATACAGTGACTGCATTTCAGTGAATTCTCTTAACCATCGTAATGCCTTCAGTGACTCTGAGATCAAACCTTAGCTGTTGAATCCCAAAGGAAGATAAATATTTACAAGTCTACAGTGCGGTAAGCAGAACATAACACTGACTTGTTCTTTTTTTTGTTAAACTAAAACATTTGTCTTTTTTTCCTTAAGGGCATTTCCCCCCTGATATTAGCACATGGATTTCAAGACTTCAAATGAAGAGGTGAGTGTTTTTTTTCCCATTTGTATGCATGATTTTTAAGAGAGGTTGCATCAGATCATTTCACTGAGCCAAAAGCAGGACGTCAGACAAGATTTTTTCCACCCTGATTTTGCACCTGATTATCATCTGATGAACACGCTTGTTTGCCGACCAAAGAGCCACAGTAATTCAAGTGAATCCTTTTTTGTATGTCTGGGTGTCGTGTGAACAAATGCCACCTCAGGTTTTACAGCTGCTGAAACAGACAGGAGAATCCTAAGCTCCCAGGCCCTGCATAAATTGCTGGTGTTGTACAGTGTTTTAAAGGCTAGTGATGTCGGCACCTTCCTCATTTACAGTCTCCTCATGAATAGACACTCTCCTTATTTAGATTTTGCAGCAATTTGGAGGACAGGCCTGGCATCTCAATTAGCAATGATATCAACGTAGAAGGGTCTAATTTACCCGCTGTCTTCCACAGAAATGGAAAGTAGCTCCCGGGTATATTTTAAGATTTTTTTTTGGTCTATGCAGACGTCTTTGCTTCCTGTTATAGGTCCCCTTCTATACAGTTCCACTCTGGGAGGATGTACTACACACACGTTTGACAGCATTTCTGTTTCAACACTGGGAGGTCAAGAGGAGAAGTCTAATCACTTGGCTTAATAGATTTTCAGATCAAATGATAACACATATTGTATGTGCTAAATTGGAAGGTATATTATAAAGCGCCTCAAACCACTGCCCCTTTGCCTTCTTTGGTTATAATGCACATCTGCACATCAGATCCAGATACATCCTGATCATTTTGCCCCTGCCCTGAGATTTTTTAATGTGCCTTTTTAGGGTCACTAGACTTTCATTCTATCCATGATGCTGCTGAATTTCCACTTGGTTTAAATGTCCTGTCGCATTTAAGAACTTGCAGCTGAACTGCACATAATGTATTCACGTTGGTCTTTGAACCAGTCCCTGACTCCCCCTGAAAGAGAAAAGTTTTTACTTTTCTATGAAAGCTTTAACAACAGTAATATGTACTGCTATAAAATTGCTGCAGCATTCTCTGTATTGCACTCAGTTTATTCTAGATGCTCGCTCTGTGACATTTTTGATATTTAGATATGTCACATTGTTTTGTACACAATTGTATTGTCTAAGTCAACACCACATAAAGAATAAGGAGTGTTTAGCATAATAAGTAGATGGATTGTATCACATACACACACACACACACAGTGGCATGGTGGGTAGCGCTGTCACCTCACAGCAAGAAGATTTGATCCCCGAGTCGGCCATGGGGTCCTTCTATGTGAAGTTTGGATTCTTCCAGCATATGGTGTAGGTTTGATTGGTGACTCTAAATCGCACCCTTAGGTGTGAATGTTGGTATGTTTGTGTGAGTGTGTGTGCTCTGCCGTGTGTTGGCGCCCACCCAGGGTTGATCCCTGCCTTGTACCCGTCTTCCATGAACCACCTCAGTTAAATCAGTTAAATCTCTGTTAGCCTTCCTTCAGCTGGTTTTAGGCAGACATCTACTGAGACTTGAACAGCAAAATCTGCACGTCAAATGAAATTCGTCTTATCGTGATTGTCCTTAAATCGGCCAGTAAGAGAAATGAGAGTGGAGTAGAGGCAGTGGTGTCTAAGGGGAGGGTGTTGCACACACGTTCCTAGGCCTCTGTCATCATTTTGAATGCTTGCTTTTAATAGTTAGCACAGATGACATTCTGTAGAGGTCTGTTTAGACTGATTTGTAGTTTTGTGTCTGTAGTTGTGGTGAACACAGCGCGTCCCCAGGGAGAAAAGCTCAGTGAATCCTCTCTTCAACTCTGCCATTGACATTTCACAGCAGCCCAATGTTGTTTCATTTTTACTGCCACAATTGATCACTGATTAAAAAATAAATGAATTTGCACCCTATCAGCAGCACTTCTTGCTGCTCACTGTTGCTCACAATCCCTCGCAGCATTCACGTCCATACACACTATGTTACACACGCTTCTACACACTCTCTTACTCATGCTCATAGACAAGCCCAGCTCTTTAGGGGTGTGACAATACATCGATACATCGCTTCAATGATATAAAAATGAAAACCTCATAAAGACACGCATATTACTGTAACAAGATGTCAGCTAGTTTCATAACAACTTTTACAGTAACACAGGCCACTGTGAGCCATAGCTCAGGAATAAGTGTTGAACTGAATCGAAATTGTATCTTGGCAGACTTTGTGATATCAGCTGACATCAATTTGTTGTCCATCGAATCAATTTAATATTTTATCGTTATGAAATTCATGAAATTATTCACACCCAATGCGCCCTCTTATGCTCGTAAACATGTTTTAACACACTTGTATGCACATTCATAGACACACACACACACATTCACTCATGAATAGGCTTGTGCATGTGCAGGTACACACAGCCATGCTGTAGGTAATACACACTGTATTACTATTACACACATACTCATACATGCTTATGCATACTTGTACACATGCTCATGCATACGCTCATGCATATGCTACACACTCCGTAATTACACACTCATGCATGTTTATGCACACAGATGTACACACTCATGCAGCTGCTTGGTCCAACACCCTCTCATATGCACATTTTACACACCCTAGTACACATACATATACGTGATCCTCCACGGCAAAACCAGTCGCTGGTCACAACGGAGGTTTCCGAGAAAAACGAGCGTTTATGTTGCGTGGTGTAAAATTTTGGGTTTTTGGTTTTTAGTGTTTTGAAACAGTGGAAGGTCTATACCGTACTGTTGTGAATAAATTGCACTGAAAAACTTACCCTTTCCATCCTAAAAATGTGACTTTCTTGAGGTGAGGAATTCAATTCCAGCAGAATGTTAAAAGTTTCTGTTTTGACCGCTCTACTTCAATATTTACGGTAAATCCACTCGTTGACTAGCGTGAAGATATTTCTCCGGAATCCATCTCTGTCTCCCGAGTTCAGTTAACCTAACGCAGGTAGGCTATCCGTGTGGCTGTGAATGCAGCGTAGGCTACCGTCAATACGAACATAGCCGCGACTGCACCAAGCGTCTGTGAGTGCTACGGCGATAGTCAACTTCAGAGGCAGATTTCTCCATTTCTCACTTGGCGTGACAGGAGAAACCCGACTCATTTAAATGTTGATATCTCAGTCATATGTCGTCCGATTCAATCGATATAGGTATCGTTTTGAAGGTTGATTTATGCCCTTTCATGAAAACATAACTCAATTTTGAAAATTTGCGACAAGCGACTGGTTTTGCCGCAGAGGGTCACATATTACACACTCTTGCACACACTCATGAACACAAACCCATGCACGCGTTCATGTACACTCTTGGACACAGGTAGCTCAGATGTGCAGACAGTCAAAGCTGCTTTTTAGTTTGCTGTTGGATATTCTTCCTAACACATTTTAACAGTTTGTTAAACAGTTAATTTTTTGAAGTTTGCTCTCAGGAGAAAAATGATCGGAAAGTCAATATTCAGTGGAAAAAGGTGAGTCCGCTTTACTGAAACCTTCTATGGCCTGATAAATCACACAAGCCTGTAGATGTATGTCTAATAATAATGTGCTATTCCATACTGACAGGTGTTGTTTTTCTGATACTCTGTAAATGTGTTCCACACGTCTCAAGGGAAATATTTTGAACCACATTTCATCTCAGTAGTGCTTTACACAGTTTGCTGCCTGAACCTCTTGTAAGTTCTGAAAGGGTCACATTAGAGATCTACTAAATACACAGGCGAATGCTGCAGTAATGCCCCTGGCGCTTAGTTCTCATAGACTGGCAATTCCCATGCCAGTCTTACAGTCAAAGCCTTTATTTGTGTTCTTTCTCCCCAAACACCTAAGCTGATAGGTGTCACCTCAAAGCATACCAAAACCACTTGATTACAGCTCTGAGAGCTTTATAAGTTACTGAACGCTGGAACAGAGTTACAGTTGGAGACCAGCATGGCAGGGAAAGGCCCAGGAGTTCTAATGTAAACCCGACATAAAATGCAGAGCATCCTTTTATTACGCACTTCGCTGTAAATCCTTTTCGAAATGCCTCTGGAGCACAACTTGATCAATAAAAAGTCCAGCCTGCATTACTACAATTGAGTGGTTTTATACGGAGGAGCAAGGCTGCAAACACAAACAACAGCCAGTCCAAATAAAAAAAACTGCATCATATATCATTGCATGTTCTTTTTATTCGTCCACTTGAAACAAATCTTACTTTAATAGGGGGATGTCGAGCGGAGGCTTACAGACACTGCTGCATTCAAAGCAGATCCTTACTCTGAGATGACTAGACAATTCATCATGTTCGGTTCCATGGCTAATTAACTTGTTGTCGTGAAAGATTACAGGTGGTTGTGTGTCTCTTGTTTGCTCGCAGATAAAGACGGGGATTTATCTGCTGCAAGATGGTAACGAAGAGCCTTTCAATATCCGACTGCACTTGGCCAAAGACATCCTGACCATTCAAGAGCAAGACGTCCTTTGCGTGTCTGGGGAGCCGTTTTACTCAAGTGTAGGTTCTGATGCAAGTTCTGGAGTCTGGAGAAACGCTCTCGTCCCATGTCTAGAAAAAGAAAAACCCTTTTCATGCAGATCCAATGAGGGAGGGACTCCGATAGTTACACCCCCTTAAGCTGAAAGAGCCTTAATTTATTAAAAAGGATTTAATTACAACCCTTTTGGCATAAGGAGGTTTGATTATCAGGTGCTTCTCTTTTGAGCGGACCCATGGCCCTGGGATATGGGTTAATAGACTTGGCATAGATCAGTGTCTTCCTCTAGAGCAGGCAGAACTAGCTGATGTGGCATATTGAATAAATGTTAAATAGCGTTTAGTAGATCTGTGTTGCTAACTAGCATTGATGTTTACTAGCTAATACTGTTTTGTGCTATCAGCTACTTTTGTAGTTAGCAACGAAAACATAAATATCTGAGGTTTGGATTTGTGGTGAAAATCCTGTGTGGACCAGAAGCTTGTTGGTTTGAACAAGTATTCTTTTAAAATGTTGAATATTTCTGGACCCCTGATCAAGACCCTTAATTCCTAGTTGCCCCAGGAAGATTTCCTGGTGCCTGTATGAAATGGTCTGATAAATGCAGCGAGTGGGAGGCTTATGTTTGTTTTTGATCCCCCAGTTGTGAAAACAAGAATCCCCAACTCAGGGATTGTTTCCAATCTCTAACCAACCTCCTCCTGAATGAATCTAAGGAAAGTGAAGGTGAAGGGAATGTTCAGATGTGAGACACGATTTCTGCAAGGTGCTGGATCTGAGCAGGCTTGTGCAGCTCTTTTTCAGAGTGTTTCAGAGTCATCCTGCCATGAACTCTTTGTTGGTTCTCCCACTCATGTTTCCTCTATCTCAGAGCATCAGATTAATATTTGTGTTATAGAGGTTATAAATACATGCCTCCGGTTCTACATGGAAATATCTTGCTTCCCTCAGCTTGAAAAAAAAACAAATAAATCCTGCTTTTGTCGAGGCTGAGTCACCACTCAGGGGCATTCATCACGTCATGAGATCAGTCGTGTTTGGAATTCCGTTTTAGAAACAGAATTTCGTTATTAAATGTCTTGAACTTGATGTGGGTCGGGGGTGGAAAGAGGAGCACAGTGTACATTTTTTAAAAGATGGATGATCGTGACATACATCTTTTACCTTCTCAGTGTTACTCTTATTTTATGATTGATCTAACTGAGAATTGGGAAGAATGACTTTTAAAAGTCAAAAGGCACCTCTTTCAAGGTGAATCCAGTTCTGTCAATTCTCATTTGAGTCTGAAATTTGTCATTGGTCACTGGCTTTATTAACAGCGCACCTCTAGCTCTGTTTTGTCGAATACTTTACAACTCACATAAATCCACATGTGTGTGGAGTCTTTTGATGTCAGCACTTTCTCATGATAAAACATCCTGTATATTTTCTTGTCCTACATATGGATTATTTCTTGACGTAATCGGACATGCCCTGTACGTAACGTGCATTTCTTTCTGGCAGGAACGAACTGTAACAATAAGGCGTCAGACAATAGGAGGATTTGGATTGAGTATAAAGGTAATTTGCATGCAGGCTGCCTTGTTCTCTGAGCACAATCCATAATTTGGCGCAACTCAAAAGTGATTCTGCATTTTTCACAGGGTGGCGCGGAGCATAAAATCCCTGTGGTGATATCGAAAATATCCAAAGAACAGAAGGGTAACTTCGTTTGCTTCCTTTTTACTAGAATTAGTCAAATATAAACCCTGTGGCTCTATGTCTAATGGGCGTCTCTCTGCTGTAGCTGAGCTCTCCGGGCTCCTGTTCATCGGGGATGGGATTCTCCAGGTAAGAGCCGGTCTGTTATTTTCAAACATGCTGTGCTGTCACTCACTGTCTCAGGCAATTCTGTGCTGATATTTCAGTCTGAAGGACACTCTGAAGCTCCCGTAGCGGCTAAAAAGATTGATTTGCATTCCTGGCACCAGGCCAAGCCCTTCTCCACATGGCCAGGCTGAAGGGTTCAGCATGTTTCCTCTGTTCTGCCTCGTTCTCTCTGTTTGGGTTCATTTGTTATGATCTGAACTTGGGGAGTCGCAACGTGTGCCTTTTCTTTTATTTCTTTGTTCCTTTCTTCAAATACGCCAAGTTTTCTCAACTGTATTCCAACAAGACAGTGATGTAATACTTGGTGGATGAACTGGAAATTCTGTATATCAGTTTTGCCTGATTCTCTAGGTATGTGATGCATCATAACCTGCTCTTACTGCTTCAATGTTATTTCCTTCAGATAAATGGAATAAATGTGAGGAGTTACCGCCATGAAGAAGTGGTACGTTCCAACTCATTTTGTGTGAATTTTGAACACTACAAATAATATTAATTTACTAAACATGGGTACATTTTGCATGAGAACCTTGTGATTTCAATATATACAAGAGGATCCCTTTTTTAATGAACAGACACTCACGAGTCCCTTCTTCAGGTTCAGGTTTTGAGGAACGCTGGGGAAGAAGTAACGCTGACTGTATCTTTCCTGAAGAGAACGCCTGCCTTTTTAAAGCTGCCACTCTGTGAAGACTGCACCTGTACGTACTCGCCTCGACTGGCACATAGAGTATTGCTGGTTTTCTTTGTGTTTATCGCAGTATAATCTAGAGATTTCGAGAAACTCCAAGATTGCTTACCTGTTATTTGCATTCATTGGCACCTTGTATTATTTCCGTGCTAATGTGCAGGTAGACACACTACATTGTGTTTTTCCATATCCAGTTTGTTTAGTCTTCCTCTCGACCTTCGTCTGTCTTGAGTTTTTGACCACTGAAGCATTCTTGGCTGAGTATTTCCGTTCGTCCTTTCGCCCTTTCAAACCAGCAGTGATATGGTGTTTATAAAAAGTCCAGCAACTCTGCCATGTCTTGAACACTCATAGCACACCCTACCATGTGTGTTGTTGGTAGCCTAATGGTTAGGGAGTTGGCCCCGTGATCGGAAGGTCACCGCTTCAAGTCCCAGACCGGTGAAGGTACCACTGAGGTACTCAAGGTATCGTCTCCAAGCACTGCTCTCTAAGTGACGCATGTCAGCTGCCCACTGCTCCTTCATGGATGGGTCAAATGCAGAGGTCACATTTGGTTGTGGTGCACTGTGTGCTTTGCTGTGGTGTGGTGTGTACGCTATGACAAATAATCACTCACTTCAGTTGACTTAAATTCAAGTCACTACCATATCAGTGGCACTGCTGTGAGGAGAATGAGCCAAAATTGAAATAGTGTCATCTCCACTGGGCTCCTGTGGTCATAATCTCATGTACATTGCAATACATTTCTCACATCTTCAGTATCCATTTCCGCTCCGCAGGTATTCCAAGTGACCAGAGTAGCGGCACATCATCTCCGTTATGCGACAGCGGGCTGCACTTAAACTATCATCCTAACAATACGGTGGGTAACAGATACTCAAGGCAACACACATATTGCTAAATGTGATCAAACTGCTCATTTATCCTTATATATTTGAACATGTGCTTTCATAAAAAGAGAGCTGTGTAAAATTAAACTCTTACCTGCAATTGCCTCTACAAGGCTGATACCGTGATACCATTTAATGCATGTTTATAGAGACGGTTTGAATGTAAGAGTTATTTAGCTTTTTTTACGTTTTGAGAGCATAAATTGCTGGGCTAACAGTACAAAGCGATGAAAGAATATGAAACAGCCGCACAATATATAAATACTGATAAATTGCTGTCTCCTCACCTCAGGACACCATGTCTTGCTCGTCTTGGCCAACGTCTCCGGCCCTGCGCTGGGAGAAGCGATGGGTGGATCTTCGTTTGATCCCGCTTCTCCATGCCCGCCTCTCGCAGTACATCCCAGGGTCGGACACCTGCAGGTGAGTCAGAAAGTCTCTCGCCTGGTCTTGCACACGGGGTATCGTTACTTTTATGACGTCTGTTGTCGAGGAGGTATCAAACCCAGTTGTCCTGCTAAAATCCCCCACCATGATCCTTTCAAATCTGGGTTCCTAATCGTTCTTCATCTCTTAACGGTGAATTCTCCTGCCCCTGTGTTTCTCCACCTTATCTATTGTGTGGTGTGTGTACTGGTGCAGAATGTCTACTGGAGCGGCATCCAGGTGGATCTGTACATTGATGCAGATGAAGTGGAAAAGCGTCAGTGTACATCAGTTCACTCTGGAAAGGACTCTGGTGGTCTAGGAAAACGTTATCGAAATGTAACATTTATTCATTCATTCACATATACTCAGAGATGGGTGGGGAGTAGCTAACTAAAGTTAGTGGTGCTACTAATTTAACTGTTTTAAGTGTCTTAGCAGTAGTGAAGTTACTTTTGAAATTCTCTTGCTTTCCTAGTAACGATGTAGCGATGAAGCGTGGCAAAGTGTTACCTCGTTAGGAAGAAACCATTAGTTTTTGCTCTTTACAAAGAGTACTTTGGGGCGGGCGATATGGCGAATATACTCGACGTATCTCGACTTGTTCCACGTGCGAAGTAGTAAATGACTATATCATGAATATCGAGTACAAATCCTCACATTAATGTTAAACAGAATAGACAGCGTGTACGTCACTTTCGAGTTTGGCTTCTCTGCCCTCTCAAAGCAGAACTCTTACTCCTCCACCCTTCCAGCGCGCTCTCCTAGCGCATTTTTACGTGCTTGTAGAAGCCAGGCGCATGTGTTCGTTTTTCTCTGGTGAAAATGAAGATTGACGGTGGCATCGGCGAATCAGCTGTCGGACTGGGGCGGGGCTTAGCCTTTATTTACATACCGTAGCTGCAAGATGGCAGTGAACAGCTTTTACGCGATCGTCCACTGTTATTCTGCGCACAGAAACAGAAGTAAATGCATAAATGTGCGTAAAAGATATTCTTTGCTATGTAAAGCGAAGAATAAAGAACACCCCCACTGACAAAAAAAATGCTCCAGTTCAGTCAAATCTTCCCCTTTATTACAGAAAGAAACATATTTTAGTAGAACCAGCGTTCTACTCACAATACAGCTATTTACTTGATATTATTCCGGACGCACATCCATCG
The DNA here is from genome assembly GCA_032718565.1 of Distichodus sexfasciatus. Classification (NCBI taxonomy): domain Eukaryota; kingdom Metazoa; phylum Chordata; class Actinopteri; order Characiformes; family Distichodontidae; genus Distichodus; species Distichodus sexfasciatus. Next base: position 85,803 of record JAVGVS010000104.1, on the reverse strand, counting down.
TAATATTGTGACGACGCTTCGGGTTGCGGCGCAGGGGATTGTGGGAAATGTATGTATGTATGTATGTATATGTATCAGGATATATATTGTGTATTGTGTAGCTTAAACATATTGCGATATTATTTTTAGGCCATATCGCCCAGCCCTACTTTCAACTAGCAAGATGTTTCTGATTGGTATTAAATTGGCATCTGATACCATGCCTGCGCGGCACACGCTCATTCCATCATGGCATGCTGTTGACAGCTGCAACATGGAGTCGGAGGACTAAGTCCACCTTGGCAAAGATGGAAACAAGAGCCTGTGGCCATGAAATAGTTTCAGTGTAGTTATCTACTTTTTCTCTGTAGGTTGTAGTCTCCCTACCTGCTGTGGAAGCACACATTTTGCGTTGTTTATTATTTGTTTTTTGTTTTTTTTAATAAATCAGAATCCCTTTAACTTACAAAAGCCACACACACACTGTCAGAATCACAAGACTTTGAACTTATATCACATACTTATATGTATGTGAATGTCTGCATGTCCTGCTCATTTGCTGTATGTCCTATTCAGACTAATTTCATGTGTGAAAACAAGAAAATTTCCAAGTGATCCCAAACTTAGTGTACGTGAGGCTAGAAAAATACACATTTCTACAGGAGCAGGCCAATTTTCATGAGAAATGAATTATTTCAAGACTGTGTCAGCCTTTACACATCAAACTACAACAAATCTGAGTAGTGCTGGACGTCATGATCACAACAACATGGCTAACGTTCACACACATACACACACACACACACACACACACACTATAATAAGCCTAAAAACGTATACGGTATAGAAAAACGCTACAGATTTTCTTGGGATATAAAACAGTAGCTTTTAAAGAACCTTTTAAAAGTAGTTTCCCCAACACTGGCTGTACATATGTAGGTGCTGGGTGAAGTGGAGAATGATGTGGTTAAGCATCAAGCATTAGGGAAGTGAGAGGTGTAACCCATTGACCCATTCCTTTTTCAGTCTGATATTGTGTATGACGGTGCAGCTGCTGTTATTTAAGGTTGCAGAGCTCTTGTTGGTGTTGGTCAGCCCTGCCCTTCATATTCATTTGCACATCAACTTTCCTCCTTGATTCACTTCGCAGTGCCATTTTTAAATGATGAGGTTTTTCACTGTTTTTGCCCAGCCTTAATTTAATGTAACTTGAGAGGAGTGTTGAGCCTTATCCCGTTTTAGCTTTTTTGTGCTTTCTTTAATTTTGTATAAAAAGGTTTTCATTACTCCATGTCATTCCCTAATGGATTACATCACTATAATGCCAAATACATTTATGTACCCATTTTCTTGAACATGCCGTCAGGACGTTAGCCTTTGAGAAACGGAATCTATGTAATCATACCGAAAAGTTAATTGAATGCTTAAATTAGAAGCTTGCATCAAACTAGGCAGTAGAGTTAAACTTGGTTAACTTTCTCATTTTGTTCCATTCACAAGTGTATATTTTAATCTCCTCAGGCAAAATGCCTTTCAAGTCACGGCGGTGGATGGAGTTTGCAGCGGCGTGATTCAGTGTCCCAACGCAGAAGAGTGTGTGGAGTGGCTCCAAGCAATAGCATCCAATATATCAGCCCTGACAAAGCACAATGTGAGTATTACAAGTGTGTCTGCTCTTGGAAAATGTCATTTGCATCAGGACTTTTATTTGAAATGTTACAGCAAAACAGTAACTCTGTAAGCCAAATGGAGAGGGCACCACAAGTTGAAATGAAAAGAAAACAATAACCATCTGTCTCATTTATCAACATACTTTTTTATAAAGTCTCTCTGGATTGAAAATAAATCTCCATAAATAATTATAAACATTAATTAGTTTTGGTGGCTTGTCTGTCTTGTAATTGCCTCAGGGTATAATTTTTAATTTGCTTGTTTCATAATGTACAGGTGCCATTCCCTGATGCATTTTGTCAGTCGTTTGCACAAAGATCAATAGACACTTTCACACCAAGATCAAGAACCTGGTTCCTGGTTCTACATTCCTGCTGCAGAATTTTAAAAAGAATTACAGGTTGGAATATGCTCCAGAATGGCGTTGACAGTAGCAAAATACTTTGTCCTTTTTTACTGTAATGATTCACTTTTTTAGATTTTTTTTTTTTGCACTAATTCTCTTTTTTGACATGGGTTATTTCTTAAAACAAAACTTTGAGAGAGTGACAGCATCCACAGTTGTGCTCAGTAGAACTGCGCAACACACAGATCCAGTTCTGCTGTAATATTTCCTTTCTTGCTTCACGAATCCACACACTTGTGAATAAAGAGCAGCGTAGCACCATATGTGGTCGATCCCAAGACAATCCAAGCACAGCACATCTATTTATTTAATTCTTTTTGTGAACCTTCTTGATTCCTGTGGATAATAAAAAATTCTCTTTGTGCATCAACTGCCCATTTTCCCCAGGCTTTTTCTCTCGACTCTATTATTATAGCAACAGCACTGTTATTGCCAGCCAGTCAGCCCAGCGTTACGATAAAACCCAGTCCAAATAGTCAGTTGAAATGTACCTGCTCTTGAGAAGGTACATCCAAAACCGGATATTTATATAAACTGATATTATTTATACGCTTGTGCCTATCGTCCACACGTAAACAGAGGTTTCACTGACTACTTGTTAATGGGGAAAACAGAGTTTTATGTTCATAGCGTCATAAATGTGTGACAGGAAATGCGTTGACATCAGGTATGGAACGTTTGTTTACGTTGCTTAGACTGAAGATGGAGAGACCAGCAATACTCGTCTCCCTTAGGGCCTGAGTCCACCAAACGCGTTTCCAGATCGCCTTCTCAGCGGTTTCTCTCAGCGCTCGTTGTTGTTAAGTTATGAAAAGCGCCATCGGGTACTTCCGCATTCGTTCCTATTTCAGCGTCTTTCTTTGAGTTCGCTAGTTTAGCCGACAAGAGGGAGAGAAATCACATCTTAGCATTAGTGGCAGCGTTTAAAATATATTCTCACAAGTCTTCGAGACGAGATTGGATGCTAAAATCTTCTCCAGCTACTCCAGATACGCTGCCATTTGTAGTGAGTTCTTGACAATTTATGTCCCACCCCTTCCTCGATTTTCATTGGCTAGCAAGAGACAAGTGATATTCACAAGCGCAGCGCTGTTTTAAAAATTAAACGGATTTCAACTTGAAGCGATCTGAAAAAAAAAACCCATCTCCGCCAGCAGTTTTTTTCCATGCTGAAGCTGAAGCTCAAAGGATTGGTATTAAAAATAGGCGCTGCCAGCGGAAAAAAACATGTTTGGTGGACACAGGCCCTTATTCAAGCTGTTTTTGTGTGTTTGCACCTGCTAACGATATGAAGCACCCTCTGTTTGCCATTGCTTACGAAGCTAACGGATGTAATAGTCATTGTAAGCAGATGTAATTCGTTCATTCGTTCCAGGATTCTGATTGGCTGACATGGTTCTACACAGCTCTTGATGGCATATTTATCCGGATTTGTGTGTACAGAAATATTTTTGAAAATGGGCTCATTTGTAGAATTTGCAGAGCCTATACTTGCGCTATGTACAGACTGAATTCCTTAAAAGTTCCTGATTTCTGCATAAATAAGACAACCAGAGAAAAATATCCCAGTTAACAGAACACTGTTAAGTTTAGATGAAATTAGATAGAAAACACAGCCTCATTTGTACATCTTAATGGACAAGGTCAGTCTGGCGTAGTCACCCTTTTTGCAACACTGTGGATCACCGCTTTTAAACGATCTGCTATTCAGCACCACGCTTTACGCTGTCACAGTGCCAAAGACTGACCAGTCCATTACAATGTGCCTAAAGGCCCAGGCAAGGATAAGCTTCTCTGCATATTCCTCACGCGGTTTACAGCCACTTTGCTGTACGCCAGAGAGATGTTATCTTGTTGTCTGTTGGAGAGATGCAGTGGCATGAAACTGCATGACTTTGACAAAATGATTAGTCCATAGATACTAGATGTGCAGTTCTCAGAAATGCCTGTGATTTGTCAGGCTATATGACACCTGCGATTTGTCAAAACAGTCAGACCGCATTGCGAGGGAGCGTCTGCAAATGCCGGGCGCAGCCGCGAATCCCCGCATGTCTTTAGCACTGGCGGTGCGCAGCTATTTATAGCCCGAAATATTCAGTTGGTCCGCTGCAGACGCACTCCAAAATCAAATGCATTAAGTGGTGCTTTTTGCAATTAAGTAATTATGGAGGCCAAAGCCACCATTTAATTTAGAATGGGACGGCTAATTGTACATCTCTAATTTACTGAACCACCATTAGTGCTAATTTACATGAATCTATAGTGGTGGTTCCCATTCTGTGCCCTGGGGGATCTGATGATTGGATTTTCCATACTCTAATAGATCTGAAACAGCTCACGAAAGGTGGGATAATTAACGGATGACGCACCAGGACAGGAAAACGTTGATCTGTTGGAATGTTTGGTTAACCTGAGATACTTTTTTGGGGAAAATACTTTCTTGTAGCCAAACTGCCACAAAATAGCTTTTTTCCTGCCCGATTAGTGCAAGAAAAACAGCCAAAGACATAAATATCCGTTTTCACAGTTGGGCTTGCAATACAGCTCTTGTAAATCTGCTTTCTTTTATTGATCCCCTTCATTTCATTGAGTCTATTTTGAGTGTGTGTTGCTCATAGCTAAAAATCTTTTCAAGCACAATGACCCAGGCAGCTTTTCTACACAAGCTGCAAAGCTGTAGTGTCGTTTCGGGAAGTATTTCCCCACAAGGACAGCCGGCCAAGCTAGAATGCCAGAAAAGAACCAGGAGGGGGTGGGGGCGGACTGGGGGTAAGGAACTCATTTCAAATGCAAACGTGGATATCCGAGCACTTTCCGAGCAGGTAGAGCGGGGCTGGCATAATGAAGATGATGATGAAAGCGATGAAAGCCTTAGGGCCACAGCAGCCGCTGATGAACACGCGTGAGTATTTCTGTTTGGGAGAAAAGGCTGTTATCTGGTTGCTGGATAATTGGGGTGAGGCATTACAAAGGTCATTCTACGAAAGCGATCACGCCCTTACTGCTGAGTCATCACGGGGTGCGCCGCTGAGACGGTGGCGGGGTTTGGCTGGCCTTTTTAATCCCGACTGATAATTGAGATCTCTGCCCCACTTCGCTTCTAACAATCCCCCAGCAGCGGAGGTTATTCAGAAAGTGAGAGCAAACGAGATCCGATGTTAAGTATTAGACTGAAGATTTTAGATGAAGGGAAGATCTGGCAACCTTCTGACCTTCCTCAAGTGGTAGAAAAATATGGATATGAAAAATTCTATTAAATTATAGTCATTGAAGGCAAATTCATAATTCATAGACAGACTTCTTATTTTGTGAAAAATGCTTTGTAGAAAATGCTGTAGATTCTGTATCAAGATGATTTAGCTTCTTTAGATTGTACCTTACATTTTTACACTCTTTCCTGTGTTGTACTGTAATTATTCTGCATTATTGCTGGTACATCGTTCAGGCACAAAAAAGACTTTTTATATATAAATAAATAATGAGGAAAAGTATTAATATTTGATTCATTTTTGTCTCAGGTGAAGAAGATCAACAGAAATTTTCCTGTGAATCAGCAGGTAAATTAAAACATTTACATATTACACCCGCTTCAGGCAAGAATCACTTCCTCAAGGCGATACATCTCGATTTTGCCCTGCAGTAGAATCTGTATAATGATAAACATAAAGCACTCATGTCTGACTTAAATGTTTTGGCTGCCTAAGCTGGTTGTCCATACAAAAATTCTCCTCTGCGGATATGATGTCAGGAAAAAGTTGAAAGTAGACGCCCTGGATTTCCAGTGTGAACATGGGAATTAGATTTAGCATTCTGTGGCAGGGGATAAATGTGTTTTGAGGTTGGTCGTGTTGTGCATCTTGCTCACATTGTTACAGTAAACACTATAATCATTATCATCATCACCGGCATAATTATACCCATAACTGTAATTGCACAGCAGTTGGAGTGAAAGAAATGATTTTAAATTTCAGAACACTCAGAACACTTCATTACTAGAATGTACAGACCTGCTGGGACTGGTTGTGGTTCAGTGCTGATCAAGAACAGACCGAATGAAACTTATGTGACCATTATACTGACGTTTTAGAATCCGTTAACAATGTAGATCAGTGTCACTATATTATACGTATATGGGAGGTGATATGAAGCCCTGAGTGACTCAGTACCTGTGTTGGTGATCGTAAGATTGAAGGGTTAAATCCTGGGAGAACATAAAAACACAGTTGGGCCTGTGAGCAAGACCCCAAGTCATTCATTGATTATCTGAACCCCTTAATCCCTATCGGGGACGCGGAGACCGGAGCCTATCTGGGACTGCGAGCATGAGGTGGGGACCAGCACACACACAAACACCCTCACAGTCACGCTTTACGCTTTAGCAAGCATGCTTTTGGACTGTGGAAGGAAACCTGAGCACCCGGAGAAAACCCATGCGAACCCGGGGAGAGTATGCGAACTCCACACAGAAATGACCTGCTAGTGCTGGGCAATATATTGAGTGCACTCGATATACTGTATCTCGGATTGTTCCACGTGCGATGTAGTAAATGACTATATCGTGAACATCGAGTACAAATCCTCATGTTAATGTTAAACAGACAACATGTACTTCACATTCGAGTTTGACTTCTCTCCCCTCTCAAAGCAGACAGCTCGCTCCCCCGCACATCCGGAAAACTCTCCTAGCACATGCACGTTTTGAAGCGGAAGTGGAAGGAAGCGAGCATGCAGAGAGAGAAGTGAACATCCACGAGATTTCAGGAAGCTCGGTTCCAAAGTAAAACAACACTGGCTCTGTTATGGGCGGCACGGCGGCACAGTGGTTAGCACTGCCGTGTCACAGCGAGAAGGTCCTGGGTTTGAACCCCGGGGACGGCCGCGGGGCCGTCATGGGTGGAGTTTGCATGTTCTCCCCGTGTTTGCGTGGGTTTCCTCCCGGTGCTCCGGTTTCCTCCCAGAGTCCAAAGGCATGCAGTATAGGTTAATTGGCAACTCTAAATTGGCCCCGTAATGTGTGAGTGTCAGTGTGACTGTGTGAGTGTGTGTAGCCTGCGGTGTGTTGGTGCCTGCCCTGGGTTGTTCCCCGCCTTGCGCCCGTAAGGTCCCGGGATAGGCTCTGGTCCCCGCGTGAGCCCAGTTGGGATTAAATGCTTCAGATAATGAAGTAAATGCGTTAACACGCAAAAGGTCCTGTGTCCACCAGACCTGTTTTTCCTGCTAAGGGCACTCAAAACCTCACTTCCAGGGCGTTTTTCTGCGCTTTCTCTCAGTGCCCGTTGTTGCGATTTTGTGTTGTTGCGAAGTTACGAAATGTGCCATCAGGTACTTCCGCATTCGTTCGTATTTCAACATGTTTCTTTGAGATTGCTAGTTAAGCCGACAAGATGGAGAAAAATCGCATCTTAGCATTAGTGGCAGCGTTTGAAATAGATTCTCACAAGACTTCGAGACGATATTGGGTGCATGAAATCTTCTCCAGCTGCGCCATTTGTAGTGAGTTCAAGTGAGTTCCTCCTCTTTCCTCGATTTTGATTGGCTAGCAAGAGACAAGTGACATTGACGAGTGCAGCGCTGTTTTAAAAACTCAACGGACTTCAACTCGAAGCGATTTGAGCGCTGCGACAAAAATACGTCTCCACCAGCGTTTTTTTTCCACTAAAGGCGCTTAGGTCTCTGAACGCTGAAGCTCTTAGGATTTGTATTAAAAATAGGTGCTGCCAACAGAAAAAGTGCGTTTGGTAGACACAGGCCCTAACTGACATTTTTCACGATGTAAACACGCTGTGTGTGTGAACGCTCCCAACTCTCACCATCACCATCACTCATAAAAACACTCCAGTTCGGTCATGGTGGTCCATGGTCCATGGTCCATGGTGACTGAGTTTGCTTTGCTCCATCAGATCCTTGAGCAACTGAGTCAAAACGAAATATAGATTAGAATCATGCAGTGAAAACGTTCGTCTCTGCACCGTATCATTTCTGTCAGACTCAACTGCCAGCTCTTTTTAACATTACATTTTTTTAACAGATCCCTACAAGATTTCTCTCAGTGAAAACCAGGGCATGTAGAGGAAGTGTGCAAAGAAAGTTCAGTCTGAATATCTAGCGTAACATTTTTTACTTTCTCAACATTTTAATATAATATTTAAATAACATGTTTAAGTGGGAGGTAAAAAAATAAACCTTACATAACTTACTTAAACTTTATTGAAACAACCTTTTTGTTCCGATTTATACTGCATTCAGCGCAGGAAGAACTTGGCACCACAGACGAACCATAATGAATAAAGTGCTTTAGTGTATTTGTACTTTTGTAGGCGTTTTCTTTTGATGTGGCAGACAAAAACTATAGCTGTGTCATTAGTTATTAATGTAGATTACTGTCATTCACCTATAGATGGAAAATCCAACGTCCTGAAATGTGTAGGTCTGGTCTACATCAGAAATAAACTCATATGTCATATATATATATATATGAGTGTCTCTGCCGCTCTCTTTTTCAGATCATTTATATGGGCTGGGTGGACGAGAGGGAACAGGACACGGTTCAGGACCGAATGTACACCCCAAAGTTCCTGGCCTTGAGGGGATCATCCCTTTTCAAATTCTCAGCGCCTCCAGTGAGTACTTTACAGGCTGTTCCTGTTTGATCCTTTGCTTTTCATTTCTCCATTTCGACAGCTCAACACCTACACAGCTCAGAGCTGAAAGAGCTTGTGTAGTCGGGGTTGTGGTAGTCGAGAGGTGAAATGCAGGCCAAAACCGTTCTGAGGAATACCCTCAACCCCAAGTTACTCCAGGTTTCTCTGTCTGTGTCATTAGGAAAATGGAAGTTACTCTGGATAAGACATTACTCTGAGAAGTGCAGTCAGTGTAGAACTTTGTCTCACTCACCAAGTTACTGCCTTACTGATCTGCCCACTGCTTTTACAGCTCTGCTTTGTTAGTGGCACATCAATGCAGTGTGGGCCAGATCAGTTTTACAACCCGCTAGAGCTTCCGTTTATCCCAATTTCACCCACCGTATCACATTATTTCTTCATTGTAACGTGATTAAAGCTCCATAACAGTCTTGTATCAGTTCTGATATGCTGCCTTTGGGGGGACAAGATTCATTCAGTGTTGATGGTTCAAATTTATTTCACACAATGTTCCAGACATTTAACATTATGCTGCATTTTATGTGCTAACATCCAGACAATCCTTCCTACTGACATAGTTGCTTACCTCCACGCTGCATCTGACTCTAGAAAATCCATTAATCTGTTCAGTCAGCGCAGACCAAAAGCACACAAAAGGGTGATTTCAAATCTTCTGCACTCAAACCTCCATTTAATCACCCCTAATCTCCACACAATCAGCAATTACCTTTAAACAAAACACCAGCAAAATGGGGTGAGATTATTGGGAGCATAACATTAATGATGTGGGGGGTTTCAGATTAAAGCCAAGCCTGTGCCAGCGTGAGTGAGGGTTTGCCGTCCCTGATTGCTTCCTCTGCAGTGCCTTGTTCTTTGAGAGGTGTGCACTCAATTTAATTAATTAAAAAAAAACTTTTTCTAGAGCGAGAATGTTAAGTGACTATAAAAGCACTTTTCCAATGAGCAGTGCGATTTCTGTTCAGTTGGGGTACCAAACTTACCAAGCAGGGACCAAAAGACTGAGCCAGAAACCAACAGAGTGTTGATTGGTCAGACACACAAGTGTGAATCACTCGAACATAACTAGATTAGGTTAGCTCACATACGTACACTTCTGCATCAGCATGGCTCTCCTCAAAATTGTAGTCTGTACTTAGTCCTGTACACCTGCATCATGTTTGACAACGTCATGAGACCGCAACAGCTGACTCCAGGTCAGTCCAGCCTGCTTTTTACAGGTGCTGTATTAGAAGGGAATTTACACTGTGTAGGAAGTTTCTCCTGCTTAATACAAACAAACTGCACCTTGTGGTTTCACAGTTAGTAGGGTGTAACAATCTACATCGACTCTGATCCAGTGACCAGCGAGCCCATAGTATCGATTAGGGATGCACTATAATATCGGAATCGTATCGACCGTGCCCTGAGCTGTGTGCTGCTGCACTTAATAGTATGGTAAGACGCTCTTATCATACTTTTCTGTGCGGTAGTATGGATCTCAGAAAATTGCCGGGGTTGTAGATTAACAGCTGTCTATGCACTAGGTACTGCACATGGAGTGTCGCACGCGCCCTATTTGTCTTGGTACACCACACAGGGCCCTCGCACGACTCTCGCACTAGAGGTGTGAACCTTCACTGGTCTCATGATTCGATTCGATTACGATTATCACATCTTCGATCTGATTCGATATCGCGATGCATCTCATCAATTTTTCTATTTCTAATTGACTTTTACACTGTATGTGCAAGAGGTTAGTAACAGTTTCAATATGAAAAATTCTATATCCAGTCTATTAATAAAACAGTATCTCTTAAAACATCTTAAAATCTCTGACTAACATTGAAGTTTGTGCAGATATTATAACAGCAGTGGTGAACTAGAGTCTGTGCAATGCTTTTCAATCATTTGTGCAGATACAGTTAGTTAGAAGGTAACCAGTGATATATACATTCAATGTTCAAAATATGCCCAAATCAGAAATGTTTTGAAAAATAAAAAAGGAATAATTTTTATACAGTGAGTCAGTAGTAAAGGGGGGCTGCATGTCCCAGACCACCTGCAATGCCGCCGTAGACTGCTAAGCGTCAGCGGATCGCCGGTTGAAAACCTCCTTTAAAATCGATTACGATCTGCCATTGCATCGATGCAGAATCGTCCACATCTGCATCACAATGCATCGATTATGCGATTATTTTCAACACCCCTAATTGGCACTGTGTTAGAAATGTCACAACTATGGTGTTATTTTTCTGCCAAAATTCTGAGCGTGCAGTGAAACTTCAGTGAACGAAATATCTTGCCTTAACGCGCTCAACTCTGCCTGCACTCGACTCTGTCTTCCTCATTTATCGACATCAGTATCGGCATCAGCAAATAAAAGCGTGAAAAATACTGGATATCGGCATTGACCAATAATTCCCATATTGTGCATCCCTAGTATCAAATCGATCTGAAATGAAAACATTGAGCAGACATCATACATATTGTAACTTTACTAATTAATATGGAACAAGAAAAGAAAAAACGTTTATCATTAAAATGTCTGCTTGAGCCCAGGAGTCAAATGATATTTTAGTTGCTTAGTTAGATATGAATGGAAGTTGTTTTAAATCAGCATATTATCTCATATTGATGGCTGGCCCCTGGACTGATCAAAATTGTATAGTAGCAGACATTAAACAGTTATCCGGTAAATCAATATAATATCATGTCGTAAAGAAGCTTGCGATGTATATTCTTAACAGTTAGTCCTAAAGTCTCCATTACGCCTGTACTGTTTACCCAAGCAGTCTACTTCATAATCTTTTATAAACTTCATGCCGTAAAATGACTTCCTCTTTTGTCCTCCTGCTCAAACATCGCTACATCTGTCTAATCTTGCATTACAGATATGATCATCTGCTACTAACATATTTAACTCTATCCTAAACATTCTGATATTGCAAAAACGTCTGCTGGTCTGCCACAAAATTGTCTGCCCAACCCTTGCATCACCTTCGCTTGCTGAATGTTAGCGTGGACAAACTCATCATTAGTCACTTTCACACAGAGTCGCTTTGGGGCTGTTCTTCCCATGTCCACTGTGTCCAGAAGGAGTGTTACCTCATCTGGCCCTGTGTTTACCCCTTAGGCTGGAGAGCCAGCATGAAGCTGTGTAATGATTTCTTGTATATGGTTCAGGAGGGCAAAATGGACCTTTTTGAAGTGATCTAGGCCAGTGTTTCCCAACCCTGGACCTGGTGTGTGTGTGTGTGTTTTGTGTTTCTTTGGACTTGCACAGCTTATTCAGCTATGCAGTGATTTAATATGCCCTTGAGTTGAAGGAGATGTGTATTATGTTGTATATTTTCAAACATCCCAAACACCTTATCAGATTAAATGATCGCTGGTCTCCAGAACAACGTTGTCAAGTCGGATATCAGCCGCCACGACCTTTAATATAATGGCATGTGGTAAAGTGGCCATGGTGAAATTGGTCTCTCAGAAAATTGTGGGCATGTCAGTCATAGAAGTGCTTCTTACAAAATGGCCTTTTATGAAACAAGTCTCTGACAAAAATCCTCGGCTGAACTATCTCAGACACAAGTTTTGCAATCTACCTTGAACAAACCTCATGCATCTCAGGCCATGAATCTCACGCCATCAGTTCACAGTGTAGCAGGCCGTATTTGGTATTTTCTTTTAAATGTATGTTGTACTGTACAACCCAGTAAAGTCAAAATAATATCGGCTCTACGTTCCTCATATCAAAGAAACACTTGTCACTAATCACCTCGTCCAGCTTGAGCGAATATGAACCTTGCTACGTACTGTTGGTAAAATTAAGTCTCAAAGTAGTGAAAATACAGGCGATACTTTCTGTGCTCGGATGCTCGGAGGCGTGACGGCTCAAAGCACTGCAGCACCGCCCACTACTACAGAGCCCCTGCCCATCGACTGTAAAACACACAAGCACATGCACTGTTAAAAAAAGATCACTCTAAAGTCGTACCAGCAAAACTATGTAAAAATTCCCTTCTTGTGACTTGGCAATATAGGTTTCACTGGAAGGGATGAAGTCAGTGACAGGACAGTAAGCACAGTCTGCGTTAATACGGAATACAACACGGGATAATGGCGGGGAAATATTTAATCAGAAGGACAGCGGGGGAAACAGGAGAACAGAGGAACGCTGAAAAAACCAGAGTGTTGATAGATTACCATGCATTACGGCACCGCTATAATTCACCCCTGAGCTAGCTCATACGGATTAGCTGCGTGTTCTCATGCATTCGCTAATCATTTGGAGTTCTTTCCAGCAGGTTTAACATGCACAGGTCATATTTTACAGTTTATGACAACACAAAATAAACTTACACTTGGTGGTTCAACAGCAGCCGCCGGCGGTGAGGGAACGGAGATATTAGGAACCGCTTCGGACTATATGACAGCCTCTCTTAGCGAATTTGCCCAGACTAGCAGGTAGACCACTGACACTATGCTGGTGGACAGGGTCAGAGCAGTAGATCTGGGCGTAACCATAACCATTTAAGCAGGCTGGCTTTTATTCCCACCTACTGTGAAAAGCTGTTAAACTGCATAAAACTGACTTCAGGGTTTTTCCACATCTTTTTACACACACTTTCCTCACACATTTCACATGTTGCCAAACCAATGACGGTTTTGCTTACTGGGTCTTTAATGTTGCTGCTAAGAATACTCAGTGGACAGATTTAGACAGTGTGCATTGTCAATGTTTAGGTTAGCTGATCTGCTCATTGTTTTAGCTTTTAGCCATATTAGCCATTAAGTGAATATTTATCAGCCAGCTTGCGTTGTTGGTTTTGGAAGCTTTCATTACTCGAGATGTGCAAATATGTCCCGTAATCTACTACTCGGAAGAGATTAGACCCGTCCATGATCTTGTGCAAGACATAAATCTCAAAAAGCAGAGTTTGCCGACTCAAAGCCCAGCATAAGACGTGTTTTGTGTGTTTTCGGCTAACCCGTAACCCAGAGTCTCCTACCACTAGGTCTCCACCACTATCAGAAATCTCCTGAACCTAGTGATTACCTCCTCAATGGGCGGTAATAACTGCATCCACAAAGCAGTCAACTCCTGCACTAAAGCTGTTGTTTTTTGAAGTTAAAAATGGAAAATATAGACAGATAGAAAGTCGCCTTTGTTTTATACACATGCAGTTTCTCCTTCAATAACTTGTTTTACATGATATCTTAAAATATAGTCTTTTTAACCTTGCCGAAGGTCAGGCAAGTGCCCTACTGAGATTACAGTGCCAAACAAGTGGGATTCTTTGGATATGTGATGTTAATTTTCATAAATATTCTCTGATTCACAGTAACTCCTTTGGCTTCCGGAGGACAAAATAAAAAATGTAGTTTAGTTACTGCCTGAAAACTTTAGGAAATTGAATAACTAATAATTCTGCAAAATTATTTATAATGCATTTTCCCAGTTTTTCTCCCAAAGAGACTGCCTACATGCGCTATTTTAAAAATCCACCAAAATACAGTTTGTAATAATAAATATTTTAGTAACTTGGTGCCTTGAACATGCTCACCTTGCCAGCGAATGAAGTTCTGACAAAATCGTATATTGAAGTGTATGTGAAGGCTCTGTGTGATGGAGGACAGGTGTGGACTCTTAATTATGAGCACTTGCATTAGATCCTAGCTGCCATGTGAAGACGTGACTCTATTCTGGAATTCATTTGTACTTCTTATCCCTGATTTGCTCTGCATGTTGGTTCACTTCAGAGCTACTCTCTTCAGTTTCATACTCTTTGTCTAGTCAAAAGATGCTAAAATCATTACAGAAAATGATGTATGAGGTGTTTGGTTGTCAAACTAACATCTTGCTCAACTGCAGAGCTTTCATGATGCAACCCATTTGAAATATAACGGTTATCCACTCTTTGTTCTGCTGCATCAGTGCAACACTTAAGTAACGTTCAAAACCAGAACATTCATTGAATTGATCGGATAATTCACGTGTTAGTACGTGGCGACTGATTTTTTTTTTTTTTGTCTGAGATTGTTTTAGGAGAAAAGTTAGATTGAATAATTGTTGAAAGGTTGTAAACTTTTATTCAAAGAACATTTTACATGATTGTTTAGTTGGATTGTTTCATCAAATGAACCTCATCCGCATGTCAAGCTATACTGAAACTTTGCAACAATTTAGGTAGCAGCTAAAGGAGTTCTTCAAAATGTTGCAGGTCACCACCTGGGATTGGACCAGGGCGGAACAAAGCTTCACAGTCTACGAGATCATGTGCAAGATCCTCAAGGTAATACCAGATAATTAAACACCTCTAACCTCACCACAGCTTCAGTTCATCTGCTGTTGTTGAACAATGAATGCAGATCTGTTGAGGGGGAAATTAATTGTTAGACTTCTACCAGGGCTCAGTTCTTTTGTGCTACAAGGTCATGCTGATCCCTAATGGTTACAAACTTCATCAACCAAAATATGATGTGTGTACAGTATATAGTGTAAGTCTTTCTGCTGTCATGTAAATTAGGGAAGCACGATATGGGAATTGTGGGCCGATGCTGATAAAGGAGGAAGGCAGAGTTGAGCGCGAGCGCAGGCGTAAAGACAAGATATTTTGCTCACCAATGTTACACTGCGCAGTCAGAAGTTTGGCACAAAATTAGAATCATAACTATGACATTTCTAACAGCGGCAAGTCAAGTGAGCAGGAAAAGCTGAGTTAAGCGAGAGCGGAGCATTTTGAGCGTAGTGCACAACATTTAAAGAAAAAGTTACTTTCCGCCTTATGTGGTGTACCAAGTCAAATAGGGCCCGTGTGACACTCCATGTGCACTACCTAGTGTGTAGCGAGCCGTTAAGCTACAACCCCAGCTATTTCCTGAGATGCAAACTACTGCATAGAAAAGTATGATAAGAGCGCCTTACCTACCATACTATTAAGTGCGGCAGGACGCGGCTCAGGTCGCAGTCCACACGCGAGCTCACGTTTGTTAAGTGTAATTACAAAATTTTCGCGTGTGCAGGCAGAGTGGAGCGCATAAAGACAAGAGTTTTTGCTTGCAAACGTTCCACTTCCTGCTCACAATTTTGGCACAAAACGCCATGCATTTTAAGACAGAAGGTGCGGGCCGTTATAAAATTTACCTCGGACTTTGGACATGCCCGGGACAAGAATTACCTTTCCGACGTACAATAAATGCATCTTAAAATATTGGCTGAAAATATCGGGCAAATCAAAACATCTGTCCGACTTATATATATACTTAAAAAAAAGCAATTATCTGCCAATTTCAACATGATATTATTGTGCATCCCTAATATAAATCCTAATTCAAGACATAGTTTCCTCCAGTTTTTGTGATGATAAATGAAAATAAACACAACTTCTCAGCTGATACATCAGTTTAGGTATTATAGCAAGAAAAGAGTCTGAAAAATGACCTGAGAAATGAGAACTAAAAAGAGCCAAATGTCATGAAATGCCTGTGTAGCAGATTTTACACATGGATGTTATTAATATTAATTTGTAAGTAATGAAATGAGGAAGAGTGGAGAGGAAAAATCAAACACTGGGCTGAGCAATTAAAAATGTATGGAGAATGACATTTATTTGTTTATTTATTACGTTTATTAGTAAAACTGTTTTAACAGGGCAGTCAATGAATGCACTTATTATGGAATATAATATAAGACTCTAAATATTGGTTAAATGTGATTGCTGTCTTGTCTTAGAGACCACCGCCTTTATCGTTTCTCCATTTAAACTTTTTTCACCCTTTTATTCCTTTTTAGGACATAGTAATCATGCGGTTTCTTCAGATACTGCTCATCTAGTTTCATTAATATTTTCCTTAACGCCTTTTCACGAACCGTTAAAAAATACTGTTGTGTCCCTCCAATGTATTTTTAATTACTATTTTTAAATAGTGATTTTTTTGGTAACCAGTATTTAAAAATTTCTTAATAAACTGATTGCAATATTGATTTAAAGCCCAACTCTGTGGATTTGCTCCCTTGTTTCAGGACGGCGACCTGCTGGACAAGCGGCGACACTGTTTCAGCCTGCAGACGGACACAGGGGAGGACGTGGTGTTCAGTGTGGAACTGGAGACCGAGCTCCTCCTCTGGGAGAAAGCTTTCCAGATGGCCACCTTCCTGGAAGTGGAGAGAATACAGGTAGCTACAGCGCCTTTTTTCCCCTCCTTGTAGCAATAAGACAAGCCAGTCCAATCAGCACACTGCAGTGGAAACATCATCACTCTCCCTGCCAGCAGATTCTAGTGCCACTTGGAATGGAGAAGCCTTGAAAGCGGTGCTGAGGGTGCCAACAGTTAAATGTCCTTCTGCGTTTATTATTTCTATGTACTCACTCAGGAGATTGCTCATTGCTATAGAGCGTACAGTGAAACGCCTACATGTGTGGCTCACTTGAGTAGGATCAGCTTTGAACATAGTCTTAAAATGTGGTCGGTGCCTTAGAATTTGGCTACTGCTACATAATTAGGTTTGGAAGGGGGTTGGGTTCATGATAATCACGCGTTCAAGACTGTACGTTGACATTTTAATAGGGCTGCATGTTTGTAAATACACAGTATACTGTATATATACACATTAGCGCTGAAACGATTATTTGAAGAATTTGATTACAAAAAAATAATTGAGGCAATTTTTCTAGAATCAAAGCTTCGTTTAATTCATTTCACTCACATGAGCATGCGGCGTTTGTGTTTCACACTGAGGCTTCTTAGTGACACACAACGTTTTCAGTGGTGCGACAGGGGTCGAGACTACTGTCTATGAGGTGAGATGGAGGACACAGAACCGATGCCAAAGAATCTGACAAAAAATGTCCAAGGTCTGGTACCGCGGAATTGTGATCGCTAATAGAGATCAACGGAAGTAAAAACATACAGTGATGGTCACTTCTTTTGGCTGGTTAAGAATGTGACTGGATGTTCATCCCAGTTAGCAAACACATTTGGGCCGATTCTGGCTGAGTTGCGGCACAGTCGGTTCACTGTCAAACATTGCGGGCCGGAGCCGTACCGAGCACGGCGAGCGATTCTGGCTGAGAGTCAGCGTTTTTTGTGTGGGCCACAACCGTTCTGAGTATGGCAAGCGATTCCAAGGAAGAACCATGCCTGGGCCGTCACTGGGCCTGCTATGGCCCAGTTCAGGTTAAACCGTGTCTGGGCTGTCATTCTTTGCGGTATCCGGGCCAGAGAAAATGGATTGTGTGGGCCAGTTCTGGCCCAACAGAATTTTGCCAACTCGGATGCCTACTTATGATGTTCTAGGCTACGTAGGCTAGGTAAGTATTTGTTTCAGATGGCACTGAAGTTAAATGCAGATTCAACAAATGAGTTTAATTTTGATTTAAAAAAGGAAGATTCAGTAATAAAAGCCAGTTGGTTGTACACTTTCAGACTAGTCTTTTTTCTGTTTAAAAAAAAGAAGAATTTATCCAGTTACTCGATTAATCAGTGAAATCAATTACAAAAATAACCGATAGCTGCAGCCCTTAGTCTTCCATAGTGTCCTTCTGTGTGGAGTTTGTGTGCTCTCCCCGTGCTCGCATGGGTTTTCTCCGGGTGCTGAGGTCTCCTCCCACAGTCCTAAAGCATGCACTGTAGGTTAATTGGCGAATCTAAATTGGTCCAGTAAGTGGTGACTGTGAGTGTGTGTGTGTGTGTAGGTGTGGGCACCCGCCCAGGGTTGGTTCACTCCTTGCACCTGTAGTTCCCGGCATAGGCTCCGGTCTCCGCGACCTCGATAGGGATTAAGCGGTTGAGATAATAAATGAATGAATGAATGAAACTCATACAGACTCTTGCAGATGAAGTCATGACAAATCAGAACCTGGCGGGTTTTCAAGCAGGAAAAAAAGGTGGTGCCTGACGTGCTTGAACTGATTTGCTTTACCTGACATTGCGCATCCTGTCACTATATAACTATTCAGTGTGTCGATGTTAACATCTATATGAGCAGGGGTTTTTTTCCAGTCATAGATGAGGCATATTCTACTTCCTGCATAGAATCCATCATTTTGAAAACTATCAAATCAAGTCAAAGACTTCAATAAAAAAAAGTTTGCTCTAAATGATGTGACACAGGCTTATACATGTTTCATGCTCCTAAAAATACAACTAGAACATTGGATGCACACATTCATCCTGGTCTTCATAACCCCCTGCTCTGCACAGATTTGGGTTTTTCCCAACCCTGACAACACAACACCCTAATGCATCTGATTATTCAATTACCAGCGTAGATCAGGATGTGCTGGTACAGGAAGTACCAAATCTGTGCAGTGTTCACAAGAACCAGGACTGAGAACACGTTAAAACACACACTGCATTGAAAATTCCTCAAACAAACCTGGAGCAGCCTGCTGCCAAAAAACATTTGCTTGTTTTGCTTCACTAACAGTGATGTACAACACTTACTGTCCTAATTAAACACTTCAGTGGCGGGGAAGGGAGTTGTGTTTTTGCCAGTGGGCTCCTGCTGTAACATTGCCAAGCGTCTTGTTTCACAGTGTAAAACATACGCCTGCATCATGGACAGCCATCTCATGGGACTCACCATCGACTTCGGCATGGGATTCGTCTGCTTCGATGCGGCATCAAAGGTGAATGAAACGTTGAACAAATGTTCGTGATTTCTGCAGTTTTTCATAAGTGGTTCCTCTGATCTGCTTTATCCTTACAGATAGGGCTGGGCAAATGACCAAATGCAACATTCACAACCTCTACTCAATGTTATCTTGCACATGTTATTTATTTTGATTATCTTTAAATTCGCTTAATGTCTTTAAAAAATACTTTGCCCAGTGTGTATACTGTGTACTGTACATATTACTGTCTCCAGTCTCCAACTACATCTGTGTGTGCTTCCTTCATTTACTTTGTAAATCACAAAATATTCCCTCTTTTATTAAAAACATCCCAGCTTTAATGGGTGAGCATATTTACAGTACAAACCTTGTCAGTGAAAAAGGCAAAAAACTATAATCCAATTGTTCATTGATTGTAATCGAGGTAAAGTGTTCAAATAATCGTGATACTGATTTGAGGTCACATTGCCAAGGCCTTCTTACAGAGCTTCATACAGTTCTCTGAGAAAGGTGTTTATGTAAATGGAACACTAAGAATTGTATATGATATTAACAGTTCATGCACATCAAAAAGCATGTGTTACAATATACACAGGTCTCAGCATGGCGTTTGTACAGTTTTACTGTGGTATCCAAAGCACAGCGTTTTCTATGACGAGGAGAGCTCTGACTAACTGTTAAACACATCGCCCCCTACAGGCAGTACTGTGGCGGTACAAATTCTCCCAGCTGAAAGGATCCTCTGATGACGGCAAGAGCAAAATCAAGTTCCTCTTCCAGAATCAGGACACGAAGCTCATCGAGGCGAAGGTACACCGCACTTCACCTGATGTTTCCTTAAGCGGATAATCTAGCCCAGAAAATGAGCACTTCGCCTATTCCAAACTGGCTCAAGCAGATGGGAATTAAAGTTGATCCGGGAACTTGATGGAAGACGTGCTGCGGATTAATGCATTCGCTCGGGAAATCAGGCTCATAATGTTTGCCTAGGAAGGGTAGAAATTCTCATAAATCAGCGCATACATTCTAATGAGCCAAAACGCTGTGACCAGCTGCTTAATATGCAGTTCCCCTAACCGCTGGGTAAGCACAAAACGGGAGCCGAAACATGTGTACGACACTTTCTGGGCAGTTATTAACGTCATGGTTGGGGAGTTTGCCCGTGATCAGAAGGGTGCAGGTTCGAATCCAAGACCGTTAAACGTACCACTGAGGTACTCATGAGCAAGGTACCATCCCCAAGCACTGCTACCCGAGCGCTGCCTATATCAGCTGCCCACTGCTCCTTCACAGATGGGTCAAATGCAGAGTCATTGCGTTCATAATGATAAATAATCACTCACTTTCACTTTTTATGCAGACGAACTTGACAGAAGGATGTGCGTATCTGCGCACAAACTCCGACCCATGCGTACAAACATTTTTGGGAAATTTGACGACCCAAGGGGAGATGGTGAACTTAGACTGAAGGACAAATGTTAGTGACATATAGTGATTCATAACATTTAATTACACTTAATAACATGCATCACATGTACGCCTACTTTTGTTATGAAAAATGTTCTTTTATTTGTGAAAGTGAGCTTTAATTACTCCACAGTAACTTTTTACTTTACGGCGACGCAAAATCAGACTATGCTTTACGCTGGGGGATTCATGACTCACCCAGGTGAATCACTCAGATCTAATAAATAACACAAGTCACGAATCGGAGGTCTCCATTAACCCAAAACCATCGAGTCCTAACTGCACCATGACTAAAATATAAACCCCATCACGTACATACCTCTTATAATCATTTCAAACTCCTTACAAGGTCAATACAGCCATAGTAGCAAGTGTAGCTGCTAAAATGTCATAACTTACAGTTTGTTTGCATCATCAGTCAAATGAAGGATTCTAAGAACTTCCTACAGCGGTGAATCCTCTTTGTAGACTACAGGACTCGAATCAGTAGCGCATTCATGAGTGAATCTGTCGGCCAACTTCCTCTAGAGCCGAAAACATATAACCGAATCTGAATCACTCACGCAAGTGGGTTAGCGCTCCACAAACCACAAACAGGGTGAATCCACCGGTTAACTTCCTCTAGTGCCACTTGGAAATAAATCTTTGCCGCTCTGGCAGCCTTGTCTTGATACTTTGTCATTTATTTAGAAGTGCATTCATTCTAATCACAAGCCACGTATACTTTCCTCTATGAAAAACAAACGATTCAGCTGGCGATTTGGCAAGAATGACTCAAGTGACTCACACACCCGAATCAGTTTAGTTCAGGTGACTCAGAGGGAGCCGAATCCTAAAAAGGAACCGAGTATTACAGCTCTAACTGTATCTGCTGCACCATAAAAATATTAGTGATACATATGTAAGACATGACTGGAGTTTCAAGATGATTTGTACAAGGTGTGAAGTAATCAGTGTAATTACTGGCAACATAAAAAATTGCGAGGGAAACTCTGAATGCTGCATGGCGGATACATTACCACCGTAACCGGGGAAGATGTACAATGAACTTGGTGTGAGAAGCTGTTCTGCATCCCGTTAATGTTAATTTTACGAGTTTTTATTTTGTTTTGCTGCTAAAGTCCTAAAGTGTCTGCCAACGTTAATCATGGCCTTAGTCTCTACCTCAAGCGCCGTGATTTCTGTTCCAGAAACGTAGGATTTCCTGCACTTCCTCTTGGTCGTCGTTCTAAATAAACGTTAGTCAGGCTTCATTTGTATGCATCAGCGTTCATCGGGTGTTGTGCATTGACCACTTATGGCAGAAAGTGGGCGTGTCGAGGTTGGAAAATGAGGTTAGGGTGGAGTGGGATTTATGAAGGCAGCGATGCTTGCCGACTTTTTTGCACGCCGTTTTCCGCTTTTGTGTTTTTGAGGCCCCGGGACTCTACAGGAGCATTGAAAGTGTCTTACCTTTTCCTGTAAGTTACGATGTGTATCTGAAAGATAATGGACTTGTAGTTCCATCAGGCTCAATTGGAGTGAGACCTGGGGAGCCAGAACACCACCTTAAACCTGTACTTACTGGCATTGTCCAACAAGGAAAATACTAATGATTTGCCAGCATTGTGTCGGGCGGCCAAGACTTGTCCCTGATGTGTCAATAAAGGTCAGCCTGTTTGGCACAAATCTCCATAAAAGTCTGCTTTGGCATAAATCCCTGACTAGTTTAATGAGTATAACGGGGGAAAGTGTCACGACTCACATGGCATGAAGCCCTGCTTCGTATAGGGGCTGCGCAGGCCAGTCAGAGTGGACATGCTGACTCTGATGTGCCATTGAAAACGCATACAATGCCTTACAATGAGCTTTTGAGTATTGAAACTGGACTTTGGATTAATAGAAGCTCATCCGGTCCATTGAATGCATTTTTTCAGTGTGGACGTGTGTGTGTGTGTGTGTGCGTGTGTGTGAAAATCATTTACCTGGGCGAGAGATAATTAGCATGTTCATTCACAGCAGCCCCATATGCAGCTCGTGTCATGACACATATTCAGTGTTGACACATTAGTGCTGTCAGCGTTGCTAAAATCTGTGATATGTGGCACAGTGGCCTTTCTGTTAGACCATACTAGATAACATGACCTTCACTGACCTCTCACATCATCAAGCCTTAGCCAACAAACACATTTTTTGTTTTTATTTATCCATGGTGAAGATAATACAGGTTCGACGTGTTGCCCTGACTTAAAATGGCACCTACCACTTTTTTATGTCCGATACAGAAAACAGAAAATAATAAATAAATGCTTTAAAAAATGTCGGAATACACGACAGATTCTTCTGTTATGCTTAAGGAAATGCTGGTTTCCTAACCAAAACAATGTAATAATTACACACCCATATGTATATGCTCAAGTATTTATTATTAAAATAATCGTAAAAAGTACTCGTTTAAACACAGTTCTGTAATCCTGCGACACGAAAACCATCAGGAACACGGGGATTGTGAGCGAGAGCTGGTGTTGTTAAGGAAATTAAAGAGTGTAATTTTCTGATTTGCTTTTGGGGTTGTAGTGTGTTGCGTTGCTTGTTCTACTCATTGTCATATCAATATGTAGGAATTAGTGCGAATTTGACCCTCCGCGGCAAAACCAGTCGCTTGTCGCAAATTTTCGAAATTGAGTTATGATGTTTTCATGAAAGGGCATAAATCAAGCTTCACAATGATACCTATATCGAATGAATCGGACGACATATGACTGAGATATCAACATTCAAAGGAGTCGGGTTTCTCCTGTCACGGCAAGTGAGAAACGGAGAAATCTGCCTTTGAAGTTGACTATTGACGTAGCACTCACAGACGCTTGGTGCGGTCGCGGCTATGTTCGTATTTACAGTAGCCTACGCTGCATTCACAGCCACACGGATAGTCTACCTGCGTTAGGTTAACTGAACTCGGGAGACGAAGATGGATTCCGGAGAAATATCTTCACGCTAGTCAACCAGTGGATTTACCGTAAATATTGGAGTAGAGCGGTCAAAACAGAAACTTTGAACATTCTGCTGGAATTGAATTCCTCACCTCAAGAAAGTCACGTTTTTAGGATGGAAAGGGTAAGATTTTCAGCGAAATTTATTCACAACAGTACAGTATAGACCTTCCACTGTTTCAAAACACTAAAAACAAAAAATCCAAAATTTTACCCCACGCAACATAAACGCTCGTTTTTCTTGGAAACTTCCGTTGCGACAAGCAACTGGTTTTGCCGTGGAGGGTCACAAATATCCAACAATAAACCAGTTTTACCACAGTGCCACTTCCCATGCGTAACCAACTAAGTGTGAGCACATTTACAGATCGGCCCAATGCCACCGATACCCGATCCGGCTAATTGTGTCGTTATCGGACCAATATCTGATCCACGTCTCGGATCGGTGACAGCTCTAGCTCTGACCTCTATATTCTCAATCTCATCGATCATCTGTGGGACATGATGGAACAACAAGTCCAATCCACAGCATCTCTATCTCACAACTTACTGGAATTAAAGGTTTAAGAGCTGGTTTTGTGTCACACTGAAAAGAGT
Source organism: Distichodus sexfasciatus (assembly GCA_032718565.1). NCBI lineage: Eukaryota > Metazoa > Chordata > Actinopteri > Characiformes > Distichodontidae > Distichodus > Distichodus sexfasciatus. The sequence goes on along the minus strand of JAVGVS010000104.1, from coordinate 61,454 downwards.
GACAGCATTTTAGAATGGTAGTACATTTTTTAAAAATAGAAAGGAGTGAAATATCAGCTGATATAAACTACCCAAGAATGTGTAACACTATATCAGGTCTATATAAAACATGCTTGTAGAAGCCAAGTATTAAATAACAATATTTATACACTGTTATTAATAATGGAGTATTTGAGAGCTAATAAATATGAAGTGTATACGCTAGATTTGCCAAGTATTTGTTATATAAACATTCCATACAGCATGTGTGGTTTTTCTAGCATTCTGTAGAACCTTCTGCTTGTGGACGGGAAAAAGCTGCGGCAGCCTGTAGTCGGAATGTTCATGTAGTAGATACTTTGAGCTTGGTAAATTTCAAGGCTCTTTCATGTTTTTGCTGATTAGCTTTTGATGAGTCTGACTTTCAACTGAGGTTTGTTGGCAGGAGGAAAATGTCTGTTTTGTGTTCTTTGTTTCTGGCAGGAGCTGGAATTCTCCAACCTTTTCGCAGTGCTCCACTGCATCCATGCGTTTTTCGCTGCCAAAGTGGCCTGCCTGGACCCGATGTTTGTGGGCAGCCAGAGCGCGGCCACGGCCACGGCCGTCCCCACGCTGACCTCCGTCACCTCTGTGGCACAAGCTTCCAAGCTCAAGTACTCAAGTTGACAGACCCTCCGAGTCTCTCCCACAACACAACGCTTTCATGTCGACTTGGCCGAGCGGGGAAACAAACTGGACAGAAAGAGCGCGGACTCGGCCTCTGGCGAAAAAACAAGCAAGAGTTTTACCGGAACTGAAAAGAGCCCTGAACTCTTTAGCCTATAGAGAAACTCCAGGCCTGTGTGCGTTTGTACATAGACTCAAATACAAGCCTGAGACATGGTCTCTTATTTTGAACATGAAGATTTCTCATGTGGGAGACTTTGAAGCAGCAGGTAAAACGGTACGGTAGAGTCAGGAGAACGCTCAGCTAGATCACTGATACAAAGTAAGTAACGTTCAGTAGTTCTCCCTCTGGCATTCGTATTTCGTTGATACTTGAGATTTTTCCCTAAAGAGTGACTTTCTTCAAGCAGGTTGTGTTGAGATTGAGTCCAGCCTTCACGGAGGGCTCTTGTTCCTGTTTAAATTTTAATATTGGTTATTTTTTAATTGTAGGTTCTTTAACAGGCCGCCTTTATGTCCATAACTAACTAGCGCTAGGTGAGTTAAAAAGCCTTATCTTTGTAGAAAGATTTTTTCAAAAGAAACTCAAGACCTTAGTAACATCCTTATCTGATCTAGTATTTTCAGACAAACCTGAATAAAACAATCTCTTTTCCCGCTGTCTGACCCTTGCAAAGAATAGTGACGAGTACCGTCTCCCTGAGTACCAAAATCAAGGAATAAAACCATCCTTCTTGAACATCCTCGATAAAACTGGCTGATATAAATGTTTCTTATGTGATACTTGCGCTGACGTTTCACCGTTACACTGATGAGTGGATGATGTACAGAAGGTGACACTATTACATGCTGTTGAGGTTTGGACTGAGAGGAAAAAGCAGGTCTCGTTACCAAGGAAAAACATAACTTTCTGTTCCAGTGCTGCTCCAACCAGCTTTATGTTGCTGTGTTTAAAGTGTATTTCTCATATTTGCCCTTTAATTTACCCATTACCTTAACTACAGGCCGTGAGGAGCATCGTGTCCTGGTTTGCCAGTAATGTTGTGTTCATAATGAATCTTGTGGGTAAGATGCTGTCATTTCAAGCTAGTACTCTGAGATGAAAACAGGGTTCTAGCATTAACAGAGGCAAATTATTTATGTAGCGCCAGGGACGAAAACGTTAAACTGCAAAGTTGTGCCCCACTGAGTTTTATCTTTTAATATTCATTTAGATTTTAATACTTAAGTAAATACACAGGCTTCTCACAGACAATATCTGTGTTTTATCAACCGTATGGTAACTTGTAGCATAACATGTTTTTCTTTGAGTTTGGTGTTTTACTGCTGTGGGTTTACTGTTTGTTTATACAGTAAGGTGCTCTGACAAAAACATGTCATTTGATAGACCCCCTGCAGTGCAACTTAGCCAAATAATTTACCCAGTACAAAAAGAACCATTTTTTAAAAGAAAGGAAAAGCTCTTCATTTAGATGAAAAAGTTACCCTCTTTAGTCTAAGACGGCTAGCAATCCCATGAGGTCAGATTGTGTTGCAATAATGATGCTTTGTGAAGTGCTGGAGCACTTCGCTCTGGATTATGTCGTCGACCCCCTGCTTTGAGGCCTGTTTCGGAATACAGGAGGTGTGATAAAGACTATGCAAAAAGAATGTTTCTCGACAGCATTTACTGTGTGTAAGAAACCCGGCCGGAGAGTCACTGGGAACCGCTCAAGTCTTCTGTGACACGAAGGGTGAAAAGGATTTTTATTTTTGGCAAGAGCTAATTGTTTTAATAAAGATGTAGAGTGTACTTATTAAATAAAGGTTTTATAATGTATGGTGAGCCAGTTTAATGGCTTTGCGTTGTTAGTTGAACTGGTCTTAATATTTGAACATTTGTAATACATGTTGGTTGCAAGAACCTGGTAAATGTCCATGTCCACGTTTGAGATACCTGACAATAACCTTTATGGCTTTTAGCAGCCGCTCTTATCCAGAATGACGTCCAGTTCCTCATTACGGGGACGTTGGGCCTCAGTCGTCAAGCGTTCTTAAGAAGACATTTGCTCTTAAAACCCACTTGTGCCGTTTTCACAGCGATTCTGACGTTCACCAGTGGTTACTAATCTGAGGTTTTCTTGGGCTGTTCTTGGGTAAGGACAGAATCAACAAACAGTGAAGCGCACTCTTCCACAAATTTTATAGCAAGCCTGTTTGTGCAAAACATTACCCTATAGGGCTTTCAGCAGTTTTACTGTTGTACATTACTTACCTGGCAGGGGTGACATCATGATCAAGAAGGTGGTTCGCCCAGGGCGAGGCTCAGCCATTGCAGTCCGGTTGACTGACCTCTGCGAATTCCCCCAATGTGGGAATCTCGACTGCATAATTTGTGGTAGTGGAGGACTGCGTTCGCACGCTCCCCTGTTAATTTTTCGGGGCAGTTGGCGGCGTAACGGTAGGGTGTTCGCCCTGTGAGCAGAAGGTCACAGGTTCGAATCCAGGACCGGTAAAGTTACCACTGAGGTACTCATGAGCAAGGTACCGTCACCAAGCACTGCTCCCGGGCGCTTGTTAGCTGCCCACTACTCACCACAATGAAATGTGCCCTCTGCATTTACATCACAGATGGGTTAAATGCGGAGGGCCCGTTTCATTGTGGTGTGGTGCGTTCACAATGACAATCATTCACACTATTAAAATTCATAACAATTATTATTATTAATAAAATAATATTAATGAATGAGGCTCAATCCCCCTGGAACAATCTGGGGTTCGGAACAGTGGTGAGAGACTCAAACCCCTACACTTATGGGTCCTCACAGTAGTTTCACTTAGACAACCGTGTCATCATATATTTTTTAAAGAATAATAATAACACAAGTGATAACTTGAGGTCGACCAATTTTTGTTTTTCAGGGCCGATATCGATACCGATTATGGCTCGTTAACGGGGCCAATAACCAATATGTGGAACCAAGATGCAAAAAACACAGCGCTCGGCTGGTACTCTCCTCTTCTCCTTGGAGCTTCACGCTGTGCTCGTGTGTAAGCGTGGTGTGAGTGATCAGAGACTGTTGTGGGCGGGACATTAAATGAAGCAGCAAATCGAGGGCAAACAGCACAGAGAGAAGAGACGGCAGTGGAGTCACAGTAGCGCACCTTGTGATTACTGAATAACGCTGATTGTCAAAATTAAACACCGATGCAGAGAATCGGCAACGTGCCTAACACTGGCCCCAGATAATCGGCCGCCCCTTAGCGATAACTGCTTTAGCAGTAGTATATGAAATGAGAACGCGTCTCGGAGGGGGTTAGTGCGCTGGAAATACGTTTAATGAAAAGACATGACAGAGCTTTTAATTTTCAAACAGTCAGTTGTGCACTTCAAAAACCACACAAACGCAGTTGTAACAAGACCATGGGTGGGAAAGCATCGTATCATATCTGAAATGCTGACAGGAATGTTAAAGCACCCCAAATCCTGAAACCCTACCGACAAAGCCATCGGATTAAAAGAGAAAAAAAATGTACAAAAAGGAGTTTCATAGCAGGAAACCACAAACATCCCACACAAAATCCATTCATCATTTGTAAATCTAGTAAAGCAAAAAAATTCACTTGTAGAGAAATCTCACCAGCACTTGACAACTAGACACAATGAGAAGTGTTGGTTATTTGGCATGGCAGAGTACATTTAATGCAGAGAGGTTTGGAAAATGAGTATTAAAACACAACAAACATATTGAAGTCACCAATTTTTGGATTTTTTTTTTTGCCAGTGTTTCCCTGGTTTAATACTCATCTTTCTGCTGAAGAAAAACAGTCAGCTCCTCATCCCAAAGACGCTTAGTCATCTAACCTCTGACTCACTCCTAGTTTGACGTTTCCAGACTCTGGAGTGCCTGAGTAATGCTGGTTAAAATTCTCCAAACAGCCTTCATACTTACAGCTGAAAAAGCTGGTAGAACTACCTTAACACCACCAGAAGATTAAGGTGCTGGAGTTGAGTTGTTAAGGAGAAAGTTTGAGCTTCTAATGGAGAAAAAAGAGATCTTATATGGATTCATATTGCATCCTGAATGTGCTTCTCTCAGCTGTGGTCCTGATTTCCAGCCAATGCGGCTTTCACTTGATGGACAACTTGATTATGACAACCTGAACCTGAAAAACACAGCCCAAAGGAATGCTCTTAAAAGCCATGAGAACTGTGTTTACACTGTGCATTCCTGTGAAAGGCTGGTGAAACCTCTACAGTCAAACCTCAGTGGAAGCCGGACCCTTCTCAAAAAGAACAAAAAGAGAAAAACACCATCACAAAAAACGTCGAGTTCCATAGCCTTAGATCACTTCAATAAAAAGCCTCTGATTCAGGGAAGAAAATAGATTTGATATGAAAGAGAGGATATAAAAGGCATTTAATTTTCTCCAGGCAAGCAGTTCTAGGTAAACCATAAATAGACTTAACTGTACATTCCACAAGCAGCGGGGACGTGACGGTGGAGTTCCCGAGAGCATCACGCTGGCGCGAACAAATCTCGCCTCTCAATTTTATATCATCAACTCACAACTCCTCTCTCAAAGCCAGCCATCCATGTTGTGAGTATTTTGGACTTTTGTTTAAGAAAAACGTTTTATTGTTGTCGCTGAATCTGGACGTTAAAGAAGTTGTGCTAAGACAGCTGCTGAAGCTGACAGGAATCAATCAGTAGGTCTTAATCAGATCAAGGCCAAGGGGAACAAAAGCCAGAGCCATTTTTGTACAGCAGGTTAAAAAGGTCTAAACCTCAAAAAGATTTCCCTGGGTTAAGGATCAAGCAAGTGAGTCCCACTTTGGCCCTGTCAGGAAAAGCTACACAGAACATTTATCTTCACACATGGATTTGTGGCTCTGGGCTCTGAGCTAACACGTGGGGGGCAAACGCAATTCTCATTGGGCGCTGCACACTGTCCTCCGGCCTACGGTGACCAAGCAAAACACGCCTCAGCTGCTGCTGTCAAGCCTCAGATCTAGCACAACATACACATGTTGGAAAAACGCTTTTTTGTTCCGTGCTCCAGAACCTTTAATCTACGCCACCTTCAACCCACCAACTACCAAACTAGAAGGGATGAGAGAGGTGGCCAAAAATACACACATTGTTCCGCAGAACATGATCTTTACAGTGTCCAGGCTGTACCACGTTCTCTGGACACAAGATTTCAGCAAAACGGGTCCAGACTCCACGAGAAATCCATGTTTTCTCAAAACAACACAGTAAGAGTAGAAAGTGGTCTGGGCTCAGATTCCTAAAGGGCAAAAACATTGATCTCTAACAAACTGCTGATGTTTGTGGATGAGACCAAACAGCTCACGGTGTCCGCTTAAATCTGATCACTGCCTCTGGAGAGGGGAAAGAAAATCCATCAAATGTCCAGTTTGGAGATCAAGGAGACATCTTAGCAAACAAAACTTTTATTTCTGAGTATAAAGAGTGGATCTAGAAACTCATGAAAAAGTTCTGGAAATCCCTGTCATAGTTCTCAGTGCTGAAAAGTGTTTTCTCTCATTTAAAGAGCGGGTTATAAATCATTAGGACAGCAGAAGAGCTGTAAAAAAAACACAAAGGTACGAGCAGGTTCCAAATTCAAATTGAAATCTTAAATTATGCTACATCACCGAGAGGGAAGGTGCGAGCTGTGCGCTGGAGCCCCGCGAGGTGGCACTATTTCTTGCGGTAGTACAGCAGGTAGGCCTTCAGCGACTCGGGCAGGGGCAGTTTGAGGATCTTGTCCCTCAGCAAGTTCACGCGAGGCTCCTCGGGTTTGGGCGGCTCCGGGTTGTCCTTCTCTGGCTCTTCCTCTTTGCTCTCCTCCTCGATCAGCTCGTCCTCGATGCTCTCGATGGTCTGGGGGATCAGGTGGCTGCCCACGTACACGAAGGTGTTGACCTGGCTCTCGCGGCGGCGGCGGCGGCGCTTTCGCTTCTGCGGGGCTCTGGGCACCGGTCCGTTGCTGGGGTTCTCCTGGTTGATGAGTGAGCGCAGCGTCCGGCGGATGTAGATGCGGGAGAGGTCCTGCAGACTCCGCACGGCCAACGAAGCTGAGGGGGGAGGGAGAGGTGAGCTGGTGAGCTGCGCATTAGTGGAGAATGAGAAAATGGTTTTGTGGTAATCTGCAGGTTTTAAACCTCCATCAGATCAATTCAAGCTAAAAAAAAAAAAGTGAAGTTGTAGATACTGATGCAGTAAAAGACAATAACAGAAATACAAACAAGCCAGTGCTGCGAGAAACATGCCATTCTACAAATAACTCCACTTACATATAAAGAGGGAGAGAGAGACTGAGAGAGATGGGGTGGGGAGAGTGACAGAACAGACAGAGAGAGAGAGACTGAGGTAAAGAGATAAAGAGAGAGAGAGACACAGTCAAAGAGAGAAATAGGGTTAGAGAGAAAGACATACAGACGGGACAGACAGACAGACACAAAAAGAGAGCTGGACAGAAAGACAAAGGTAAAGAGAAAAAGATAGATATACAGACAGACGGACAGACACACATAGATAAATATAGACATAGATAGATAGATAGATAGATAGATAGATAGATAGATAGATAGATAGATAGATTGATTGATTGATTGATTGATTGACAGGATGACAGGATAGATAGATAGATAGATAGATAGATAGATAGATAGATAGATAGATAGATAGATAGATAGATAGACATGATTGATTGACAGACAGACAGACAGACATGATGGATAGATAGATAAATATGCATAGACATGATGGATAGATATAGACAGACAGACAGATAGACAGATAGACAGATAGATAGATAGATAGATAGATAGACATGATTGATTGATTGATTGATTGATTGATTGACTGACTGACTGACTGACAGACAGACAGACAGACAGGATGATGGATAGATAGATAGACAGACAGACAGACAGACATAGATAAATATGCAGAGACATGATAGACAGACAGATAGATAAATATGCAGACAGACATGATAGACAGACAGACAGACAGACAGACAGACTGACAAATATGCAGACAGACATGATAGATAGATATATATATAGATAGATAGATAGATAGATAGATAGATAGATAGATAGATAGATAGACAGACAGACAGACAGACATGATAGACACGATGGATGGATGGATGGATAGATAGAGAGAAAGAGAGAAGAGCTAGACAGAAATAGAGGCATGGGGTAAAGAGAAAAAGACAAGTAAAGAGAAAGGAAGCGAAAGAGCGAGGTAAAGAGTCTTTTGTACAGTAAATATAATGACTTGTGGGTAAATGAATCTTTAACCTCATCTAAGAGACACCCTAGCTGCAGGTCACGTCCTCCTGAGCAGTGCAGTCTACAGCAGATGTTTCAGAAGCAGAGCTGAGAGCCACTAAAGAGGAATACTCCTGCTCATCTATCAATACGTGTGAGGTGCTGTAAGACTGCGGGTGATGTTTCAGCGTGAGGCTGGAGATAACACTAGTGAACTGTTATCTGGGGACGCGAACCAACTTCAAACTCTTCAGCTGCTCGTAAAACACTTCACTCTTCCACTGGAGCCAAAGTGGGTTGGGAGAATCCCACACTCCATCACCATGGTGTAGGTGCGGTCAACAGATAAGTATCAGGTTATGATCATTTGGTATTAGTGTGCAGCGACACGTGTTTGTTCTCGCCTTTACGCCGGCTGCCACGAGCGCTCGCTGTTGTAGCTGCACACTCTTTTCACAAGGGGGAGCAAGATTTACACACAAGCTCGTATCCCCCGGTGAGCTGTGGGCCGTTCATGTTTAAGCTGTGTATTCCAGGGAACGGGACCACAATCCGCAGCATTAGGCTCTACGACAGTTAAAGTAATACTTAAGATGTCACTTGTTTGTTCTATTATGTTCAAATGGGAGCGTACAGACCTAATTACTGCAACCTTTTCCTTATTTGAATAAAGTTGATTATGGGAAGTACGATGAACGTGAACAAAAATATCACAGTTTCACGGTCTTGCGATTACAGCTGTAAAATCGGATGTTCTGAAACATCTAAGCAGTAAAAGGTCTTCATATACTTTTTTAAACATCAAACAGAAGAATATCAGCCCGTTGGTAGTGTAATGGCTAGGGAGTTGGCCCTGCGATTGCCAGAAGGTTGCCATTCATGTCCCGGACCGTTAAGAGGTACTCATGAGCAAGGCACTGCTCCACGGGTGCTGCCAAAAAGCTGCCCACTGCTCCTTCACGGATGGGTCAAATGCAGGGGTCACATTTTGTTGTGGTGCACTGTGGTGCGTTCACAATGACAAATAATCACTCACTTAACTTCAATTCACTTAGTAGAACATTGGTAAATGCGTATGTTAGGTTCATTATCTGAAGCGCTTCATCCCAATCAGAGTTGGGGGCACTGGAGCTTATCCCAGGACTATGTGCGTGATGGGGGCACACACTCACATTCACATCTATGGGCAATTTAAGTGACCAATCAACCCACAGCACATGCTTTCTGGACGGGAGCACCCCGAGAAAACCCACGTGAACACAGGGAGAGCATGCCAACTCCACACAGAAAGGCCGACCCGGGGACTGAACCCAGGACCTTCTTGCTGTGAGGCGACAGCACCAACCACGACGCCAGCATGCCACCCTGTATGTTCAGTAAAAACAGTCAAGTGAATTCTTGTAAATAAAGTAAAAATAAATGCAATCCCTTTACACCCTGTTGTCACGTGATTGTGAATATCATGACTGCTTTTGTCATGATAAGTAGCGCTAGAACTGAATACAAAATAGTTGTTTGTGCATTGATTAGCTGTGGAAAATATGTGCAAAAAGAAATAAATATCAAATATTTTTGGCCCTGTGAGGTGAACTGAGGTGTGTTTCAGTCTTGTTCGACTTGCTTCCTGTGTTCTCATTGGCTGTGACTAGCCGGCTGCTAGATATCTGGTCAGTCAGCGAGCTCGTTTAATCACCTCTCTGTAGTGTTAACACACAGCAACTGTTGCCTGTCGATCAAACATGGAGTTGTGCCTGACTGCGACTCAAAACCAGCCTCAAAATGGTACAGTGTGAACAAGGCTTTGCTCTACGCCGCACGAGCTGAGGGACTCCTGCGCTCTCTGTGAATGAACAAGTCATAAAAACAGGGAAGAGTAGGACAAAACATTTTAGTGGTTTTGAAACGGCAACTTTTGAAACTGCAGTATACCTTGATACAGGAATCTGAGCTGGTGTGTGTGTGTGTGTGTGTGTGTGTGTGTGTGTGTGTGTGTGTGAGATAAATAGAGAGGGGAGACTCACGCAGCACCACGGCTTCCGACTTGTTGCCGTCAGTTCTGCTCTGCTGGACGAGTGGAGCGAAGGACACAGCCAGGATGTCCTTACTGTCCCAAGAGCTCTGGCCTGTTCTGATTATCTGAGTCAACTGCAACAGCCAAACATAGAGCACACATTAAACCATCCAGAGAAACCACAGACACACACAAAGACACACAGAGGAACATTAACCACCAATACTAGAATTCCATGTGCCGGACTTCCAAAAACATCATTCCTACATAGAAACTACGGGTGTAAATAATGTTTCATCACCAAACAATATCATATCGATTCAAGAGACAACGTTTCTATATTCGCCGAAATAATAAAGTCTGCTGCTACGATATGATTTCAGTTTGATTCGATTCAGGAATCAGTAGGAGTGTGACGAGACACTCGGCTCACGAGATGATCCACTGGATTAGGTTCACAGGGATGAGACGAGACAAGATTTTAACACAATTGTGACCCTCCACTGCAAAACCAGTCGCTTGTCGCAACGGAGGTTTCCGAGAAAAACGACCGTTTCTGTTGCGTGGGGTAAAATCTTGGATTTTTTGTTTTGAAACAGTGGAAGGTCTATACTGTACTGTTGTGAATAAATTTCACTGCAAAACCTAACCCTTTCCATCCTAAAAACGTGACTTTCTTGAGGTGAGGAATTCAATTCCAGCAGAATGTTCAAAGTTTCTGTTTTGACCGCTCTACTCCAATATTTACGGTAAATCCACTGGTTGACTAGCGTGAAGATATTTCTGCGGAATCCATCTCTGTCTCCCGAGTTCAGTTAACCTAACGCAGGTAGGCTATCCGTGTGGCTGTGAATGCAGTGTAGGCTACCGTAAATACAAACGTTGCCGCGACCGCACCAAGCGTCTGTGAGTGCTACGGCGATAGTCAACTTCAAAGGCAGATTTCTCAGTTTCTCTCTTGGCGTGACAGGAGAAACCTGACTCCTCTGAATGTTGATATCTGAGTCATATGTCGTCCGATTCATTCCACATAGGTATCGTTTTGAAGGTTGATTTATGTCCTTTCATGAAAACATAGTAACTCAATTTTGAAAATTTGCGACAAGCGACTGGTTTTGCCGTGGAGGGTCACAATTTTAAAGAAAACTTCAATGATGAAACATATAACAGGAATATGGCCTTTATCTGAGTTAAAAGGTCAGCTGCAAAAAAGTGGACTTAGAGACTGACTAAATGCTCTCTTCACACCATTACTGTGCATCAGATTCTAATTTCTAATTGAAGTTTACATATTCTAATTAAATAATCAGATTGTACATTATAAAATCAACATGGTAATTAAAACGTGAGAGGCGTAATCCCTGCACAATGAAAATATTTATGGAACATTAACAAATAACCCACAACTCGTTGTCTTGTTGCTCATTTTGGCGTCGTCTTGGAAAAACTCATTTGTATTCGGTATATGAACTTGGAACCTTATTAGCCAACCAACTGGGGACGAAATCAGTCAATCAATCAGTCAAGCTTTCTCCAAGCTGTTTTTTTGGCACATTTATAACACAGTATCAAATGGAGAGAGCGTGAAGGTGTCAGATTTTGCATGTAAAATGTAAATCTCCGCGCTCAGGATCTTGGTGCAAAAATAACGGCACACTATTTCGCACTATGAAGACAGCTGTTCACCACATTGAGAAATACTGTCACAAGATCTCTTCACACCCCTGGGAACTAGTGATCGATATGAGAGAATATGATATGCTGATTTAACACAACCACTTCTATCCACATCGAATCAGAAAAGCAAACATCACTTGACATTTTTATTCCTGAGCTCAACCTGACATTTCCATAAAACCAACGTTCCTGTCTGATTAAAGTTATCGCTATGATCACTTAATCGATGTGTCAAAATACACTGATGTATCATTACACTCCTAATGAAATCTTTTTTAATTCATTCGAATTTATTCCCAACATTATCTTTCTCTTTGCCAGTGCGGTCTTTAAGCACTGGTCTTTAGGAAGAGTGTAAATCCTGTTACGCTTCATGTGGACAGCAGCCTCCAGACTGGCACTTAACTGGACAGCAGAACAGAGCAAAGCTGCTGTTCACTTGCTGTGTGTGAACTTCGCCAGTTGTGTTCTGAAGGCCCTGTGGCTCCACACACACACACACACACACACACACATACACACATACACACACACACAGACAGCTTGGCAAGTGGAAAGCCCAGCTGTAGGGCTCTGAATTTCAGCACTGGATGCAGCACGTCCACCAGATGAGCAATTATGCGTTATGCGAATGTGTATCGCGCTTTACACTGCCAGGAGTAGCGCTTTATCCCGAACTAAAAAAACATTTGTTCCTCTTTTTTATGCGCCGTCTCCTTAATATTTCACCTTATTAATTAGTACTAAAAGAGAACACATTAGCAACTCATTACCGCGCGGATAAAGAGAAACATTGAAACAGAGAGATCAGCGTACCTGGTCTTCGATGGGCATGACCAGGATGCCCCCGACCTTGAGCATGACCTTCATGTAGTTCTCCTGGTCTTTCTGAACCGCTGCCCCACAGTAGATGCGATCGTACTGATGGCTGTCTGATGAGATCTCTAAACAGTTCCCCACAACGAAGTGGGGCTCACAGAACTCAAAGCTGAAAAGGAGAAACGTGTCGATTTAGTCACATACACCCTGTTTAATTATAGCCAAGCAAACATGACAATGAACAGAGAGAATCTGAAATCACTGGGCCTTCAGGCACCAATATTTTCGGAACACCGCCTCAAATTTGTTCTTAAGAAAGTGAAGACATTTAAATTGACTAAACAACTGACAAAAACCCAGTAACTTAATGTTCTGCACAAACAAACATGAAACAAATTTGCGTTAGAGGGCTCGAGATTGTGTTCCTACCGACAAACAAACCTCAAATATAACTAGAGACGCAGTTCCCCAAGAAAATGCCAATGTGATTGCTCAGGTTTTGTTGCTGTGACATGAAGACCGGCCTCGTAATCAGAGATTTTGATTAAAATACATTGAAGTGAATGATTAAAGAACGAGGGATGATAAAAGCCAGAAAAAAGACGAGGCTCAGATTCAGAACAGATTCAGATGCGAGTTCAGTGAGGTGGCCTGAGAGCCGAGTCGACTGTCATGTGAAAACAGGCGAAGGAAAGCTTTCGAGTCCCGAATCGCATGTATTCTTAATGGGAGAAAACGAATGGGTTCCTATAGGAAAAATAAACGACAGAAAAAGACGAGTGATGGTCATGACGGTTACAGATATGCAAAGACGCCCATGAGGCCTTGAATCACGTCGAGCGTTGGTGGCTTTGTGAGGAATGGCGGCCGCGCAGTAAAGCGTCCCCAAAAAAAAACACAGAAAAAAACAACGAGTGCACATATCAAAACTGTGTATAAAAGCACCCCGCACCGCAATGGGCCACACGGAGTTGCAACAAAATCTCTAGCACAAAAACTGAAGGAGAAGCAGCAGTCAGAAAGAGTGTGTGGAATACAAATGGGATACGTGATATGCGACTGCTCACCATAATCACATAAAAACGCTGGTAAAAGTGAGTGATTATTTGTGATTGTGAACACACCACATCACGGCATGCTGCACCACGACCAAATGTGCCCTCTGTGAAGGAGCAATGGGCAGCGCCCAGGGAGCAGTGCTTGGGGACGGGACCTTGACGGTACTCATGAGTGGTAACTTCAGTGGTAACTTTATCGGTCAGGGATTCGAACGGGCGACCTTGTGAACGCCCAACCGGGGGGTTTTAAGAACAAATTCTTCTAAAGAACGGTTGGTGAATGAGGCCCAAACCGTCTTCGAAGCTTGTTTGACAGTAACTGTTCAGAATTCAGAAAGCATTCAGACGCAGCTCTATTCTACTGCCAGAACTACCACAATTGGGCGTCTGACCAAGAGCCTTAGCCCAGGGAGGCGGTCATTAAAATCAGGAAAGTAAGTAGCTCTGGATAAAAGTGTCTGTTAAAGGCGGAGAACGGAAACCCTCAATATTAAAAAGAGTCATTTATTCGTTCATTTATTTGTTGTCCACATTTACAGTACAACTGTGGACGATATGACCTCAAATCATCATCATTACAATGAATAAAAAACCTCGATCATGATTAACGAACAATGATTATGTGACGGCACGGAGCATGTTGTTATCCGATTTTTATTCCACCCACTTTTCCTAACCGCTGCCCCTCAGACAGTTTTTGTGCTAGAACGTGCAGCCTATTGTAGTGTGGGGTGCCTGTACACTCGTGTTTGATACGACATGCACTCGTTTGTGAGTTGTGTCTATTTTTCGTCTGTTTTTCCCCCATAGACTAACACGGGGCTCCAATTTTAACGCTTTACTGCGCGGCCGCTGTTCTTCACAAAGCCACCAAATTCAGGGTGATTCGAGGGCCCATGGGCCGCAAATCTGTAACCGTCGTGACCCGCACTTCTCTTTTTTTTCTGCGTAGGAACCCATTCGTTTTCTCCCATTAAGAATACATGGGATTTTAGACTTGAAATCTTTCCTTCGTCTGTTTCCGAACGCGGTTCTTACGCCACCTCAGGCCGCCTCGCTGGGTGGCAGTCGGGGGTGTAGCGATAGGGTGTTCGCCCCGTGATCAGAAGGTCGCAGGTTTGAATCCAGGGCCGGTAAAGTTACCACTGAGGTACTCTTGAGCAAGGTACCGTCCCCAAGCACTGCTCCCCTGGCGCTTGTTAGCTGCCCACTGCTCATTCACAGACAGGGCTAAATGCAGAGGTCACATTTGGTTGTGGTGCACTGTGTGTTGTGCTGTGGTGTGTTCACAATGACAAATAATCACTCACTGAAGACACATCTCATGTTTTTCTTGCTTTTATCATCCCTCGTTCTTTCCTCATTCACCTCAGTGCATTTTAATCCTACTCAACCAGTTTTGTTATCACAGCTACAAAACTTGAGCAATCACACAGGCGTGCGGAAACGCATCTCTAGTTGTTACTGTTTTTTGCGTTCATACTTCACTGACAAGGCTGTAAAAATGCTCAACTACCTATCTTTGTTACTTTACTACACAAAAGAGACCTCCTGTTCAATACAAGTTTAGCCCTCGCTGTACTTAAGCCTTTCTCCCATTCTACTCTGTAACACCGTTTAGTCTGGCTCAGGCTGGATCTCAGATTTCAGATCCCTTTAAAAAATCTCCGGTAGGGTTGCAGTCCGGGCTCAGGTCACGCCTCTTAAGAACACTGACACACTCGACGCGGTCGTGCACTGCCCTGACTGTGTGCTTGGGGTCGCTGGGTGAGCGTTGACCCCAACCTGAGGCCCTGAGTGATCTTGAACCGCTTCAAATATTTGGTTTTTTTTATGTTCTGTTCTGTTCCACCACAATCTTTTTAGTCTTCTAGGTCTATGCTGCTTAGAGACATCCCTGCAGCTGGTTTCAATCATTAGAATGGTCATTTCACTCACCTCAGTGGAGGGTCAGAAACCTCATGAACAACTGATATTTCCTGGTGATCATTTTTACTTTTAATAAATGCACGAAAGATTGTAAAAGCTTGCTTGTATTTTGGTCGCGGTGTAATGTGTAGAACTGTGATGAATGACAGAAAAATAGGGTGCGGATGTAAATAAAAGAAAACGAACAAAGAAAGAGGTCGGAATACGTTGGGAAATGAGCCCTAATTGCGTGTGACATGGTGAGAGTTGTTGCCGTTCTGCTCACTTGTCAAAGCTGTCGCTATTTTTAATGAATTCCTCCAGTCGTTCTCTCGCGTACTCCACCACATCCTTGTGCAGCTCAACTCCATGGTTCACTCCAAAAGGACCTGAGGGGGAGGGAAAAAAAAGGAGGGTACAACTCAAGACGGTGGAAAATAAAGCAACAGCGTCTTCATGCAGCATTTGCTCGCAACTATAAGATCCCCAGTTAAAGGGATGGATAAGGAATAAGACAGATGCCTTGTAACGTTCTGGCCAGAACTGAAGGTAACGGTCATGATGTGATCCCTTCAAGGTGGAGGTGTTTAAAAAAATCTGGCAGAATGTGTCAAAACTGTCACTCTGTAGTGTGTTACTTTTAATATCTTGATTTATAGTCTAATTCATTCTTAGTGGATTAGTTCGTAGGCTGTGAGATGCCTACAGAATGCAAGCCATATTAAATTGGGGGCCCTGTTTACACTTGGTTTTAAAAGGCATTCTGAGAGATCGGATCACAAACCACAAGTGGGCAGAGCTGAATACTAGTGTATTTGCCATGGTGATCTGGGACGCGTCTGACCTGATCTGCCCTGATGTGTCTCCAAAATGATGTAAAAGGAAGATCAATGAGGATGGGACGCCCAATTTTTTTTTTTAATAAGCCAAATAACATAATCTGAGAATTGATGTCTGTGGATGGCATTCCCATTTGGGAAAACGATTGTGTCCAAAAGTTCATGTGTATCAGTTTTTGAAACATTTTGTCAGCATGGGTTAAACAAATTTGGACTGATATAAAAGCAGTGACTAGTACCTTTCAATCTTCTAGCAGACATAGTTCAAATCTGACCACAAGTGATCAGCTGGACAGGACTGAGATGACAGAAGCATGTGTAAATGCTGATATTTTTCAGCTTTCCACTTGTGATGCAATCATAACAAAAAAGTTTTTAAGACCAGGTGTAAACAGGGCAATAAGGAGCGGTGTCTTACGTATATCATGCTGCGGCTCTCCAAAACTGACAGTCAAGTTATTCCAAAGTGATTCATTAAACGGCTAATTCGTTTTCAAGCTGCTTAGCTTTGACCTCCAATTATGAGAAAATTACTTCCAACTAGGGGTGGGTAGTGGCAAAGACCTCACGATACAATACATATCATGACACATGGGTCACGATTAGGCTGTGCGATATGGCAAAAAAATCATATTGCGGTACATTTTGAGCCCTAGGCGGTATATATTGCGGTATATAATTAGATCTGTAAATTTCAATAGAACTGTTCTGGAAAGGGTAACATATGTCCAATGTTTTTCTGCTCAGTATCCGAGACCCTAAATGCAAACCATGTCCAGATTATGGACGTTGCACCGGTCTTCTTAACGAGCTGCTCTTCTGTACACTCTCTCTCCAATTTCTGAAAACAAATGCCTCGTGGTGTGGTTTTCGCGCATTTGACGCGCCTTGATTACATCATTTTCGCGGGCGAGGAGCGGAAATTTCAGCGGTATGCCGGTATGATCGAAATCTCTATCGTCGGCCAAATTTATATCGCATACCTTTTATACCGTTTATACTGTACCGTGCACTCCTAGTCACGATACGATTATATCAGTATATATTGCGATACTATACATATTGCGATATTCTACAGGTCACTGAAAATGTAAAAACAGAGCTGAAATGCAAGTTGCTGTGTACGATCTGGGTGGTATCAATCAATCACATTACATTAATAATTCAGCCAAAACAACATAACGCAGAACTGAATTTTAACTTTACTATCTTTACATTTTATCACACAGAAGTAGTGGACAAACGTTCAGATAAGGTGCATAAGACTGAAAAAAGTGCCCAGTCAGTAATCTGAGGCTGCTTGTGGTGCGTGATTCTCCCCCTCAGAAATATCGATTGTTGGAGCTAGAAATCAATATAGTATATCGTAAAAGGAAATATCACGATATATTGATGTATCGATTTTTCACAAAGCCCTACTTCCAGCCTGCTTAAGGACTGAAACAGAAAGGGATAAAAAACAAATGGAGAACTCAAGGTTAGCGCCTCACCAATAATCAGCCCCACCATTGTGCTCAAGTATCCGGTGCCGCTGCCCAGATTGAGGAAGGAAAGTCCTTGCTGGAGTTTTAAAGCCTCCATGACCTCGGAATAGATGCAGGGGGCTGAGAGGTGGATATTGCCATGCTTCCAGGCCAGGTCTTTGTAGGCATTGTCCCTGAACCCCTCTAAGTAGTAGTCTCCACGATCTATGGCCCTGAACGCTTGCTCCACCTTCTCGGTGCGAATGTACTGCGCCTCCTTCAGGTTGTCGATCAAATCATCATTGTCCTCCCCGGCGCTTACCGCTCCTCCCATGATCGCCTTCTCCTCCAAAGAGAAAAGAAAGGACTAAAAAATAAAGAGGAGCTGAAACTCCGTAGGCGTCTTCACATTCGGGTGAAAAGGTTCCTTTTTCTGGGCAGAGGAAAAGCAGCTTCTATCACCTCGGATCACCGCCACACATCTGAGAGAAGAAAAGAAAAGGAAAACAGCAGCATGCAGAATTAGAAATGCTGTAAATTCTCCAGCACGCGCTGCCACACGGCATCTGCAGAGCAGAAAGCAGGCCAGGAAATATTTTAGCACTCTGCAAGGTGTGTATCGCTTCAGCTGGAGTGACAGAAGGTTGTAATACTACGACCAGCCTCCATCATCAGGTTTCTGAAACTGACTACAAATTTCATCACCTTAGAAAAAGTACCTGTTTAAAAGAACAGCACTAAACCAATCCAGCAATAATCTACTTAACATTTTTGGCTGTTAAATCCAGAATTAAACCCATTGTGTCCATAGGCCATGTACTGATAACATATGCATGATGTACCAATTAAACAGGACGCAAACTAGGGGTGTTGAAATGAATCACATCACGATGCAGACGTGAACGATTCTGCATTGATTCAGCAGCAGACCATAATCGATTATATTTGGGTATTTGGGGCGGGTTTCAACTGGTGGTCTGTGACATGCAATCCAGTTTCAGAACTGAAATCACTTTTTAAAAAATATTTCATTTGATTTATATTTCAAACCATTTCCAGATAATTTGGGTGTCTTTATGAATAATTAATTTAACGCAAATGTCTAAAAAATAACAGAAAAAAATATATTCCCCCATTCTTAGTCTGTGTGATCCCAGTTGAAAACCCCTGGATTACATCAAACTGACATTATTTGCTGATTTTATGGCTACGACGTAATAATTCTCATAAATTCCGGTAGTAACTACGGCTGCCCGATTTGTCTGCAATGTGAAATAATATAGAAAAATTAATGGGATGCATCGTGATGCATCAAGATACTGCACTGCATCGAATCGTTGACATGATAATCGCAATTGAATCGAATCGTGAGACCAGCAAACATTCACAACTCTCAAGCAAACTCCCACAACTCAGTCTGCACCAGGCTTTTGGACGTCCTCTACTTCTAATGACCTCTACTTAGGGAATGAAAAATACAATCCATGCTACAAGAATCCCACCCTTACATGATGTTTCGACACTGACTTTATTACTATACACTCAGTGCACACTTTATGACAAAAAATGGCCTTGTGGAAACTCTCTGACGGTGTGCAGTCAAACAAATAGTGAGAAATGAAAGTCATACAAACTGTAAATTTAACTTGAACATTTAATGTCGTGTAGTGTCCAAATTTGCTCACCGACATTAAACTACGAGTACAAAGATAATTGGTGAGACTTTACAATGAAAGACATCCCAACCAGAAAACTGATCCAACAATCAATAATCACTCACTTCACTCCGTAATAAAAGAAATAGTACTGCCGGTTCACAATTTATGCCTTATAGCACTTACATATCCTACATTCTCCCCCGAACAACTTGGGGTAAAGGGTGTTGCCTAGGGGTCCGATGTTAGTAGCTTTGGAAGTAGGATAGAGCCAAAAGATTTGAACCAATGACCTCTTGCTCGTGGGCCGGTATCCAAACCCTGGGCCGCCGCCACCACCACATATTAACAGCTCTCCTGATCTTTAAGCAGCAGTCAAAATAAGCAAGACTTTAGATTCTTTATTTGTCACATGCATCGTTATACAAGTATAACAAACATGAACTGATTCATTTAAATTTCAACTCAAATTAAAACCGAAATGAAAATAAATCCGACAAGAAATCTGAAGATTGAAAATATATAGAAAATACATAGCAAGGTGTACAAGCATGTTTGTACGATAGCATATGTATGACAGAGCAATGAGGATGGTATTCAAGCTCACACATGCAGAGCACAATGAATTAACTGTCCACCACTACCATAACCACTCGACCACCTCACCTGGATTGACAAACGTATAACATAATGACAAGTCCTGGGAAAAACGCGACACAATAAGACAAAAGAATGTCTGTAAAGCTCCACTCAGTAAAATGTCAAAGCTGCGAGGATTATAGGAATTTTGCATAATGCAAATGTTGGGGTCAGGAGATTCATTTGTTTACTAAGCACTTTGGACATACATGTAAAGAAGCAGCAAGTAATCTGAGATGTCCTGCGTGGGTTTTTCCTCACCGTTTACACCAACCAATCAGGCTCAACTTTATAATGACACCCTGTGTCATGGATCCACCTGATTTCATAAGCCCAAATGTACTCAAGAGCTCCTCTTCTACTTATCTTCTGTAGTGCATCATTCTACGGCACCAAAAAAACACTCACTCCCACAAGCACTCATCTCAAACCAGAATTACATTCATTACTCCTTTGAAATCACACTTTTTTACTACGAGGTCATAAACCGTTCCTCTAAAGTCTATAATCCAAATGTTGCCATGCACAGTTTGCATTAGCCTCTGCTGTACTGCCCTGAGGTGAATTTCTTTGAGTGCTGGATCTCTCACAAGCAGAAATGTAGGAAATGTGCTATATTTAATACACTCATACCAAAGGAAGAATGTTCTAGAGAAACTTGTGCAACACTGCACTGATAAGACAGTTGTACAATTATTAAGTACCTGTAATTTGTTTTGCACTACTGCAGTTTAAGCATTACGCACAAACTGTGTGTATGTGAGTAACATGTATGATATCATCTTTACTCCCATCAGCCCAGTTGTCACGACAATCTTTGTCCTACTTTCTTTCTGCTTTTGCCTAAAATGATGGCCCTTGGGAATCCTGCAGTAAAAGGAAACTGGGTCAAGCTTGTGTTTTCTGTGTTCATGCCTGACTATGACCCTGTAGGGTACTCCTCTGACTCCGGCCAATCCACTACAGTAAATACTGTACATTTACAGAATTTAGCAGAAGCTCTCAAAACAACATACACTTCCTAATTACAGGGACAATCTCAATGGAACAGCCTGGGGTTAAGGGCCTTGTTCAGGGACCTAACAGTGGTTTTCAGGCTCTCCCAGTACAGTCTGCACATTATATCTCACTTAAAATACTGCAGGATGAACACATAGCAGGAGTATAGTCCAACTGATTTTAAAGAAATGCAGATGAATAGATCAAATTAGAGATAATCTGGTCACATGCAGAAGAATTCTGACCACCTGTATTTGGTCATGTCCTAGAGGTAGCATACTCACATACAGACCAAGAGGTCATAGTGGGAATGGGCAATGTAACATCAAATCAATATTACGATTAATTAATTAAATATTTTCCCCCCCTCATATCTTACTGGCAGGGTTTGTACTGTAAATATGTTCAAAAAAATTCTAATGAAACAGTGCATATCTTTGTGATTTTAAAATAACTTAAGGAAAGGCACAGACTGTAGTGTGAGACTGGCCGGGCCAGAAATATACCGATGTAGTATGTTTTTAAAAAATAATAATAATAATAATTTATATGTGCAAGATTACACAGATTAGAGGGTCTGAATGTCAGTATGCATTAATTTTCGATTAACTGCCCAGGTTCAACTTCAGCTTTATTTTAATCCAGCACTACCACCACTGGGCCCCCAAGCAAGACCGTTAACCCCAAGCTGCTCCGGGGAGACTGTCCCTGTAATTAGAGAATGTAAGCGAGTCTGTTAAATGCTGTAAATAAACTATAAGCTACGATCAATGTAAACTGGCTCTAACTTGGCACAGTATGGAACACGGTTTTGAAAGCAGCATTTCAAAGCTCCCTAGATGCAGCGAGAAAGCTACACAGACCCCACAGGCCGAACTCATCTTCCATGCTTTCAACTGCCTTAATACATCAGATGATCAGCAGGTGTTTGATAATCTGGGTCAAGAGATTTAGACTAGGAATCATAAAAAAGACAGTGGTTCACCACAGTTAGAAGTTAGAAATTCACACATGATTTATTCTCATTATGAAACCAAAAAGGAACCAGCCATTCTCACAAAGCAGACCTTTGTAAGACCTTTCTGACATAAAGCTGAGCAGCTGATCCATCATTAATATGATTAGGCTGTTGGTTGCATAATCACACCATTGTCACACCACTAATGCCTTGCCACAATCAACCTGCCCGTACAGTCTGGCTCTGTGCCCTGCCCGTTGTTTTGTTAACAGAAAGGTCACTTTCTGTTACTTTATCAAGATACCTGCCTGTTCAAACAAATGAATCCAGGGGGTCACTGCTCAGCATAAGTATAAGCTACCTTCTGGGGCACAAGGGCAGGAAGGTGAGACCTGAAAGCCCGCCTGTAAGTAGTCAACGTGCCAAGATTATTTAAAAAGCCATTACATTCCCAAATATGTTTACCAGATAGGTAGATTTAACAAGGGCATGATAAAATGTCTATGAGACAAATGTTCAGTAATTACACAGTTGAACACTGAAAGCAGCCAAACACAAAGACCACATTGTCCACAACTAATGAGCTCTATTACATTTATCAAATTTCAGTTTCCAGTAAAAAAAATCTGCACTATTCACCACTATTATATAAACTCACTGGTCAGCATCAACATTAAAATCTCAAACTTGCATGATGTAGGTCTCATAAAAATACCAAACCAAATTTATTAATTTATTAATGTCGTTTGGTTACGAGTCCCACATCCCACAGATTTGAGGTCCAATTTCAGAAAAGGGGACACATTAATCCACACAGCAATATATACATTACATAAGTGTAAATGTGTTCTTTGGTATCAGTTCTCTGAAGGTGTCCTGAGCTGACTTTAGTGTGAAGTCATATGGCACATTTAATCATCATACCAAAAAAGTGGTCAGAGGGCTGGCCTCGTGAGCGTGGAAGCCCCCTGGACTGGATGACCGGCGGTGTGTGTAATAGACTCCAGACTTCAACAGGGGCAATTCTGCGTAACACACAACCTCGATCTGTCGAGGCAGGCAGATTTCAATACCCTTCAGCACACCCTGCATGAACACATCCGAAAGCTTGTAAAACAGGTTTGCTGGAAAAGGCTTGAATGAGCACAGCTGATTTAGACAACAAACCTTTATAAATCTACTTCTCACACTCAGGCAGGGTTTAATGCACAACTTTAAAGCCCTAGCCCTGAGGAGTCACATCAGATCTTCAAGCATTTCCTGCACCAGAACAACAATCTAGCTCATCATCTAACATTCATCAAAGCTCCTAGAAGCTGGAATAGATGTGATGGGGAGTTTTAAGCCCAGACCTGAACTTGAAAATTGGGCAAGAATTTTAGTTCTTAGTCATGTCAGGGTGCTTCCACCCTCTCAGTCCTCAAAACAAACTCAGTATTCTTTATGCATACTTTATCGCTCTATACGGACTGAGAGCAGGTCACAGATCAGGGAATTTAGAATGTTTATAATTTTCAGAACTGCAGCATAAAAAAAGACATATGAGCTGAAGTGGACCAGAATGAGGACTTTTTTTGATGAAAGTTTTCTTTCAACTCCAACTAACTCACATTGTGAATGCAAAAGTAGCTCAGACTACTTTCTGTTAGTCTTTGCCAAAGATGGAGTTTAGATTGAAACACCTGCAGATATATCCACATTGCCTGTTTACATGAGAAACTAATTACATTTGCATGGTCTTAATGATGAAGTCATGTTTATAGCAGTACAATTTAATCTATTTGACAACAAAATAAACCAGTGCATGCATGGGAAAAAAGCTAATGGAATGAGGTCTGAGCTGAATCAAAAAATTTTTCAGTTCTTTTTCCTCCATCAGGTCGATCTTAGAAGCAGAAACCTTGCAGGAAGCTCACGATGGCTAAATAAATCATTTAGACCATTACAACACAATGACATCATCCTCTATCACTGTACAGAGACCTTTGTAAATATGCACTGATCCAATACTAACATTGGTTTGATTTTGTCTCAAACAATGCTTCGATCTATTCCACTAAATTATTTTTACTTCACTTGAGTTGTGTGAATTGTGTTTTATCAAGCTTAATATTTTAACTTAAAAAGTACCATCAGCAGGCTTAGCAAGGAAATAGTCAATACAAAACACCAACAATAAGCAGAAAGAAAATATACAATAATCACAGCAAAACAACAAGGACAAAACAGAAAAGCAGTAAATACAGTGTGCTTGCATTAGCTTGCGGGATGGGATTTAATGTTTCGAGTTCGTTTTACATACACTGGAGTTTAAACTGGAGTATTAATTCCTGGCCAACTTGTTGAAATGTTAAATAGCTTACAAATGAATTATCAAACACCAGTAACTAAAATCTACATAAAAAATTGCATCACTACATTATTTCTTCTGAGGAATATGCACATATTGCTATAGGTGACTGTAGGTCTCAATTTCCAATCAATATATAAAGACGTGAGGGTGGCTCAAGACTTTTGCACGGTCCTGTATAAACGAACACGTTTGTTTAAAGCCTGATTCTGCCTTACATATAAGGCAATAATTCCAGTCTCTTCCACGCAGTGAGACATGCAGCTTATTAGGTTATTAATAAAACACTGACATCACTATGTATAATTCTAACTAAAAGCCCAGCTATCGGATCTCTGCGTCGCCAGTTGAAACCCGGATGTGTTGTGTCCCCGTGTCAGGAAGATGGCAAAAACAAAACAAGGCGGCGTGCGTATTACCTTAAAGCACCTCAGTGCGCAAACGCGCCTCGCCGTCTCACGTTACGCAACACTGCTATTGTGCACAGCTGCAAGCTTTTTGCTGTTAAATGTCACCCAAGCAGAACGGACGACTGGCTCACTTCTTCTGCCAACTTTCTTAGGTCACAAATCGGGCGACTTTAGCCCGCTACTCGGCTAACGACCGTCACATTGCACTCGGCCACTTGGCCAAGCTACTACAGCAACAAAATAGACATCGCGCGCAAATTGTCAAAGTCGTCCCTCGTCAGAAACCAACCACGTTCGTGTCGCTCGTTCGAACAAAACTATCGACGTTAAAACCGCCGCTGTCACGCGGAAACAAAGGGTTTCCGTGGTGACGTTAGCCAGCCACCTAGCGCAGGCTAAGCTAACTCAAAACAAGGCTGAAGACGACCAGCGAGATGGAAGAACATGAAGGGACGGAAGAAATGCCGGCCACTTCGTGTCCGTTTTTAATCAGTACTGACCTTCTTTCTCATAAATAAACGTCGGTCTGAGGGATGCGAAGCGACGAATTACGGCTTTGGCACGACGGCGGAGTTTGGACCGAGCGCGCGCGACCTGGGTTTGTTGTCGCGTGCGCGCGCGTGGCGTGTGAGTGCGCGAGCCCAGCTGAGAGGATGTAAACACACGTCACGTGGCCCTTCAGCAGCGAGCAATACTGCCGCGTTTCGCAATACCTGTGTCCTGGAATAGTCCCACAGAACATAGGGTCCTTTTCTCGTTTGCAACACATTTGATTCCACTTACATGCAAATAAAAACCCGTAATAATACCCTTGGATTTGTGGTTGGGGAAGACTGGAAAACGTCATTTCGGATTTGTTGATTAATTTGACTCATTTTAGCTAACGAATGAACTATGTAGTTATGCCACTTAGCAGACACTCTAATCCAGAGTCACAAACATTTCTTAAATTACAGGGACAGTCTCCCTGGGGGCGGGGGGGGGATGGAATTAGGGCCTCAAGGGGTCAGTGGTGGTAGTGCTGGAGGTAGGATACACCTAGAATTGAACCCACAAGGGTTTGGCCTGTAGGCAAACATTACGGCTAGATCGCTCTACCTCATGTGTCTCGGTAGATTTAGATCAGCGTTTCTCAGTCCCAGTCCTCACGGACCACCGCTCACAGCACAGCTGATGCTACTGATTAGCTAATTAGCAGCGTAGGACCAGCCTGCGACAGTGCAGGAAACACCGAATATGTGCAGAGCGGTGGGCGGCGAGGACTGGGATTGAGAAACGCTGATTTAGATTTTTAGCATTTACCCAAAGTGACTTCCATGTCCTAATTACCAGGTTAATTTCATTTGAGCATAAGTGAGGGGCTAAGGGTCTTCCTCAGTGGCTCAAGGGTGGTAGTGCTGGAGTCAGGGGGTACATAACTTTAGGGTGTGAAAGTCATAATTTTGAAACAGACTTTGGAGGACTGAAAAATGTAATGGCTACCATTTATGATTAAAGAGCTTATAGGACAAACATGTTTAGCTCTATGTCTGTCTCCCCTGTCTAGTCTAAAATGTATATTGTATGTTGTCTGGTTTTAAAATGTATATTGTTTAATGTATATTTTAGTATTTTTACTTATTTATTGTTTATTCCATGTACCTAGTCGTGCCACTGTCTATTTATTCTCTGTTCTACTGTTCTTTGTTTGTTTGCACTGAAAATAACCTGGAGCCACGTCGTCTCGTCTCTCTATGTATCTGTACAGTATATAGCAGAGATGACAATAAAGTTGACTTTGACTTTGACTTTTGACTTGACTTGTTTTCATAAGCAATTAAGTGAACTTTAACCATCAGTATAGGAGGAACAGTCATGGACGTAGGCAGTGATTGGGGCAGGGCTTGGTTGGGGGCAGTATCCTTATCACTTTTTCTGAGTGAATGTATAGGCCTCTTATACTTTTACCTTCAGCCCCAGTCCTCTCCATGCAGCAAATGTGTCAATATCATCCCTTCCAGTGAGAAACCTTGTATAATTTATTCATACAGTATATTCTGTATATCTGTTTCTGTATCTGTATCTGTTTGACATTACTGTCTTGTAGTTCAATGAATTTTCAATAGTCTTCTCCAGCACCAAATTGTATTTTAATGCCTTTCAAAATAAGCCAATCTACCAAGTCTATAAACATCATCCGTCTTAAGATTCCAGCTCTATATAACTATACAATAAGAAACACATGCTCCCTCAATATTAAAATGCACACTTAAACACCCTTAAATCTTACAACAGGAGCCCACATACCAGATCTGCAGACATCACTGGACTGAGAAAACAGTGGGTCAGTATGTCAGTCTGCAGCGTTTACTCGTGAGGCCTTTATGCTGTTGGCAGATGAACCATCGCTCATAACCAGGCCTCTGTTTTTCACTCTACAGTGACGTATGTAGTTCTGACCTCTGCACACGGCCAACACGGTTGTCAGGGTCACTTGTCAGATGAGAAGATTGAAAATGTGTCAGTCTGTGTTGTTTACCGGCATGAGCCGCACCGTCCTGGTATTTGTTGATGGAATTATATCAGCACATTTTTCAAATTAGTTGGAACATGAGTACTTGTGTTACCTGGCATACAGATTGAGTTGGGTAATATCACAATACTCAACTAGAAGTTCCATTTATAGTTATTCAATTGAAATGAGTCCTATTAAATGAAAAGTAAGCACATGACATTCCCTTTATCTACTGTGTCACTGCATGCTGCTGTAATAAGCTGTTAAATGCTTGGGGTATGAGGAAATACCAGAAAGAAATGACGACCAACAAAAACCAGACAGTGTTCTAATCTTATCAATAAAACTTGAATTATGTTATGAGAACAGAATTTATTGTCAAATGGGCCTTTATCTGATTGACCAAAAGTTGTTGAAGAACTCTCTTACAAATCAGATTTTTACTATCAGATGTGAGAAATGATTCATCTGTGTATACTGCAACTGAGATCACAGTCACAATGGTCACTGTTGTGCTTTAACCAACTAGATACCCATTCCTATTGTTCCAGAGCATTCCTAACTTATTTACACGTTGTTATAACATCTTAAATGTTACTCTTAAAAAGTAACTCCAATGATTGGCTTAGGTTTAATGTTTAGAGGTAAAAATTAGTATTTTGTTCATCTGACTTTAGGCACATAAGGTACACAGAGGAACCAAAAATATATATTATTCTTACTTTAATCTGTGACGGGATTGTAAAGACTTTCATGAAGAAGAGTCAGAAGCCCATGTAGCTTTAAAATTGAAGTTGTAACCTAGATTAATTTCTTGATTCCAAATGCAAAACATTTCTTGTGAATGAAGTCTTCCCTCATACTGGCTTAGTGACCCAAACTCTAGGAAAGCAGCAGCAGCATCTTCTCTGGTTTCAGCTGAGGCCCTGCCAGCGCTAGCTCACATACACAGTACTGATTACAGCAGGGGCCATCCAGGGGTCACTTCATATAGACGCTCCACAGGTCGCCTCCGTTTACTGAGTACAGTGGCTCCTTATCAGTAAACTCGTCTGTTCATGGGATGAGGAATTTCTTATTCATGCACATTAGCGGAATAATTCACCCAAAAATGCTTGCGTGGCTAACAATAAATGAAAGCCTGTAGGGTCAGTTAGTGTGAATTATTTGCATAATACCCCAGTTCCCTGCAGCTTTTCATTTATTATTTGCAATGTTGGCATTTGTTCATTTTTTAGTTCACATTTTTCATAATTATGTTGCAGAACGCACTGAAGAAATGCAGAATAGGGTCTGGATCCTTTGGCACTTGCTCAAGATCCTCCTACATGGCAGTCAACGTTTAGAAATATTTTCGATTGAATAATTTTACATTTTATACTATGTAATATTATATTAATATAATTTCTGCACTGTATTGTTGATTTCAGCAGGTTTATTTCACATTTTAACTGAATTTTAATTCAGTTTAATTCTAAACAAATTAGAACATATCTTATGCCTGCCAAAGAACTTTTACTGTTTCAAGTGATTTTAAAGACATTTTGCATATTTGCTGTTTGCATAACTCCTACGCAGTAAGCAGTATTTTTCCAGTGTGGATGAGACTGGGTTTGTGGTAACCTTATGATGGATGAAGTCAGCATCTGATTAGGTGAATGAAGTCTGATCTCAGGTCAGGGTAACGTGGGCAACGTGCATAGAACACACCAAAATTCAGGTAACATAACTACATGTACATAGCATACAGACATGCATATATGAATGTGTTGCACAAAAGAATTACTCAGGCTGTTGTAAGTTGTATATTTTGATACTAACAATTCAAGAGATTAAATTAAATTGTTTATTTCTACCATACACAAACTGTACAACACAGCGCAGTACTGCTTATGAAAGAGTAAAAGTGTAAAGAAACCTCAATATAGAAACTACTTTAACTGAAAAAAAGCATTTTGTTTTAATCCAAAGGAAACAAAATAATTTACAGTACAGTGTTTCATACTATCATTACACAAAAAAATCATTTCACATTACAAAACATCAAATACAAACGGGAAAAAATAAATAGTCCTCACAAAAGTTCCTGAGCAAACAATGTGTGGTTTATAAATTAAATATTAGGAATTACAAATAATTTAACACAATTATAAATTACAATTCTTTTGAAAAGATTTGATTCCGTTGATTACGAATACAATTCAGTATGGTCATTTGGTCTAATATAGCATGTTTACTAGCTCAGTGACCGCTAAAATTTTCTGTATTTATCTTTGCTAACCGAAGAGGAAACTACAGATTTAAAGGAGTTTGGCTTTTTAAAAATTCGCCCATACACTTCTGGAAACTCCATGACAATGTCCAGGCCTATATCTGCATGGAAACATTTTTGACCCGTGCCACTCCAAACATTTTCAACGAATGAAATTAGTATTAGAAAAGTGCAAGTCTCAATTGAATTTGCTAGATTCCTCTCTAGTGGGGGTCAGAGCCCGACTGCAGCTCGATAACGGAAATCAGCTCATACTGACATGTCAATGTGCTTTAGATGCACTGCTCAAATCTTAGTCCGTACTGTGCTTATGGAAACTTCCAACGCAACTCTAGAATTCAGTCCTACTGAATGGCCCCAGTCAGCTAATACCAACTTACGTAGTGGGGAAAAAAGAAGAAGAGCATATTATAAAATTGGCCAGTCGTATGTCCAGTGCTTTGCATTGCATAAACGCTCATTTCTACGATTTTTTTAAGGTTTCCAAAAATGGTGGAATGTTGTACTTCAGCTTGGAGGAGGAGCTATGGACTCATGGCAACGATGAAACACTTGATCCTCATAATTACAACAATATCATTAGATACTCAAAATGGCATATAAACAGTAGCTAAACAGAGTTAGAGGCTTTTTTTCTTTCTGAAAATAAATATACTGTATAATAAAATGAATCACCATTCACGTAATACTGTTCTACCACAAAACATAATATATTCCATGTAGTCATTTACATATAGGCACATATATGCACACACCTCGTGGTGTGCACACGAAAGGCAGTTCATATCCATAGAAAGAGAAAAATCACTTGTTTTTAATGGAGTTGTTTTGGATCTCTTTTTGTTGTTGAATTAATGTTCTGGAAATAAAATGGCAATGTACAATCAGTAGAGTGTTTAAGTGAGACTGGAACTGAGAAACTTCAGAATACTGATTTGCGTTTCTGCGTCATTTGGGAATTCACTTGTACTACACAATACATTCAAATAAAGACCATTCAGAGGTGGAGACTGAGCCTGTCGTGGTGGAGCAGTAAGAGCTTGTCACCAGTAGGTGGTGCAATAGGAACATTATTCTAGTTGACATCGTTCATTGGTTAACATAAATATCACAAACAAATCTTGTTTTCCTTTTTTTGAACGACAAAAAAGCCTGTCAAATGAAATGAGAAGAATGTCTAACTAGTCTGCAGTGACCTAGAGCAGAAGTGCAGAAAGGGTCCCGACGGCCAACGGCAATGTTAAATAGAAAATAAATAAAATATATTACTGTTTGATAAATCATTTCGATGAATAGACAATAAATAGCAAGAACAGCATAAATACACTTAAAGAACAAATACAGAGTAAAGTCAAGCAAATCATAGGAAATAAGTAAGTGCAAAGAGAGAATACAAATCTCACCAAAATAATCAATCAAATGAAAAACAAACAAAAAAATAAGTTTACATTTTAAAAATCTGATAAAAACTCTGGCTGGTAATTATCAGTGCAATGGAATGAATATTTTTGTGTGGTTTTTTAAAATATATGCTATTTTTTGCACTCTTGCACAAGGTGTGAGCCCAGCCCTCCCTGGTGGTAAAAACCTGTCCACAGATATTGCTTGCCTGCAGGTGCAGTAGTTCATGGAGAGCAGACCGTTTCTACATGGATGCCCTTTATGGCCTGTCTGATGCTGTCCAGTAAGGCTTTACACTCGGGGGAGTACTCGTGTTCGGAGCTGTTGTACATGTCGGTCAAAGTCTTGATGTAAGCTTCGAAATTCTGCTCATTTATTGGCCCCTGGAAGTGGACAAGGAGGAAGAGAGGGAGTGAATTCACAGCACGCATGCTGAACATGTACATCTCATCACTTTACTAAACTCAATTTGTGGGGAAATTTGGGCTGTTTAGGAAATTGCTGAGCTTCTCAACCCAGCGATGCTGCTGTGTCACTCGTAGCAGCATAACAAACACTACCATGTCACTACCGTGTCAGTGTAACTGCTGTGTTGACTGTGAGCCAAAACCTATTTAATACCAGCTCCACTGGGCTCCTGTGGACAAAAACTGACCAGTGGTCCATAGGGTAGAGGCTGACAGATTGTACATGACGACAGATGGGTTACAGTCTGTGATTCTCCTTCTAAGACAGGTTTTCTTAATGAAGAAATAGCTCAGTATCTCCTCACACTCCTTCCTGATCATATACATATGTTTTCAAGTCGAATTAATTTGTATAGTGCTTTTTCACAGCAGACGTTGGGTCTCATTCCCCAATATTTTTCTTAAATTTGTTTTTCAGAAACAAACATTTAAATACTACAATATTATATAACTATAACAATTGTTTTACACAAAAGGCTTGTAATAACATTTGTGTAAGAGCGCTCAACAAAAAAAAATAGTTCCTTAAATGGGTTGGTGAATGAAGTCCATTGCTCAAACAGCTCAAGCTTATGGCCACCATGGCAAAGAACAACTTCCTCTGTAGTAAACAGAAAGAAACCTTGGGAGGAATCAAAAGGCAAAGCCAGCCTGAGCCCATACATGTACAGTATGTAGAGTGTGTGTGTGTAAATGTGTGTGTGTAGAACAATGAACAATTCATCTGTTTTTGGATTTATTGGTTTTATTTGGATAGTTCACCGACAAGTTCTGTACTGTAAATATAAGTGAAAGTAAAAAAGTGAGTGATTAATTGTCATTGTGAACCCAGCACAGAACACAGTGCACCACAACGAAATGTGACCTCTGCATTTGGCCATGAAGTAGCAGTGGCCAGCTGACACGGGCAGCGCCGGGGGAACAGTGCTTGGGGAGAGTACTTTGCTCATGAGTACCTCACTGGTACCTTGATCGATCCTGGGATTCAAACCAGCAACCTGCTTTTCTAATGGAAGTATATTTTTAAGTAATGTGGTAGTATGTTTTTAAGGGGGCAGTATTTAAAGTATTAACGAAAATGTAAAAAATAAACGAAAGATTACGTCAATTAGAGGTTCTGAATATTGGATTTGATTAATAGCACAGCCCTACGTGCAACTAATGACTCGCGGTTCATGGTACAGTTTCGTTCCCTTGACTTGAGGTACCAAAAATGTACCTTCCAGAGAACAACCCCAGTTCTGAGTGTACATTGCACTGCTTAAACTGGGATGAGTGTATTAAAACCACAGCAGACAGGATTAACTGCTCCTGGTGCACGATTTCAAGCTTTACTGCTAATAAATAATAACTTCAACCAATTCTGCAAAGACGTTTCCTCCTGAGTCTAGTTTGAAGCGCGAGGCTCACCATTTGGGGAAGCTGGATGTCAGTAAGACTGTTGATGAGGGCTTGACTCAGCCTGGCCAGCTCCTTTAGTAAGCTGTCGTTGTGCTGCTCGATCATCTTGTTCTCCTCCTCGATGGACTTCAGATTGCACTCCATGGACGAGATCTGGACCGGGACGGAGCGCAGGGGGTCAGGGACAGAAGGGTTCTGGGGGACAACGCTAGCTTTAATGCTGAATACTTTCTAACACGTTCCACACACTGAAGTCTTTTTGTGCAACACAACTTGATCTGGATCTGGAACAAGGGTGTAATAAATGAAACCACACTGTACTGCATAATCACACTACCCATAATGCACTGAGCCGAAGTTAACTGAATCATAGTTTTGCCAAAGATGATTCAACATTAAATCTGAAGAGAGCCATAAGATTTCTGTTTATTACATAAATATGAATTTATGTAAGATTTATTTTTAATATATATAACTACGTATATATACAGTATAGAGTATCTATGTAAAATATTAAATTTATGCAATTCCATATTATTATGTTTACATAGTTATATCTAATTACATAAATATATAGAAATCCTTTGTCTACATTTGTTGCATGTTGCATTTTTTACCTGCGTCTGAAGCTGCATCATATCGGCCTCGATCTTCAAATTGGACTCGTTCAGCTCCTTGATTTCATGGTCTAAATGCTGCATGTCCTCACCACTCTCGATACCTGTCTCAAGCAGAAGAGAGAAGCTGTTAGATACAGAGAAGTGACTAGAGAGCACACAGAGAACAGACTGAGTTTGCGTTCAATTCAATAATTGACTAACGAGAGATCGCCTTAACAAAAACCACAAAAACCTTTGTGTAAAATGAGAAAAGGTTACGCACCACTGCTGGTCTTGAGTTTGATGGTCATCATCTCCTCTCCAGAGATTTTCTTCTTAATGCTCTGAGCGTTCAGTGGACAACCCGACAAACTGGTGTGATACAAGAGGTATTAGAAAATGTTGAAACTCCTCGTTTTACATTTAGGACTTGGTAATGAAAATGACTTCCTTTTGCCCAATGCACAAATATTAGCCTTATAGACACATTTGCCTTTTTGGTTTACATCACAGCTAAAGTGAAAAGGGAACAAACGCCCTGTCCCAGATTCATTCGCCTTGCACAAAGATTTATGTTTTGTTATTTCTCAGACTCAGGATCAGAGTTTTCAGATAGATCCAGGTTTCACTTTTTTAAAAGTAAAATTGTTCCATGACTTAAAGACCAATTTTTATTGTCAATTTTTATCACTTCCCTTGACTTGGAATTTCCTAAACTTTTGGAAACGTACAACCAGTCCTGAAAATAAAAACGAACATATCCCAAGACTGTGAGAGTGGTTCGGCTCTGAGGTCAGGGCCAGAGCGGACACGGTCTCACCTCCTGTGCGTGGCGAACACGTTGTTGGCGTGTCCCAGGCCGTTGCAGCCTGGCAGGGGACAGTGGGGAAGCTCCTGCTTGCAGCTCTTCCAGGAGAAGGCCACTCCGTTCAGCGAGCTCTCCTTCTGGCGCTTGGCAGCAATGGGACAGCTGCCGGCGCTTCGGTGGGACGTGTACTTCCCCGAGACGTGGCCCTGACCATCACAACCGGCTACAGGACACCTAGGGAACAGGACAGGAAAGGGTTAGAAAAGGAGGGAACTAATAAATGAACGGTTGAAAAAAATGAAAGCAGAGAGGGCATTTAGCGTTAGTGAGTCATTTCAGGTGATCTGTCATCATCCCGTTTTATTAGAGTTTCACAAAATTCACAAATCTCTAGCTCTGACCCGAAACAAGAATTTCATAGCCTTTCTGAAACTTTCATCAGTCCTGGAAATTAAAATATTAATGTTTTCCAGGACTGTGGGTACCGTAAAGATTAAGGTCAAGCTGTGTAGTCAAAGCTGGAATGGACACAGTCCCACGCCCTATGTGTGTTGTTGTGTTGTCTGACTTTCTCAAATTGTTGTTTACTTTTAAAACTATAAAAGTTAATTTAAATATATAAAGTATATGAATATTTAGTCAAATGAAACGTTACTTGCTTTGTGTTTTCAATTTCGTTTTGATTTACTATAAACAACTTTATCAATACGTGAATAAAAAAAAAAAACATTTACACAAACTGTACATGTAAAATATAAAAGAAATTTCATCAGCTAAATACATTTTCAAGACTATGTTAGAGTTAGAGATACTGGAATAATCCCATCTTTAAACATACCAAAAAAGTGCTCATTTCATCATAAATGATGAAAATGTTGGATTAAGAAAAACAATCTACAGCTCTATATATGATGCTGGATTAAAAGAATACATTTTTTGTGATGTTCCTACATAAATATCTATTTTTACAAAAATAAACCCACATATCAATAAGCCTGGTCGTAAATAACACCGTGGTCGCGGCCACCATGATATGTGAGCTTAATATCCTTGTTTTGGGTGTTGCATCACTGTTTACTGTCTTTTGTGGTGTAATAGAGTGTAGGCTGAGCCGTGGAACCCGGCAGACGTACGTAACGAGGTCACGAGACCCCAGCCGCCCTCTTTCGTGTGTTTTCCTACCGATTTCTGGGTCGCCCCGGCGGAGCGTGTGCAGATGCGGCCTGACCCTTTGCCCAGATTAAACCAAACCCCTCTCCAAACAGACACGGACCACCCCCCCCCTTTTGTGTCCCCCCACCCCCCCCCCCGCCTCCCTTCTCCACTCCAAACAGGCCCACGGCAAGGCCTTTATACCACTGGATAATCTGGCGGAGGCTGAGCTCGAGCTCGCGCTCGCTTACACCGTTATTTCATCAGCGCCACGTAAAGAGAACCTGCCAAACACGTTTTTCTAGTGCCGAGCTAACAGCCGGAACGCGACTAAAACCCGCGGTCGAACGTTCGGTGTAAGTCGTCGCGTTCGTCCAAAAATACCGCCCCCCCATCTCTTTCCCCTTCCCCCTCCTCCACTTGCTGAGCGGAGAAGATTTTTCCAAAACCATTAAGAAGATTAATCCCGTGAAATGATGATTAAAAATGTATCCAAAGTAAAAAAAAAATTACATATAAAAGCAGAGTGAGGAAAGAAAAAAAAATAATGCCTCCCCACATCTAAACTCCAGGCTTGTCAAACAACACTGCATTTGGATAATATGAAATAATTATGAGGGAGGGGGTTAATATGGTGGTGCTGGCGGTGGAAAAGCGTAGCTAGGCTCGACTCGGGAGTGGCGGGGGGTCCGGCCAATTTTATTTTTTCGCCTCTCTCCCTCTTTCCGCCGGGTCAGTAATGGAATGACATAAATTGCAGATAATTGTCGTGTCCCCTGCATTGGGGGGAGGAGGGAGAAAATGTCCGTGATTTGGCATTCGTTTCCATTCCAGACGGCCTTTCACCTTTCCCAATGTCGCCGACGCCAATAGCCCGTATCGGAAAAGGTGGAAGGCCGCCGAGGATAGAAAAAAATAAACAAATCACGTGGCTAAAAGTTTGGCCTGGCCAAAATCAGCGGCTAAAACAGCAAGACCCCCAGGACCCCCGATGCCGGAGCAGGTAGCGGCCGTACAATGGAGTCGTGCCATATGGCCGCCAATTTAGAATAATCCAGCCACAATATGGATTCCCACCCCCTCCTCTTCACCCTTCCTCCATCCCTATCTTCATCCATTAATGTGTATGAGACCTGCTTTGGTCTAATTCTTAAGCTCTTGCCTTTGCATTAGTAATTAAAAACGAAATCGCGGCGCAGATGCAAACGTAAGAAGATAGTGGCGTTGCAGAGTTGGGATTGGAAGCAGGAGTCGGCCGCATTAATACTTTTGACAGTATTAGTGAAAAACGAGGTAATGCCCAACGAAACGAGAGTGTAATAAAAATAAACATGTTTGTGGAGAATTTTTAAGTGTTAATGAAGACCCTTATTAGTGTATATACAGATCAATATTAAGAACATAAAGAACAAAAAATATTGAGGTCTTTTGTAAAAGTGGCCTCGAAATCAAACTGTGGCGTATAATTATTAATTCCCATTAATTATTAATACAAACAGGTTTGCGTCCCTCAGTTAGAGACATTTATCATCAGAGCTATATGTAATTATGATGCTAAATATCTTACTTTATGTCAGGCTCGTCTTTCTCCTCTTTGCTGGGAGTCAGCTTCAGGCAGCCTTTCCTGGCCCGTGGGCATCCTGACAAACTGAACGGAGAAGTAAAGTGTCAAATCTCAGACAGGTTGAGCCGTGCGGATGCGTGCAGGGAGGAGATACGGCCACTCGGTCACACCGAGGCATTTAAGACCCGCTGTTCTCTTCTTGAGAAGAGGACACAACCTCGTCACTCCCGAAATGTCACACTGTCACACTTCTTCATCATTCCGCTTCCGTTTAAAAATCAGCGACACAAAGTGATGCTGCTGCTGCTAGTGCTGCTGCTGCTGCTTTTCACGCTACTCCAGCGTTCAGTGAACACTTCAGGAATGTTAGGAGGGTAACAATACACAAACGGTACAATGTGATATCTATATCTACATCTACATCTATATCTAAATTAAGCAAATAATTTAATTTGTATTTTTCTGTCTTTTTATATGGGTTTTAAGTAGTCATAAGTCATACAAAAATAGCAAGAAGGAATAAACTAAAATTTGGACACATTTAAAAAATCAGTGTAAAATATCATCTCCAACTCTTCAAAACACCCCACTTTGGACTCTCAGAGCTGGTCTTGTGTCTCAATATGTGTTACGATGAGGTTTGTTTGTGAATCTGATCACACTCACCTCCTGTGAGAGGCGTAGTTTCCTGTTGCGTGACCTGAACCATCACATCCAGGGGTCGGGCACCTTACGATGAAGAGACAGACCCAAAGAGTAACGTGTTATTAGTTTGTTATTGTTAGTCTAGATGTTTATGACTCCGAAGTCACTAACATATTTAATAAGACTGCATAGTTCAGAATACAGTGCTGCAAATCCGCCCATCCCTTCTCCTCCATCTTTAAACCAGTATAAAATCTGACTTACTTCAGCTCCTGTGCGTTGGCGGCCATCAGTGACTTGAGAGTCTTGTCAGCTAACGGACAGCCTGATACACTATAAAAATACAGTGGAAAGAACTATTAATGGTTGTGCGAGATTCACAGCAACACGTCTGATGTCCACACATCACTCGCTCATCACCTCACAGGTTTATCTCTCATCATCTCTGTAGCAGTAGAAGGTGAGGATAACCAAGTTACACATTTCACTATACGTATATAACTACACATGGATGTATATTCATACGTTTTATGTTTCTCCGATGAGATTTCAACCTTCTAATAATCTTTGAACCGCATTATCCTGTTATACTGTAAAAGTCACAATCCACACAGTTTATCCTCAGGAAATAATATGAATGAACTTAGAAGGAGAAACTGCAGAAATAAGTTGGTTTATAACCTGCTTTTGTCGCATTAACGTAAGCTGTAAGAAATCAGGATGAGCATATGGGTGTGTGATATTGCTTCAAGTTGTCTGGATGCTTTAAAAAATATTCCAGTTTAACCTGTTGAGCCCTGAGACTGATTTACAGATTTTTGCTCTAAAAAAGATAATAAAATGTGTATATCTCAGCTACCACAATGTCTATTTGTATGCTTTTGGTTTCATTATAAAGGTAACACTTGTGAGATTACTGTGGCATACATGTTACTGGGTCAGAATAAAGGAAGATGCAACACAGCAGAAATAAAAAAAAAAAAAAACACGTTTGTCAAAACACCCAACATATTTTCTGCGTAATCTGCGGAGTCTCAGCTTTCATATGATATGTGGTCTGCATGATTAGCCATAGTAGTACAGATTCTACAGCCGTATTTCTTCCACGTAGACCTACGCAGTGTTTTTGTTCTTTGTTTATTTATGTGTTTGGTGTTGGAATTGTGTTATGTTTAGGTGGAATGTTTGAGATTTTTACACGAGATTCTATCGGTGATGTTGATGTGCCGCATGCGTATGTTGGTTCACGTTTACCGACTATTTAAAGCCTTCCCGTTCTGCCCCCGGTACCGGGGGCGATCGGGCTCAAGCGGTTAAGCAACAGCAGTTCCACATTCATAAAAAAGTACAGAATTACATACCATCAATTGCTTGTTGACTGTGCAAACATGACTTTTTCCCCAACTTGACGCTTCACCCCAAATCAAAATGCGGTTAAACTGCTGGTGGCTGTGCAGATCCTGCCACCTTCGTTTTTGCTACATCCCTCTTAGTCAATTCTTCACTGAATTACTTGAATTTAAGGAAAGTACCAAAATAAGGTTCATCAAAACATTTGCTAATATAAAAACACTCAATTCTTCTTAAAGTTGTTATCTAAGTGTGTATTTTTACAAAGGGCTGACCACATACTGAACCCCACATTGGTCTAAACTTTTTTTTGAAACTTCATGAGGCTTTTTGACATTTGATTCTCATCACCGGCACTTCAATAAAAAGTTTGATGGTATTTCCCTTACCTTCGGTGTGATGCATAATTTCCCGTCACATGGCCACTCCCGTCGCAACCCGGTGTTGGACAACTGTCAGGTAAAATATAAGACAGATGTCTGAGTGAAACTCTGAGTGCCCAAGTCTTGAATCAAACCATATGAAACAGGATGTAGATTTATCGAGAATGGTGGAGAACTGAGGACAATGTTGGCCAATGAACGAACACGTTTTAGAGGAAGGCGCAGGTTGGGACAGAGTGCTGTGGTGCTGCTGCTATACCTCATCAGTTCTTTCTTAGCATCTCTTATGAGCATCTTGTTCTTGGCGCTGGCCATGCTCGCATCGCCAGAGAACGCTTTGTCCTCAAGTGACATCCTGTCCAGCTGGTCCATCTACAAGATACAATATCACATGGAAATGCTGAGCATGTTGTGCAATTATCCAAAGGAGAATTGCAGTGGTTCCCTGGAAAATTAATGTCTGATGTTGCTTAAGTACTGCTATTAAACTACAGTTTAAGTATTTTGTACTATTGCTGAAGCATGTAACCATCTGAACTCTCTTTTAATCCCTTGTAGCATTTATGATGAAGAGGAGTCTTTGGATTGACATCACCATTAAAGAAAGAATCTCTGAGCTCCAGATGTTAGGAGAGGAATCAGGCAGATGATTGACGGCTTTGTTAACTGTCTGGCTTTGTTAGTCAGCGCCAAAGAGGATCAAAATCAGCTTTTCAAGAACATTCGAGTCTAATTTCCCTTTGATCTGATCCATAAAGGTTTTCCTCTAATATGGAAGATTTAAGCAGAGTGCACAAAGGAACCCGCAATGATGCGTTCCAGGGCCGAATGGTCAATAAGTAACAAGGCTTTCTTAGCAACCTCGTTAAAATTCTCAAGATATCAATAGCACACACAAACGACATTTATTAGTGTTGATGGAAACAAGCCAAATTAAGGGTTTAAGGGTCTTCTCCTGAACTTTAAAAGTCTATTGTGGCTTTTGTGATAATACATCTGTTGGGCTTTTTTAAACATACGTGTCCTTTGTTACTTTCTTCATTTGTAAAATGGGACTTGAACGGGAGGGAAAATGATGGTTCTTGAGCTCAATCATTTATGTTAGAGGTTAGATTTGAGTTGCTTGATCCTGTCAGGGTACAGTCTTGCTCCAATACGATTCAAATGACATAACTAGGATGGAGAAAAGCTCTACAGAGGGTATTAATGCATATTCAGAATTACTAACAGTCTTAAAAAGGTGCACGTATACTCATCAGTTAGCGGAAAAAAAAAATCTTAAAATTCTGTCAAACAAATTACTCACCTCAGATTGTCTGAAAAACGTCCAGAATTACTCATACTGTGTAAATGACAGTTGTAGTTTGAACATAAAAGTTGTCATGGAGTCAACTAACATCTCCAACATGTCCAATCTTATATTTAGCGTCGCTGCACTACACAGTACAATTTAAATTCTCCATTTACTGCACTGTTTCCGTACGTGTGGGATATAATTAGCTCCCTACCTCTTTGTCCTGCTGAAGTGGCGCTTTGCTGAAGTTGAGTGGCATGTCCCAGCCCTCCTGCTCATAGACAGCGCGGTAGAAGGACGGGGAGATCTGGAGGCCACCCGTTTTGGTGAGGGGGGTTTCGGGAGGAGTGAAGACGGCTTCGCCCAAAGCTGGCATGACTGGGGAGTCTTTCGTCTTCTCCTTCTTCTTCTTCATGCTGAGGTCCAGCGTGCCGTTCTCATCTACCTCGATCACGGGGTCCTGAACGGCAGAACAAGTTGGGCTTGTTAAGTTAAGACTATTCTATGACAAAGTGTAATTTACTAATGAAACGTTTAGGTGCCAACTTAATTATTTAAAGCTGTACAGGAATCAGCCGTGTTAACTATGCATGCTGACTACTCCTACAATTTCTAAAGTGATTAAATGTAAATAAAAGCACTGGTCGCATCAAAGGACATCAGAAATACGGTGGATTTATTCCTTTGAGATGGCAGAAAACATCTTTAGTCTGATCAAAGTCTAAGCAACGCAGCTGTTAATAAACATTTTTACGGTTTTACAGTTGTTTCCGAATTGAATATTCAATGAAATATGAAAGTGCATTCCGAACAAATATTAAAGCCATAAACCTAAAGCCCGCTCAATGAATTCCATGGCAGTGGACTGATACTATTTAATGGGATTTTCTCCTCCACTTTTTCAGGGACAGCTGCACTGTTTTCTAGGACACAAAACCAAGATGGCAGCTGCACATGATGCTTTTAGGTCACTGGCATTAATACAAATTAAAAGGCTTATCGTAGCTTCATGTCACAAGTTTTCTCATCAACAGCTGCGTCAGACGCTGTTGACGTGGCAAACGACGACTGGGGCCGGGGGGCGAGAGACGGACTTTTGCACATTACTTAATTAAAAAAGGAATTAACCTTCAACAATTACCGTTAATTGATAGAAAAAGGTAAAGCGGCGACCCCGGTAATTCAGCAGCTGTTGAGGTTTAACACATTTTTCGAGTGTCAAATTTGACGAGAGCAAATTTAAACAAACCTACAGACAATTACCATGTAGATATCGGCTGGAATAAACGTTTTTAGAGCCTACAAAGAGTTTCATAACAGCTCCACTGATCTCGCTCTGATACCTCCTTAGAACTCTTTAAGCTTGCAGAAAGTGTAGGAGAAACTGAGCGGCTTGGCACGTCTCGCTGCCAATCGAGGTACTTAAAATGCATACAGACATTTCAAGGCAGACGTCCACAGATGACGGAGCTGCTAACACTGTTTTATTCATGCACCCAGCCTGTGCGCTACCTGCACCCTCTTCCCACTGAAGGCTGGGGCCTCCAACGCGGACGCTTGCTGTGTAGGTGTTTGCATCATTTCGCAACGCACGTCCGCCACTTCCTCTCAATATCAGCCTTTAACTCGCTGAACTCTCATTTACCGAAGGCCAAAGACGCTTTTTCGGAAGATGGACGGGGCCGACTTCCTGAGAAATATATCCAGCTCTGTAAAATGTCAGTGGTACGCAACTCCGTCAGACCAGTCATTTTATACGTCTGCGGTTCAGATTTTCTATCCATACTGTTCTTTCTCATGGGGCTGGGCAATTCATTGAAAACTGATCAGAACCTACATTCAGACCTTCTGATCTTGGCCATAATTATTATTATTTGATTTGATTTTTTTGCTGCGTTAATACTTTAAGAGATAAATCCTGCTAAAACGTTCCCCATGCGTGTTCATGTACTGTCTCTTTTAAAAACATACAGCCGTGTGTATGTTTTCACGTGACTCCAGTCTGCCATAAAACATCTGTGTGTTCCCTTCAATTATTTTAAAATTACAAAGATATGCACTCTTTCGTTTGAAAAAATATCCCAACTTTAATAGCTGAGCATCTTTACAGAATAAATCTCCTCATGGAACTATGATGGCAAAATCCAAACAAAAAGAGCCCCAAACAACATCAGCGTTCATTAACTGTAATCGAGCTAAAATGTGCTATTAATCATAATATTGATTTGAGGTCATATTGCCCAGCCCTAGTGAGTAAGTATATATGTCAGTGTTAATTT
Organism: Distichodus sexfasciatus; assembly: GCA_032718565.1. Taxonomy (NCBI): domain Eukaryota; kingdom Metazoa; phylum Chordata; class Actinopteri; order Characiformes; family Distichodontidae; genus Distichodus; species Distichodus sexfasciatus. Next base: position 18,644 of record JAVGVS010000104.1, on the reverse strand, counting down.
AATCTATTGATGTTTTGACTTTCAGGCTGATTTAATGGGGGATTTAAAAGGTCGAGACCGGCACAGGGGCTGTAAAACCGCGCATGTAAAAGGTGAAAGATTTACACAGAGGAAGCGGCGGCAGCGCACATGGAGTCTTCCGTTATTTAATTTGAATAAAAGAGTTCTGTTGATAAATCCCTCATCTGATTGGTTTAATCCAACTTTGGTAGATGGTCTGTTAGAGATGGATGCTAAGAGTTGATCTGAGCGAGCTTATCCTGGATAATATTTTACTTAGCAAAATATCTTCTGCCATCTGCAGCTGAGAGAGAAAAACACACGCGCGCGCACACACACACACACACACGCACACAGACAAACACATGAACACACTTCCCTGCAGCCAGGAGAACCCCTGCATTAGCATAAAAGTATAAATCAAATGCTTTGCCACATGTTTTACAAAAAGCCTTCTAATTGTAATTGAGAAAGAAGACCTGATTGTATTCTACCCAAGTCCTTTTGATGTGATTACACAAATTCTCCTTTGTGTACATTAAAGCTTTAGGGGCATGGAGGGGAGGAAAAAAAAACTCTTGTTGTTCTGCCACCAGAGACACACAGTTCTCAGTGCCAAAAAAGTGTCTTTTGATGTTCTCTCCCTCCTTTTTCATACACAAATCACAGTTGCCTCAGAATGACCACATTAAATACCTTTTTCTCCCCCCTCCGAGTGCTCTAATTTGATTACCTTTGTGGACGGTGCCAGGGGCCGGGCGGCAGGCGGGGCCTCGCCGTTGTCCCGGTAACGGGTGGAGAGGTTGAGGATGGCGGCGGAGGCGGTGCTGGGCTGCAGGACGCTGCTTGGGGCTTTGGGGCGGCCGGGGCTGTGGGCAGCGGGCACGACCATGCGACCGGCAGGACCCAGGAAACACGGGAACGGCGGGGCGGCTGAGAAAAAGGAGAGAGAAGGATACGAGGTTGGACATAGAAAACAGAACATTTTATCTACATGTATATGGATATATACAGATAACAATATTAATATATATTAATCAACACAATATGACCATATGATGTAGTGGAGTTTATAACACAACAACATAATTTAAAGAAAATGTATAATTATATATAATACAGTATAGAAAAGTACATACATATGTGCATGTTTGTATGCAAATTAATTCCTTTTTGTCTTTACATCTGATAAAGGTAATATATGTCATTACATATATATATATATATGACATAATTAGGAGTGGGAGTTGATAAGATTTCGTCAATATCAATGCCATTGTCGATTCTGCCAGTCAATCCAATTCCTTATCAATTCTTGAGTAGTTTTTTGAGTGCGAAAGTAGTTCTACACAGTCTTCCGCACCAAAAGCAACCATTTTATTTTTCCCAAAATGATGTCTGCACAAGACAACACATTCACATTCATATTCAGAGTTTTTATTATGCAGAGACATTCCATGGCGTAGTACTATGAATAGAAATAAGTTTAGTGCCAGGTGGAAACACTTCTTTATCCATCTGGAAACTAACTGAATAAAGAATAAAGTTATTTGATAACAAATAATGCATTTTCCTATACTTATTTTGTACTCTCTAACATTATAGAATTTTAAAAAATTGATTAATTGAAAATGAAGAAATACCGACGTTTGAAACGATTGGAACCAGTTCTGAGTCGGAACTGGTTTTCAATTTCCACCCCTACACATAATATAAATATATCAATATATCAAATCAAATCTGGATACACATTTATCATATAGAATACATAAAGTTAAATTTACTGAACTTACAATAACATCATAGCCTCAGATCAGGTTAAGTAATTATTTGAAACTGCTTAAAATGACTTAAGCTACAGCGGTGGGATGTTGTGAGGGAGTGTAGTTCTGATTAACTCACAGTCTTGGAGGTGTGATGGTTCTTGGTTTTGATCTGGTGTCATCTGTGCCTGCTTCCCGAACACCTGAGCGTCAAAGCTGGCGTAGTCGAAATGGCCCTTGCTGTACTTTTCCATGTCTTTGGCCACTCCGGCCTGCAGCGCTGCAACAGGATGGGCAAAGCGGTAGGCCAGTTGACTAAAGTCGAACTTCTTCATCTGAACCAAAGGTCTGGAACGGACGATATAAAAGAAACATTGTTATTTCAGTAGGACGCAAAGAGTATTAGTATCAGCAAACTAAACCCACTGCTGTTTATTCAGCCGTAAACAAATGAGCTTTCTGGGAGCGTGTGGATTTGAATGTGTTAAGTGGGCCACTTTAAAACCACCACTGCCTTACATGAACCAAATTAGGAACTTTATATTGTAATCTAAATAACGACCCTGCGTGTTGTCTTTTACAGGTTTTAATTGCTGGAGATTATGACTAGTCCTGGACAAAACTCTTGATAAAACAATTTAGGCCAAAAACTAGCCTCGATTCTGTGCTGGGAAAAGCGTGGACTTGTCTTACCTTGCCAACCTGTCTGTAGTCTGTCTGCATTTAGACAGGTCATCTTGAGGCTTAGAGCCTTTTTCTGCGGCAGCGATTGGGCAGCCTGAGAGACTGGAACATTAAAACGGCTATTAAATCACAAGTACACGAAACAGACAATGTATTTTCCTAAATATGACTTATCCAAAACCACAAACTGCTGCTCAACACGGGCATGTATTTAAAAGTATGCTCCAATATGAAATGTGAGCATTAGTCAAATAAATTCTTTTCTTTGTTTCAATATTTTGTCAGTGACACAATGAAAAGCCGTTTTGCTAACATACTATACATACTATACTAAGTCTTGCCAACACTGGCCTGTTTACACTGAGTCACTTTAGAACAGGTCTAAATGGCTCTTTCACTTCACACCAAAGAAAGTTCTCACAGCTGGCAAACTTTTTCGCAGGATTTTTCTTTTTTAAATCACTGCAGTAAATTAGGTGTGCAATTACAGGAGCCGCATGTTGTGTTAAATGACCATGACCTGCTGCACAATATGAAGTAGTCTGAATAGCAGCAGCAAAAAGGCCACTTTGCCAAAGGTTGGGGGAGTGTTTTGTAGCCGCGTACCTCCGGTGGGTGCTACGGTTGCTATTGACGTGACCTCTGCCGGTGCAGCCCGGGGTTGGACACTTGAGGACATTTTCGTGCATGGCTAGAACTAAGGAAAAGAAAGAAAGAAAGAAAGAAAGAAAAAAGTGCATGATTATTGAATTTTATGTTTATATATCTATGTATATTTTTATCTTTATTCCTCTGTCTCTCTCTCTATACATATATACTTTGAAATTGTGATATCCACATATAGATGTGTGTGTACTATATTGCTAATACAACATTTATTTATTGTTATCTCCCTTATGGAGCTACTTCTTGATTGTTCTTTAAAACAGTCAGGAACTGGTGGTGAGTCCTCTATTGGCTACTGGAGTCTCCAGCGTCCGTGCCTCTCAAATATCAACAAGGGAACAGACCGTGACTACAAATGAGCAGCTTGTGGCATTTGGGACACACATGTAGTTTAAGTCCTATCCATTATCCTTAATAACTTTTCCTTTGCTACGTGTTTTTCAATTAGTTTGGAGGATGTGTTCGTCCATTCATTGGCGAACGCCGCATCCGCCGGCCCTTTGATTTGTGGGATTGTGCGTCTGCTCTAGGAGTGCGAGCTTTCATACCCCAAACCCTTAATTACATTTGCGGCGCCTTTTGTTGCCTTCCAGTTTAATGGTGGATGTTTGTGTTGTTTTCAAATGGCACAAAAAAATAGCAAGTGAAATAGAAGTGTTTCCACACCATGATGCTGATTTGCATACCACAGTAAATCCGTAACAGTAGACAGACCTTCAGAAATGATAAATTGTCTCCAAACTGTTCTGCCCGCTTAATGCCTCTCATACATCCGTTTGGCTTTAAATAAACTTCTTCATTCGCGCTAAATACACAGCAAAAACGGAATTTACACCGAGACTGTCTTAAATGTTTTGTAGTAACGTTTAAGATTAGTTTATGCACTAACTTGTTTACATGGATTATTATAATAATTTTCAAAAAGGAATTCATTTATTAATTCTCTTGGAATTTTTTTCACTTTAGAAATCCTTTCACAGAATATGATCAGATCAGAGCTCAAATTGAGATTGTATGTTATCTCACACACACGCACGCGCACACTTAAGTACTGCACATTTGTATTTGGCAGAATATTATAATACAGAATTATTCTCCATGAGACTAATATCGGTGTGTCCTGTTATACTGTGTGTAGTTTAACACACAACAGTTGTGTAGTCACTCACTTTCAGGAGGCACTCTGACTTTGTGGGGACATCCGGACAGACTCCTGTGATGTGGGTACAGTCCGGTCACATGACCGGTGCCGTCACACCCCGGGGTGGGACACTTGATGTCTTTTTTATCTGTCCGTGGGGATTCTAAAAATCACACAGACACAGACACACAGACAGATGTGTATACACACACACACACACACACACGGAAACAAACACATTGATAGGGTTCATTTGCAAAAGACTGAATATTTATGTCAAACTAACAACCACGCCTCCCCAATACATACTGTACCATATGCTCTAAAAGCGCGTTGGGTCAGGCGGTTAGCATTAATCTGACATTAGTTAAGGCTGCAGTCTCACACAGGGAATCACTTTCTTAGTGCAGATCCACAGAAAGATTAGCCTCGGGGATTACCCATTAAAACTGCACTCAGTAAAAGAATCGGCCTTAAACAGCAGAGGTGCTTTGGGCGGATTTGTGACTTATACGCAGGGTTAAATATCTAGCCGATCAAAATCCAGTTACTACAAGCCACAGAAATGCTCTGCTAAAACATTCTTCTTCTTTTAATACTTTTCCCCCCCACAACACACTAGTTATTTACTACTTCTCTTGTTGCCAAAATGTTTTTTAGTGTTTAAGAGGATTTTGTTCATCTGTCCCTCAGGGTATGAACATGTCTCTACCCGCCCCCACTTGCCCTCTCTTTATACACTCTATAAGTGGACTTATACACTGGAAGTGCAGATAAATGGGGGAACCAGACGAGTTTCGTAATGTGGGCAGACTGAGTTCAACACAGCTTACACGCCACAGATCTGTGCTATTTTCTGTGCCGTATGAAAGAATTGATTCGTCTTGAAGAACATTACTGGCAACAAATTAATTAGATTACAAATGGCGTAAACTTGGGGACACGGCTTCTGAAACGTAATGGCTTTGACAACTGCGGATCCAAAACCCTCGTTATGAAAGCTACTCGTTACGAAACTGTTATGTTCTACTGTTTTCTAACTTCCTTTATTTATTGCAGTAACAAAAATATTGTCAAACTATACATTAATAACGTAAAGGTGACATAACGCTTCACTAGTTTGTCTAGTAAATAATTGTTTACATTTACAACAAATAATTGTTGTAAATAATTAAACACAGGTTAACTCACTAAATGATCAGTAAACACATTTTTACTCACTAAATGGTCTATAAATGCCCACTTAAGTCACAGCAGACAGTAAGACACAAGTCTTATCAATAACTTCTATCAACAGCAACTTTAATATTAAAATAAACCCTAATCAGGTCTACAACCCAAAATCTATTCCTAACCCCAACCTAGCTCCAAACTGAATGGTCTTTAATAGAATTAATGTTCACTCTGAGTGATACAATCATTATATCTGTTGATATTGAATAAACTCATTCACTGACATTCTAGTGGTAGATTACTGACTGCATCAGTGTCCTGTGAATCTTAATATATTAAAACAAGTTGCTAAATTTTGTACTTCGATCAAGTTTGGCAAATTGTTCAGAACAGTTATAATCAGATTCTCGTCCTTCTGCTATAATTAAGGACAAAAGTCATAAATATTACACATAAGTATCTATTTTCTATCTAATATTTTAGTTATTGCTTTTGCTTCAGTTGCAAAAGATTTTGACTCACATGTCTATAAACTAAGCTTTTGGTATCATGTCTAGTTTATTAATGAATTCTGTTGATATGTTACTGAGTGCAATTTACTCAATTTACTAGAACATGCTGTTAAATCTTGCTTTAATCAACCAACTGCTTTCACATTTCTAACCTTTGCTGGTGTGATGTGCAGCACGAGTGTCAATCTCCAGCATCCGGTGATGCCGTCGTTCCTGGTTGACCTGCTCGAGGAGGAAGCGGTCCATCTCCCTGTAGGCACTGTGGAGGACCTGCCTGTGCTCTGACTGCAGGGCCATGGCCTGCTCCAGAAGACTGAGGTTGATTCTGGCCCGCTCCAGCTCCAGGGGCCGTGCGGCAAGGCTCAACCCCCAGCCCCCGAGCCCCTCACCCAGTCGGGGATGGGCATGAGCGGCCTCGTCCTCGCCGTCACTCAGCTCCCTCATGTAGGCCAAGTCCTCCATCACCAGTCCGGTCCCAGCCCGGCTCATGTAGACTGCCAGGGCTTCGTCGTGGAGCGATCGTCCCGTGAGGGGGCGCCTCATCAGGCCGTCCTCTGTAGGGCTGGGGCTGTGACGAAAGCCGTTGGACGCCAAGAAAGGAGGAAGAGGAGGAGGAGGAGGAGGAGGAGGGGAGCTCCACCCTCCTTCCTCTTCATCCACGTCTGGGACTTTTTCGGGCGACGCGTTGCCGGAATCTCCCAGCCCATCTGGGCTCCTTTCGCCCAAGTCCGGGTCCAGATGTCTGTCTTCGTACTCGCTGTGAGGATCGCAAAGCCGAGCGGGCAGCTCGGGCGAACCTTCGCTGGCACGTTCGGACCAAGACAGTGAGCTGTGAGACTTGGCCCTCGCTTCTGGGTGGGTGCTGTTGAGGAGGAGATCGCTACAGTCCAGGTCATCGTCTGGATATCACAAAAGAGATGTTTGACAAAAGATCAGCGTCATGTTACATTTTTAAAAATCATAAAAATAGATACATTCTGGGCATTAAACCAAAATGACATTCCACTTCAAACAGGATACATGAAAAGGTTACAGTCTTTAGATCAAAGTCAGACTTGTTAATGGCATTTTTATTGGTTTGCTCAACTTGTGTCAAAAGTGTCAACAGTGACAGTTCGTACTTTGGTAAAATGTTAATCCTTTTTACTTTTGTATAATTCACAAATAGGAGTAATGATATCCAGAGCTTAAATTATAAAGGCTCTGTATGAACCAAATGTATGGAAAACTGCAGAACCAACAGAGAACATCTATTTAATTCAGACAGACATTTTCTCTGAGGTCCCGGTGAAAGAAAGAAATTACTTCACATTTTGTAAACAGCGGGGGGTAAAAACATGGAATCAATAAAATCTTTCAAATACATTTTCCAGAAATCCCTTCACAGTAATCAGCAGAAAAACAAGAGATATCTGTCTCTAATACGAAGTACAAGAGTCCGAGATTGTTTTCTGTTTCTAAGATTTCCTAAACTGAATTTGACCACTCAACACAGATCTGGATTAGGAGCGAGACAATGCTGCGAAACGAAACGTCTTTGTATTGACTTGCTTTAAGACTGAAGAAAACATGAAAATAAATAAATTGAGGATGTAAGAAAGAGAAGGGAAGATGTTGACTACAAGAAGAACAACAAATCTTTTAGAGACAAAATGATGCACGATCTTGACCTCAAAACAGACATGTAATAACACTCAAACGCAAAGGCTTTGGATTGAACTGCATCCGATTTGTCAAACCCTAGGTCTGAGGTTTCTTACCAAAGAGGACACGGCTGTCTTTTTAAAGCAAACACAACTAATACAAAGAGTGTGCTGAGATTCATGTCTTCTGTACTTGTTTATATTTATATTTGATTTATATATAATCAATCAAAAAAAAAAAAATACAGATTTTAACAAATACATTTGTATTACAATATCTGCCTGTTTATTCAACCCATTCATTCATATAACACACATAAGACTACTCTGACAACTATCGCCAGAGTTATGTCAAATGTCTTAATGAATACATCGCACTAAAATTCGAAAAGTCTTTAAAATGTCACATTTATAATCAGATTGTATAAAAAAAAAAAATATTGGTCAGACAGTCAGGTCCTCTTACCCAAACAAATCTCCTTTAAACGACTCTTTAGAATGGAAACAGCCGCGATTACGATAAGTCAGTGTCAATGATTAACAATGGAACGCTATCAGCTGGACTGATTCAAAATCCTTCACTGATCTCCGCAAAACCTCTGAAACTTACTTGCGGGTTAAAGCTCTTTGGTTGTGAGGATTTTTTTTTTTCCATAAGTCCAGATCGATTGTAAGTAGGCAACAGATCTATCCTCTTACAGTCGGTACTCCACTCGGCCAAACCAGTGGCGATCGGCCGAGCCAGCGGCGCGTCCGGTGATAGTTTTGATTAGATATTACAGCGTCGTTTAGCGGGCTTTTTTTGGTGGTTAAGTCCAACTGGAGGCATTAACAGACTCCAACTACTCTTTGAAGGACACGCAGTGCCCCCCGAACTTAATCCCTTCCCCAAAATTCGGCGCTAAATGGGGATAGGAAGCTCGGTGGCGCTTGGTATTTCAGCGTTTTTCCTGCCAAAAAAAGAGAGAACCGGGCTTTGGAGGAGTCGAATGTTCTTTTTGATTCGGCCAGAGTGCGTCAAAATGGCGGCGTGCGACACGCAAGGGTTTTTAAAGCGGGGTTTTAGCAATAAGGGGGCGTACTGATACCACAAAGCCAAAAATCAGGTTTTAATCCGTTTGAGAGGTTGTGTTTGACTCTGCTCAAAATATCTGCTCTTTTATGTTTGGAGTTGGCTGTATAGCTCGTTAAATGCAACTCGGTTGTCAATAAATGTGTAGTTGTGAGTACGCATGGAAACCAGTTCAAATGAATAATGTCGACCGCCGCCTATCTCCAGAGCCACACATGAACTCACACCTTTTTTGTGGCTCATTTCTCTTACACTGGCAATCTTTCTGCTTTTTTTTTTTGGTTTCCCTCTCTCTCCCCCTCCATTCTTTCTTTTAGGCCATTTGAATCATGACAGAGGCGTGATAATCCAACCCGGTCCAAAACAGATGAAAAGTTAGCCAGTTATGCTAAGTCACAATTAGCGGAGCGGGCAACAAGGACTATTTTGCTATCCAGATGGAGGCACAGCCCAAAAACACACACACACACACACACACAACCAAACAACCGCACACACACACACACACACCAGTGGAAAAAAAATTGCAGGGAGGTGGGAGTGGAGGGGGGTTGGAAGCTGTGTGTGGTGTGTGTTGGAACAGGTGAACGGTTTGTACTCCAGAATAGCCATTACCGTTGCGAGTGTGTGAGCTGACGCTTGGCTGAAGTCACTCGCACACAACGACACCACCAAATGGAAGACTAGCACCCACTTCCTCCCTCCGCCTCCCTCTATCTTCCTCTCTTTTCAGAACAAAATTCAGATGTTCCACTCATCCTCATAAACAAGGCTCTTCATTGTAGTCTGAACGTGAACTTGGTGCTCGGCTCCGTCTCGTTTGAGATCTTTTTCTTTTCATTATCAATTTTTTCCAAAAAGTCAACCTCTAAATACAGGTCTGCGAGACATCGTAAAAACATGACAAAAGTTTTACTTTTTTTTTTCTTTTTTTATCATGATTAATAATAATAAGATGGCTTGGGAAGAGTATAAATAAAAGGAAAACAATAATAATACCAATTAAATAAATATATAAAAAATAAGGTCATGATAATTGTGGTGTAATATGAACTCGGGGAAACAGATAAATTCCATTTCCACCAATGCAGCTCAATTTATTGAGCTATTCTGTTGTCCATTTAACTACCCACATGTGTCCAATAATGAGGCGTAGACATTATGCCTAATTATGTATATTTGGACTGTGTTTGATGGCCTAACAAAAGCTTTCGAAAGGGACAATTACGTTTGTTGCTTGGTTACATCGTTAAAAATATACCAAACAAGTAGAGATTATAGGGGAGCGCGGATACGCACGTAAAGTACGGCCATTGTTGCCAAAATGTTCATAATTCGTTTCATTAGGAAATGGCAATGTTTTGTTTTCCGAGAAAGGACGACGCTTTAAAATGTAATATCAACTTTTATGTTTTCCGTGCTCCTGTTGCCAAAAATGTTTTTGTTGCTGGAGTGCGCGATCACTTTCTTTTGTCAACGACGCACAATATAATTTGGTGCCTTCTATTCTCAGTGCCTCTATTTGCATAATTATGCAAGCTACCACACTTGCTCAAATAAAAGCACTTTTCCGGCCTGCATAATCAGCCGGGACCCGAGCTGCTTTAACCGTGCCGGCCTAGCTCTAATCCGGATTCCCGAAAAGACATATCCGGATAGACATGAGCAGAGATCAATCTCGAGCGGGCGCCGGGGTCTATTAGCCACAAGACTTTGGGGGCTGGACTCTGACCGGGTCCAGAGCATGGTGGGGAGAGAGAGAGTGAGACAGAGAGAGGCAGGGGTTGGACAAAAAGGTGGCTTTGCCAGGAATCTCATGACAGATCAGCTGTCACAAACTTCAATCCGAGGACGTGGCAGACAAACATGGACAGCGGCCGTGGCCCCGGCACCGGCGCCCAAATCAACGGTGGCGAAAATTAATGGGCTGGCGGCATTGGGGTGGAGGCAGGGATGGATGGGTGGATGGTTGGATGGATGGAGGGATGGAGGGTAGGGGAGGGAAGGGGAGGTGAAGAGAGGGAGGTGGAGGCAGGGAAAAAAAATATGAATGCAACAGATGGTAGTTTAAAATTCAGCGTCAATTGTTCATCAAAACAGACAAAACAACAGGACATCTGTCTACCTGCTGGAGTGTCAATGTTCCTGGGCGCGTCTTTGTCCTGAGCGCTTGCCAGGTCCTCCTCCTCCTCCTCCTCCTCCTCCTCCTCCCCGTCCTTCTCGCTAGGGCTGGGGCTGGGGCTGTAGTGGCGCGGCTTCATGAGGAGAGATTTCCTCTTGTTGACCGGCGCGCCACGGCCTGCGTCCGTGTTGCTCCTCTTCCTCCCTGCTTGAAGGTGTAGGCTGCAGGAGAGACGGAACGCATGGGAAAAGAAGGCGGTTGCCGGTCACTGCGCTGAATTGTGACCTTGGGTTCGACAGACGCTGTTTCTGCATAAAAGCCTATTTCGGGTCTTTGTTTTCAGGGGTTATAGGTTAACAGCCTGGATTTGGCCGACAGGATGGTTGGCATTTGATTTTACAAAACGGTCAGGTGAGGAATTATAGAAAGTTGAAAACTGCATTTTAAGCAACATATTTTGAGGGATAAGTACATTTTTGTGGTCTGTTGGTATTCAGAGATATCAACAGACAATGCGGCATGTCAGATAATGCGGCTAACAGTGAATGAAAGCTGAAGAATGAAAATGTGCCAAAAGCCTCAATCAACTTTCATCCATCAAAGACCGAATCACTGTCTTGAGGTTAAGTGTCTGTGAGAAGTTCAGTTCTCATAACAACACTCAGGGTCGAGACCAATGTGACGCAGTGCTATATAAAGACAATGAGAAGATCAGTAACCACAACAGAGCGAAAGTCGAAGAATGTTACTGTGGCGACAGACCTCTACGTTAAATCACAACTGCGAGTGATTATTTGTGAGTGATTACTTGTCATTGTGAACACACCAGAGCACTGCACCGCACACAGTGAATCACAATGAAATGTGACCTCTGCATTTGACCCATCCGTAAAGGAGCAGTGGGCAGCTAGCACGGGCAGTGCCTGGTGAGCAGTGTTTGGGGACGGTACCTTGCTCATGAGTACCTCAGTGCTAACTTTACCGCTCTGGGATTCAAATCGTGACCTTCTGATCACAGGGCGAACACCCTAACCGTTATGCCACCATCTGCCCCATTATCCCATTGTCACTAGTGAAAACACTTCTGGCCCTTTGACTAAAAACATTCATAAGAGCAAGACGTCATCAGAATTTTACTTAACAAGAAAGTCTGATCTTTAGAGGGGGAGTGCTTTGTGTTTTGAAATTGTGCCTTTTAATTTAACACATTTCCAAGAACTCGTACAATAAAGAAGTACAAAAATTTTGTATATTCATCTATTTGGTCAAGACAGTAATCAAGGTTAAAACTAGGGGTGCTGAAATTAATCTCATAATCGATGTTAACAATTCTGCATTGATGCAGTGGCAGACCATAGTCGATTATATGATAAATGAGATTGTTGGTGATTTTCTGGCTGTAGCTTAAAAATTTCATTTAAAAAGAACACCTCAATAGTAACTACGGCTGCCCGATTTGCGATCCTTGGTCAGTCTGCGTTAAATGTGAAGTAATGTAGAAAAATTACGGAATGGCTTTTGATGAATCAAGATATCGGATCGAATCGCATCATTCACATGATAATCCTAATTGTGAGACCAGTGAAGGTTCACACTTCTAGTTAAAACTGGAAGAAATAAAACAACAGGAATTTTTGAAGTCAGTCAACATTTTACAATTGTTAGTTTCAATGTCTGATCTTACGCGACATGCTGCAATACTGGATTGAGTACTGGGTGGAAGCTGAGGGGAGAGCAGTAACGGAGAGAGACTCACCACCATATTTATGCTGGTGGGGAAGCTTGTGAACTCTGGCTTACCTGTGAGTGTCAGCGAGGCAGTCAGCCGTAACTGCAAACAGAGAGAGGGAGGCGGGAGAGAGAGAGAGAGAGAGAGAGAGAAAGAAAGATGGGGGGAGAGGGAGGGGGGTGCGTCAATACACATGTTTGCATTTCCACAAGGCAAAGCTGCACCTGTGCATGATCCAGACCATGTGGCTACTGCCAGGACCGGAGAAGTCCAGATTCAGATAGTGAGAGTCCTGCCAGGTTTTGCTTCTACATGTTTCCCTAAGGAAGGGCACAGGACCTGGAGGATCGGGCAACAGACTTTCATAACGGCTAAAACATTAACGCTGTCCAGCTCGAAACGATTATGAATATGAATATGAGTTTACGACAGCGTTGATGCATCACCCAGAAAGGCGATAATCGCAATAATCACGATTTCCTTATTTCTACCCACCCATGCTTACTCACCTGCTATAAATCCCACTCGTGAAGCGACGTTTGTTCAGACAGTGCTTTGCTGCACTTATTTAGTGTTAGTAAAGATAAGAAATTGCTTTGTAAGGAATTTACTTTTTGATATCGATACCAAAATGCACTTAATTAGAACTATCAACCTTCGTTAACGCATGCTGTCCAGCTGGAAACTACAGGTTATCTGGTACCATGTCCCGTTTGTGTTAGCCTTCCTCTACACCTTCATCAAGGGTCAGTTTTTAACTTCAGAAACCTATGTGGCTGGATTTTTATGGTCTTGCTGACCATATCAATGTGTATAAATAATCCAGCAACTCTGCTGTACTTGTAGCACTCATGACACACACTACCGTGTCAGTGTGACCGCTGTGCTGAGAATGAGCTCCAACTAAATAATAGCAGCTCAACCTCTAAAGAAGTTCCCATACATATGCATTACCATTGAACAAATATTTATTTATTTATTGGAGTTACTTCTCAGTTGGTGGTAAATAGAGTTGAACGAGAAACTTGATTCATTTTTGCAAACCACTGAGGTGGAGACAACAGGCGTCACGTCTTTTTCTGTACGGGAAAAATGGAACGTTGTCTCACTGAATAACAATTACGCTTTAGACAAAGTGATTCTCCAAACCCAGCTCGAGAGAATCCCGCAGGAGGAGAGCGAGAGCAAGGAAGAGGAACAGACAACCGTGAGAGGAATCTCATTCACAACTTCACATGTACCCCATGGAGAAAACTCAATAAAGCCATTCGGAATTTGGCGCGTTCCATTAAACAGAAGCAGGGCACAGGGCTACAGGGCTACAGGGCTTTGAACGTGAGACTAATGACATCCGCAGTCATGTCGCTGCTCCATTCAGACGCTCTCCTTAACTCGTCTGAGCCGATATCGGCGCGTAATGAAGGCACTAGTTGTGAATAATGCATCACCTCAACACGCTAAACGCTCTCCAAATGAATAAGATTAATATTGAAACGAACAGATGTGACGTGGGAGCTTTGACTCTTCAGGTAAATTGCATGGCAGGGGCACGGGAAAAAAAGGGAGAGAAATCACAGGAGTATTGTAGGGGGCGATAAAGAGGCCATTCTCAACACTTGACACACCGATATAAAGCAAGATCGAAATCTAAAATCCTCATTTGTCGCGTACATACATGTATCAGTAAAACATGTAGTGAAATGTTCCCTGGTTCAAAGTGAACTTAACAAGCAGATTCAATTAAGGATTTGAAGGAGACATGTGGCACATTGTGGAGATTTTTGTGTTGAGTCAACTTACTTGCGTTGCCGTTGCAGGGTTCAGCGCGATTCTCGTCACCATCAGAATCCATCTACAGAAAAGTCAAGGAAGTGTCAGAAAATGACAATATCCTGTAATTCACAAATCGATGGCTGGTATGTTGCTTGAGGTGTGAGAAAGCAAAAGATTTTCAGTGGTATTTAAGTTCAACGGGAATTCTCAAATTCAGCTTTAACACAGAACCTTTTGCGGCTGTAAATGAGTAGAAATGGCTTATAAAACATTTAGCCCCAGGACGCCTGTGTTACAGTGATTTTATTACAGTCGAAAGGTGCAGTCAGACAAAATGTGAAGAACAAGAGGTAGCGATATCAAATTAAATCAATACCAAAGCAATGTAAAAATGATACATTTAATTCCTCAATTTTAATTACGAACACAAACCATTCTTACACCAGAGGATGCATTTTATTAAAAGTAGTTTAAATGCGTAAAGCAACATTAAAATATTTACATAAATTATCAACTTAGAAAGTGGCTGTGACAATCATATATAAAAGCAAAATGATCGTTTTATAATGAATTTTATGAAAAGGTCATATCTGAGGTTCTTGGGCATGTAGAATGTTTTTAAATATTTTAGACAGTCTATATCTGTATTTTTATATCTGCATTTAAATCTTCGCTTCATAAACGAAAAAAAAGTGAACCATAAAAAGCTTTGAACTGGAACTGACACTGTCCAACTACAAACTCTAAGTTCGTGGTAAGATGGTGAAAGAAGAAGGGTGCTTACTTGTTTTATTGATGATGATTATTATTGTAATTAAATGATTATTAACACACATTTTAAGGGCTCCACTGTAGGCAAGAGAGCAGTGCAGAGATCTAGTGTCAAACCTCAAGCTTTTTGCATTTCCTATGCATGAGGTTGACTTAATTGCTTGGCCATAGATGCAAACTACAGCGGCCAAAACGCCAAAGCAGTCAGACAGATAGTTAGAGGTGTGGGAGAGACGGGGCTTCACTTTTAGAGAGAGACACCAGACAGTGGCGGAGGGAGAAAAAACCATGTAATGATGTAAAATCACACTAGAGAAAGTAGCGAGCAGTGAGCAGTGTTTTTTAGACAAAAAAGAGTTGTTAATGCCACTCTGACCACACACACAATCTCTCTCTCTCTCTCTCTCTCTCTCTCTCACACACACACACACACATACGCACAGACACATCCTCACTGTCTCTTTCTCTCTCCATCTCTCAGTGTCTCTCTCTCACTCTCTCCGTGCCAGCGTCGCCTTGCCGAACCCAAATAAAACCTATTAAAGGTAATTATTCCGGGCTGATGGTGGTGTATAGTGGTCAGAGGGGCTGCGGTGAGCTCTCTGAGTCACAGGCTGTGCTGTTACTCCAAGCGTAATGGGAAACATGACTCCTCTCTCTCTCCATCTCTCTCCCTCTCTCTCCCTCGCTCTCTCTCCACCCCCCCCCCCTCCCCTTTCCCCACTCCCTCTCTCCCTCTCTCCCTCTCTCCCCTCTCTCGGCTTGGCTGTTGTGATTGAAGGCACTGACCTGTCATACATTTATAATAGGGGGAGCAGGTGTGGCAGTGATGGGCCTTAATTTCCTTTAATAAACCTTTTATGTGGTCCACTCTTAATGCCACGCCGGCCCTCTCCCCGGCTCCCGGAGCATAATAGCTTCATTACTTTTGATTACTGGGGTTCCTATCGAGACAAACAACTCCCAAACACTATAGATTACATTCTGTAATAACTAATGTACCTGATTAGTTCATTACACTCTTCACTGTTTTGCACACACACATAAACACATACGCTCACCCACGTACACACACACAAGCACATGGAGACGTAGATATGGCGCCGAGGGTCGCCCCCCCCCCCACTTTTCGGGCGAGGTTGGCAGTCGGGCACCTCTTGTGAGATGGAGTTGTTAAAAGTATTGAGGGGTGACGGGACTGAGCACTCGAACGGTCGCTGGTTTCGGACGTCAACGGCTTACGTCTCAACGCCCCATTAAAAGCTTTCATTTGAATATCTCTGAAACAGAAAGTCGGTGTGGGGTTTTCGCTGCGTAATTGAATTCTGAGAGTGAGGGCTTCGAGAGTCGATGAAGCCGGATGAGGGAGCCGAAAAGTGGTAAGCGTTGGATAGACTCCTACATTGGCTGTTATGTCAACATCGTGATGTAAAGTTAAAGAATGGCGGCGAATGCTGCTGAACATGTCTGACGTCTAATTGTCATCAAGCAACACAATTTTGTTTTAAATAGTACTGTGCTTTTTTTAAAAAAATAGGTTTTTTTTTTACACTTCTGATGATATTTTATTTAAATGAATAAAATAAACAAGGTGAATGAGCCTTTACTAATGCACAACAAAAGCGGACCCTCTTGTGTCATAATCGCGTCATGTTTTATAAGCGATTATTAATAAAGGACAGAAAAAATGTAGACGAGCAAAAGCTGTGAAAGTCATCTGATGATACAACGCGGATTTTTATTTTTGGCCTGAGGAGATAAAAACAGATTTTTTTTACCTTTATTTCCGTATGCGGTGATGAAGTCTGGAAGTTGCAAGGCTCTCTGGGTCTCCTCTGCTCTCCGCTCTGTTCTTTCGTTCGGGTTTTCAGGGCTTCAATGTCAAAAGCATCCTCTGAGGACAGAAAGGGAAAGGGCCGGGTGAGAAAACAACTTCTCGGCCCCAAAGGAACGTCCAGGTGCTCAGAGGCACTCAAGCTAACAGGTGAAATGACCTCATGTAAGAAATCAATAAAGAAAGAACAGGTGTCAAGAAAGAAAATGTGTGTGGCATAGAAGTGGCAATGTCATGACATTAGGGCAAGCATAAGCTGGAGGAAGGGAAGTTTGAAGACTGGGTTTCCTGACCAGCTTAGAATTAGACCATTAAGACTCTCTGTTGTAAATCTTTGGAGCTCGATGTTACTTGGTAAAGTTCAAGCTTCAAATACATCAAAATAATGTGAACTTTGCGAGTGATGGAGAGTGAGGGGATTCAGAAGAAGCTGCTATGAGGACGGTGGACTGGAATCCGGTCTGTATGGGAGATTCTCGTTTGCTGCTCGACAAGATGCAAATTGATTTCATAACAGAAATTAAATCGCTTGCGTAACTGATACTTTAAATTAAACATTTAAGCACTCAACATCACAATGCCACAGATGCAGTGATGCAGAACCCAATGGGAGAGGGAGGGCAGAGACAGAAAGAGAGAAATATGCTGACTTTATTTTTCTGTGAAATTAAAAAAGCGCACAAAATTGGCACTGAGACATTTAGATTAGCAGCAAGACTTCTGTTGTACTTTAAAGAGATTCAACTTCATATCTAGAATCTAGAATTTAAACATTCTAGATATGATAAACAGAGCATTTTTACGCAAAAGAGAAAGAGTGTAAAAGTCAGATATGACATCACTTAAAATAATTCTTCAACCTTCAATGTAAAACAATCTCTGTAAAATATTTTGGAAGTAATAAAGAATTATTTTAGGAAAGAAAAAATTAAAGGGAAATTTTCCTGTATTCCTATATTTAATTTTTCTTTTGTGAAACAGAGATGCAGCAACTGTCAAGCGTGTGTTTGTGCATGTGTGTGTGTGAGTGAGTGAGAGGCTGAAAAATGAAAGCCCGACACCAAGCACTGGGGTGTGTGTAGGGGGGAGGGGCCTCATTAGCATAATAAAAGACGGCCCACTATTTGAAGCATCTCGTCATCTGCTGAATCATAATTTGGGGGTTTCTCTCAAACCCGACGCCCTCGCAGGGCCTGACCAGGGACGGCCGCGGTCTCAAGCTCCCCGGAGACTTACTGCTTTCTAACACTCCGGCCCTGTGTGTGTGTGTGTGTGTGTGTGTGTGTGTGAGTGTATGCGTGTGGCCGGAGCTCCTCACCCTACCCCATCTGCTACTTTTCCCACAGCCTTATTTGAGCTGTGTCAAAGTGTGTGAGTGTGCGTGTGTGTATGTGAAAACTGAAGCAAGTGTAAGCAAAACATTAATTAAAATGAAATTTAGTTCACTGAAACGCGGCTCCGCCGTGCTGACAAACACCACTGCTGCAGACTGATAACACAGCAGAGAGTCCAGAGCAAACGCTCTGACAACCAATTAGCGGTCAGGAATAAGGATCCTTTATGAGGACACATGTAAAATATATAATATATAACACAAAACCGAGAAACAGAAAGAAAACTGATGTAGATGTGTTTGAATCGAACACTGTATTGTTACATGATATCAGTAAATAATGCTGATGAAGTGATTTATGTCATTTCAATACAACACATATATATAACATACATAAATATATATATGTGTGTGTGTGTGTATGTATG